>CM051508.1:37116513-37627245 GCA_028015205.1 Mytilisepta virgata
GAATATCTTAGTTCAATCTGGAGTGTGTCTCACTTCCACTTCACTTCAATACTCAATGTTTCTTCATAAATTACTGCAACCAGTGATTTCTTATTTTTGAATTTGATCTTCAATTTTTTTTTTATTTTGGTTTTGGTTTTGGTTTTCAACCTTTCAGGCCTTGAGCTTAACTGAAGAGTCGTAAATCGACGAAATGTGCATATATTGTGCATCAAAATTGGTAGTAAAGAACTTTATTTTTACCACTGTTTCGATGCCGCGTCTGGTGGACTCCAAGTCCCCGAGGGTATCCCCAGCTCAGTTGTTAGCAAATGAGCATACATATTTGTAGCTGTTAAGATCGTTTAAGTCGTAAATCGACGAAATGTGCACGTCTTATGCATGAAAATAGGTATCAAAGAATTTTTTATTACCACTGAGTCGATCCCGCTGCTGGTGCACTCTCAAATCCCCGGGGGTATCTCCAGCTAAGTTGCTAGTATTTCGATACTAGCCCGAAATTGATACTTAAAACTTACTGCTACAAAATTGTGAAAACTAAGGAAAATCTCCCTCGTGCACAGCTCTGTCCTTGGATGGTTTTGTTTTTACCCCTTTTGGTCATTTTTAAATGTGCTCTTCAAGTTTTTGGATTTTTGTTTTGGTTTTCAAAAATAAAATTGGCCTTTAGCACCACTGATGAGTCAAAATTGTTATCAAAGAATTTTATTTGGTAAGTACTTTGTATTCATTTTGTCATATACCTTCCAAACTTAACGTACGACGAATATTTAACATGCTATAGTAAATTACCTCCTCTATTTAAATGAATATTTTCTGCGACAATTATTAATTACAATTTACGTTTCTCAGTAATTACTAGGTATATAAGTTTGTACTTTAAGATGCGGTTTTTAAAAAGTCTTATAAATAGTCTTTCATTCAGAAGTCATGAAACTACTATTAAGTGAGATAGCAAGATCGATTTATCAGAATCTTGATAGCTTTAAAACTAATTAATAAGTAAGATAAGTCAACAACTTCTTTTAATTACTGTTTATTTAATATATATTAAGATTAATTTGACATGTTCTTTTTAAATAAATTAACTGTAAAAGTACATACAACTTTTTAGAATACTAATCGCGTGCAAGGTTCTTTTACTGGATTAACATGTGATGTTACATCATGCAGCAACAGCGTGACCAAGACGTTAGGTCCTGGCTTTACCCTATATTGTTTTTTTTTTCATTCGAATTATTTCTTCGGGGTTTTATTGTTTATGTTAACTTGAGAACAACTAAACACTGTAAATTTGGAAATTATTGCGAAAAATGCGACAGGGTTGTAATCGCAATAATTTAAACTTGCATTTTGGATTTTTTATATGAATGAAGCAGGATTTTTCTCAATATCGCAAAAATTAAAATCGCATTTTGGTCTTAAATAACAAAATCGCAATAATAAATACACGCAATAATTTCTGAATTTACAGTAGTCGTAAATAGACGACTATTTGTAGCATAGGACATGTATTATGAATTGTGAAATGCGCAGCTCATTTCAGCCATCTTGATGTTTGAATTTCTTCACAAAGTTTTTATTTATGTTTTTTTCATTGATATTTACACCATATATTCTATCTTCTTGAAAACACACATTATATATTTTCCTGTTCAGTGTACACGTATATTGAAGTTCTATTAAGAAACTCCTGGGGTTCAATTTCCGCTGGATGGATTTTGTGCTTTGTCTAGCCAGGTAATGTGGTAAAATGTAAACTCTCATGGCAGAATATAAAGTCAATAAATATTTTCTACACCCCCCCCCCCCCCCCCCCAAAAAAAAAAAAAAAAAATTCATAATTTAAGCTGGAAATACCCACAAAACGCACGAGTTCATCCATCAAGATTTCCACGAGTAACAATTAATTACTCTAATTGCCGTCTGATAGAAGATTATTTTATCGTCTGCTGATGGTGTGTGTTTGTTACCTTTTTACGAGTACCTCTTGGATGAAAAATATCGGAGAGTTCCAAAAGTAAATTTTATCCACAACCAAACTCCGTTCAATTCCGCTCCGGTTGGCCTTGCGCAGCACTTTCGATACTGACGGGTTTGATGCTACGGCGGTCCTAATACGTTAACCATGTTAACGTTACAATTACAATATAGTGAAAAACAATCTGTGATACTACTAAATTTCTTGTGCAAAACGCAGTCTAAATCGAATTTACTGTCACAGACAATCTTAGATTGTCTGTGACAGTAAATTCGATCCTCTTCTATTTGCTCGTTATCAAATACGATAGAATAATGTTCGATGAATGAGGAAAGAATACATCTATTACAAAACTATTTGATTTTAGAAACTAAGTTTAAACAATTAGGACACGCACAACGTTTGACCATGCAGTACATTTGGGTGTTTGACAACCGATGTTCGTGTCGTGTCCATGCAAGCCTTTCAGTTCGACGAAAGAGGACATTGTTTGAACATTGTTTTAATAAATGTTCACGTTTTATATAAAACCTAATTAAAGAAAACATTCGTTTTAGACACACCCTACAATAAAGTTGGCCATCTGTCCACAATATGTATCTAAAGAAATAAATCATGTACAATATCGCTAGGAAATATTTTCTGTGTAGGTTACGAGTCTAGAAAGCTCGCCTCACTGTTTATGTTTGCTGGGCCATTGTTATGACAGCGAATTACGTCACGAAGGAAACACCAGACTTCTTTAAAAATGCACTAAAAGACACAAAGAGATCACTCGAGAAACAAATATCTTTATTTGTTTCATTTTAGATGTCCCTCAAATCTTGACAGTTAGATTTTTGAATTATATTATATTACTTCGAAAAATATAAGCTACAATCCGTTTGTTGACAAAATTAAATTACCACCCCTTGAAAAATGTTTGAAATAACGATCGAAGTCAATATTTTGTATTTGATTTTTACCATTTCAAAAGATAAGTCACATAAAACTAGTTGTTTCAGCGGACCAACTGAAATATGTCCTTTAGACCCGACGCAAAATTCTTCCCACCCACTTTTGTATTTAACGTTTATAAATAAGAAAATCCAGTCAAATAGCCCATGACAATTGTGCAATAGAGGAATATAGTAAGTGGTTAAATATTTATATAATATTTGAAGATAAACGAAAAAAAAAACATTTGATTTAAATTTATTCCATTGTTATTCTTTAATGTTTATTTTAGACTCTTATTTTAATTTAAATTTAACTTTTTTATTTGAATCAAGTAATTGAAATGAGGAATTATAATATTTTTTTAAACATAATTTAAAACTTTCTTGAACAAACTTTCCGTGAATTGTAATATTTTGAGGTGGCAAAATTAATGCATGCCATTTGTTTTATGGTTTTATTTGGATTTTATTTCTATTTTTTTTTAAATGTGAACTTTCTTTAATTATTAGGGTATTATTTTTGTATTTGGGCTGAAGCAATGAAAAAAAAAAATTCGACAACAGAATCTGATTTATCAAATTCTATTTTGTGTCTTATATTTTGCATTTTCGTTTCTGCATTCGTGTATACATGTAGCAATGTCAGTAAACGCCAGGTGGAGCTGTTTTGGGGGAAGTTATTTGAAAACTGGATTCCGCTTCTTTACAACCCTTTCCAGCTTATATTGGGACCAGTATACTGTAAAGATACTGTGGTTCCAGCCCAGTGGCGCCCTAAGTGTTTACTGACATTGCTAATACATGTACTTTGTAAAACGTCATTCCAGCTTCGATGTTCTTGTGCCACATTTTAGCTTCAAACGCCATCCTTGAAATAGATATTGCATTTCATTTTTCATATTATGATTTTTCTACTACAGGCATAAAAACGAAATACACTTTAACTTTTCTGTAAACAATTTATATTTTACAGGAAGGCAACCATGCACCTTGAAGTCCTTTTTGTGATTGTAGGATTATCATTTTGTCATGGAATGGTAACAGGTAAGGATATATAATTTATCATATACATTTAATGTTATTCCACTATATATATGAATTCATAGCTATGTACGTATTTTATTGGTTGAGACTCTCCCACGTGATATTGAACAAAAAATCGTGTTTCCCTCTTAGATTCGAGTTTCACCATCATATCTCAGTAATTCGAAATGCTCAGGATTTAGCTCGAGTTATTGGAATAAATCAATAATTGCCCTTGCATAAGTGAAATATGAAGATTTGTTCACCCTCGAAAAGTCATGTTTCCCTCGAGCAAGCCCTCGGGAAACATGACTTTCCTCGGGTGAACAAATCTTCATATTTCACTAATGCAAGGGAAATAAATGTATAATATCAATGCATCAATACAGCTGTATCAAAATTGAGCGTAACTCGTATTTCAATATTTTAACAAATTATCGATAGGTGGTACTAATTCTGTTAAAATATTTCTTAGCTTTATTTGAGCTTCGTGTGACTCTGTCCTGACAGTACAGACGGTATATGAATTAAGGCTTCAACATCGGTGTCACATGGGAGATATACATTTTAAATTTTAAGCCATCACTGACCTACACGATGAATTTTGTCAGATAAATTTGGGTCAACTGTCAACGATTTTATAGAAGGATTTATTACAAATCTTAGTTATGAACATATTTTATCTGATTTATTGGGCTACCAAAATATGAAATGAGATACGTACTTAAGGATTACGTTGATGTGTATAATTTTAATCAATGATTCCATTATTTCTACTTTCGAAGACACCTGGGATGATAAACTTAACCTTTTCAGGAATTGCCGTGAGTTCACTGCATGGAGTATGGAATATTGGGTTTCGAATTATAAATTTCCAAAGCGTGAAAGCTTATTTCATATATAGAATTATTATAAAAAAACCGAGTTATCTTCTGCAAAAAGTTTCAGTTGTACAAAATAAGTTCATGTCTATTTTTCTCTTGTTTAATCTTTAAAATAATATTTATGCAATGACTACATCTTCTTTGATATTTATTTTTTATGAGAAAAAAATTTCCTTCTTCTTTTTCTTCTTTGGGGGGGGGGGAGGATGCAGAATGACTATATCTGTAAAGCAAAACTAAATTAACAAAATAAAACACCTGAAATTATCATTATTAATAGGTGATACTAATTTTGACATAATTAATGTACATGTATATTAATTCATTAGATTGTCAGTTTTTTCTTTTGTATAACATTTATCTTATACAAAATTCCTAGTTAGGTGACTTGTTTGACAATATTAATGAGTAAAATATTTACAGGATATATAACAGTCTAATGTTTGAAATAAGCTTTAAAATTTTTGTTGGGAATATATTTATTGGTGTTAGGTTTGGGAATTGTTTTTAATTTCATTATCATTTTTATATTTGTATGCCATTATTATTTTAAATATCGACTTTTTTGTTGTATTGGGACGTTGGCTGTTACTGTTGTTTATTGATTAATTAATTTATTTATCTATGGCATTCTCAGGTTAGACTTTTCTCCTTTTTATTAATCCGGGCTCCCTGTTCTTCGGAGATCAATATTTTCACACATGCATGTTCATCGTGGTAACGTTTTGAACAGTGAATGATACATAAAATGTCTGGTTTTAGTGTACATTTGTGTTCATTCTTTAAGCAGATAAGCTACTAATATTAAAAATTCTGTTTTAAAACGTTACAATAGTAAACATTTAACCATTCCCAAAATTGTTAGTATTGTCCTCATAGACAGCTATATCAATTGCTTCTTTTGGCCATACTTTGTTTCCGATTGGTTCAAATTGTAATTAGTTTGTATATAAACATTTCGGGTGATTGTTTGGGTATCATCATATGCCTCTGCCTTAAATAACAATTATAAAAATGGACTTTTATTATACTTAACCAATTGGTTCCATGTGTCTTGCAAGTTTAGCAAAGCTTACAATGGATTGCGTCTAACAAAATTAAGTAATTTAAAAAAAAGGGACGATAATTCCTAATTCTTTGTGAATTCTTCTACATTTAAGTTACATAACAAGATATGAAAATTTATCATATAATGACCACATTCTTCACATAAATTTAATCTTCAAGTTGTAATAAGGTGAAAATTTCATTTAACAAAAACTTTCCACAAGTATTGACAGTATTATATTATTATTATCACTATATTATATCTTGTAGGGCCACCACAGAATGACCGATCTGGAAAGCACGGCGCCATAGCATTTTCAGTTGGATTAACGAACACCCTCCATCTTTCATACTCAGAAACAATCGTGTATGATAAAATTTTTTCGAATTTTGGAGATGGATATTCGACAGACACCGGAGAATTTACTGCCCCAGAAAGTGGAATCTATACTTTTCAGGTACATGCTTACAACTCAAACAAAGACAGGGCCATGTGGATTGAAGTGATGAAAAATGTGGATCCGCTAGTTTCCGTTTCCGGTTATAATAGCCATTCCACCGCCGGAAATTCCGTAGTTGTCAGCCTTCGCAAAGGAGATACAGTTTCCGTAAGAGGGAGACCAGGACAAGAATTTACACTTTTTGGAAGACCGGATCAGGTGTACACCACATTCTCTGGATACAAACTTGGAGACATTCCCTACTATGATGCTGGTGTCGGACGATAGACCATAAACAATATTCTCTATGTATATTTGTTTATCAATCTTAATTATTTATTATCGTCAGTATTACTTTCAGCATCCAAATTGATGTAAGAAACCTATTTAATTAAAACCATTTACATACAATATCTCTGGTATTTTTAACGATTTAAAAATTGATAGATCGTTTTAAACCCGGTAGACCTATTGCACTCTGTTGAGTTATGTTCGTAGAGCTGATTTTTTATATACAGTTGCACACGTATTCTCTAGGAATGTCGAAATTAATTAATGAGAACAAATCCACTCGAATTAGATCGTAATAAAATTCCGGAATGAACGTATTCGCTTATCAAACAAATAGTGTTTTTTTTTTTTTTTCTTTTTTTCCTTCATCCGCCCATCTGTCAGTTGTCTTTAAATAATAATTTTTTTATAGTATAATGTTATAAACCAAAACAACAATCCAAAAGTTGAACAGCAAATTATAAAAATGCCAAAAAGCTGTTTTGCTCATTGGTCGGGGTGTTGTCTCTTTGACACATTCCCCGTTTCCATTCTCTATTCCAAAGTGATCAAAAGGGCAAAGCAAAAATTAGGACAGAACTATGTACACTCTACAGTTTTCACAAATTTAATATTAAAAGAAATATCAAGAGGTTTATCATCAAATTTATCACCGTTTGGAAATTTTTCTTATTTTTAAATATTTCTGTTTTTATGTTCTTTTCAGTTTATCTTAAGTAAAGTCAAGAAATACCAAATTGATATTCGAAGGAAAGGGGGGGGTATTTTTTGTAAGATTCCTTATATTTATCAACACAAGAGAGCTCTTCATGATGTTGACCCCGTTAACTTTAATGGGATGCCCTTCTTGTTCGGTAAAGGAGTGTTCTGATGACCTATTGAGAATCCTCGGGTTTATCCTTAGGCTTAATGACTTCAGAATCATGAAGGATGAAATCTGATTGCCTAACTGGAAAGGTCTACAGGCAGTGACTGAAAGGAGCATTTAGTAGATCTAATTTTAATTAGATTGGTTTGTGGATTAACTTTAATTAATCTCCGAAGTGCCAAAAATAACCACCAAAACATTGAAAGCAATAATTTCAAGTGTGCCAAAATAAGGTTGTCAAAATGTAGTAAAAGCATGCTTGTGTGAGAGATGAAATATCATTTGTAACAAAATAAAAAAAAATATCAATCGAAAGTCTCAACAAAATATCAAGTCATTGCACTTGTAATACACTTTTGATCACGAACGGCCATTCTGATCTTGTTTACTGCTATTTTTGATATTTTATATTTACTGCATCACTATTTTTTTCAAGCAAAACCAAGATAACAAGATATAATCAAGATACGTTGTCTTGCAGTCAATTAAGATTAAGATCAATTAAGATCGGTCAAGACAAGTTTAGATCGGTTCAGCGTAGGTACAGTTTTACATTGCATTATTTATTCTTTCATGTTTTGAACTGGTCTTAACCTGTCTTGAGTGATAGCTAGGCTTTTATATACTGTTTTAATAATCAAAATAAAACAAGACAGACATGACCGATGAAGATCATACAGTGTAGGTGTGTTCATACCGTCGCTCCTATAATGACCGACACGGTACATTTATAATACAAGTAATTCCCTTTTTGTCTTATTAAACCAGTTTTGCCTTGTTTTATCCGGCCTGTTTTGGTTTTCCAAATGTCACAATTTTCAGACAAAATCAAGATAGCAAGTTAAAAAAATATGTTGTCTTGCAACAAATCAAGATTGGTTAATACGATTTCATATATGTTCAGAAACAATACATGTATGTAGTATACATGATGTACCTTGTCTGGTCTTGAATAACTACGAGGTCACGTGTCTTTGTTCGGTCTTGTAATTTTGTTTGAAAATTTTGCGATAAAGAAAATCAAATTAATTGAAAATATATCAGGCCAGTATGACCGTATGAACAAAGTACGAATTACTGTATGGTATCACCTCAGTAGGTGTATGATTCTCTTAAGGGTGCGCTGTAATGGTTAGCGCATCGGACTACGAAGCCAAAGATTTCAGTTCAGGATGAAAATTTCAATAATCAAATTTGCGACGCCCTATCGATACCATTTGCGAGGATGGTGTCGGTAAAAGATGCTAGTCCGTCGGATGGGGACGAAAAATGGCTGTCCTGTGTTAAGAGAGCGTTTCATCCTTAACACGTTAAAGACTCCTCTGTAAATGTCGAATAAGAGGAGGCTAAAATGCCGCTAGGGAGGCGGCTCTCGCACCCGCCAAGTGGAGAGGGATTAGTATAAGTTGGCATATCCAGTTTCCTGATCCATTATAAATAAATAAATTTAAACTCTGGTTTTTCGTTTTATCTGGATTTTTAATTAAATGATATTTTGGCTCAAATATTTATGCTAACATAAATTCATCTCTTACTAAAAAGTCGTGTTATCTGCCAGTTCTGGTTATGATTGTTTGACAAAAAAGATGTATCTTAGTCACAAAACAAGAAATTATCTCTCAGGTCAGTGAATTTTGATATATTAACAGTAAAGCAAATTTGGAAGTATATATAACAATTTTCTTCTTTTTATTTGTTTATTACAAAATAAAAAACATATAGTTTTGATTTATTTATAAATAAAGCAATTACTTTCTTTGTACAAAAATAATAGAACACATATGATAAGTTACTTTCAGGTACTCAAGAATTGCCGAGAAATTTTATAACATTTCGCATATACCACTTCGATACTTTTCTCTGTTAGCATGATGAACTAAGCACATTTTATTCATCTCGAGAGTCTGATCAAAACACTACCATCAGTTTGCCATCTATCAATCTATCGAACTCCTGCTGGTACCATCCATTTTCCTAAAAGAAATGAACCAGTTCTTGCTGTTTTAGTTCGGTGCAACCAAGATGGATGAAATGCTAGTAAGAATGACATTTCCAATACTTGGCCGTCTACTGTAACAATCCTTTTCAAAGTGAGGTACACCAATTTTGTTCATGATTGTCTTGCACATTTTCGGGTCCAACTTTTTTAAGCTGTTTTCCGAATGATTCTCACTGATTAGCCATTCCGCATCCAATGATAGGTCATAACCTGAAAGCAAATAAACTTTATTAATTGATTTAATGAGAAACCAGAGTGAGTTATATTTCCCTAACCAATGTATGTAAGGGAGATAATAAATTTGTCTCCCTTTTAGCCTCAGGACAAAAGGGAGAGAATTTAATTATCTCCCTTACCTACATTGGTTAGGAAAAGATAACTCACGCTGGTTCCTCATTGGATGGTATAATATAGTTGACCAATTCAGCAAATATTCAGTTCTTTACTGATATCTTGTTTTTACTTATTTCTTTAACATTCGGAACTTCTCTTAAGCCTACATCGGATCTATCACATTTCTATTGAATTTTAAAAGAATAATCAAACACCGACAGACGCGATCAAAAAGAAATTAAAGAAATAAAAAGAAAGAAGACATGTTATCAAATATGAACCCGTCGAATAAAATGGCGATCTCATTGTAAAGACTTGTTTCAAGTCGTCAACCTTTACCGAGTTGTAGACATCCTAATTCAGCACAACTGATAAATGGTAAATACCGAAGCGACAAAACAGTAGGAAAATCCATCAATTTAAAATCCAAGGAAAAGACAAAGTCATGAGAATGGAACACAACAAACAAACGCCACAAAGATATATGTATAACTAGAAGAACAAAAAACATATAATAAACTAAACAAAAATATAAAACAAGACAGCACAGAAACATCGACTAAATGTACACATCTTGTGCCTCAAAATTGGTATCAAAGTAGTTAGTATTGTCACTGAATCTATACCCCTGGTCAATTACAAGTCTCCGAGAGTTTCACCAGCTCAGTTGCTAGTACTTCGATACTAGTCCAGTATTGATACATATACTTTAAATTTACTATTTCGAAAGTTTTGTGAGAAGTGTGGATTTTTTCCCTCTTGCATAGCTCTCTCCTTAGACGGTTTTGGCTTTACCTTTTTTCAGTTCAAATCTTTACTGTAATATAAATCAACTTCTATGATTTGTGACAAAAATAACGAAAACATAGTATAACATAATGACAGGAAAAAAGCATGTTTAATCATATTAAGGATGATCGCTGGTCTAATAGGAAATAAATAGGATTTGAAATAGGTGTTTTAGTTTGAGAGAACATATGAATAGTAAACAAATAAGCAAGAAAAGAAAATTAGCTTGATGTGCCCATTTTAGAGCTATAAAGCCTTGAAAATTTGCAGGAAATAGGTTTTCTCTGGATTTTTCATTGTTTTTGCACTCAAAAATGTATGAAAAAATAAAAAGGACTTCAAAAATTTTTGTCAAATACTATTTTAATGTATAAATGATTGACTTATAAAAGAAAAAGTGGGGGCTCATGGGCAAAAAATTTAATGTTTAAGAAATGGATAAAACCCGAGGATTCCGAAAATCTGATAAAAAGACTAAAACATGACCAGCGAGCATCCTTAATCAAACTATAGGTATAGTTCGAAATTATGAGTCCCCCACCTTTAGTTCTAAAGACAATCTTGGTCATTTTGGCATATTGGTCTACAACGGTTAGATTATTGTTTTCAAAATTTTAGGCCTTGAACACAACTGATTAATCGTAAATCGACGAAATGTGAACATCATCTGCATCAACATTGAAATCAAAAAATTGTTCAGTTATTGTATATAGGTATAGCAAATTCAAATACCAAAATGACCAAGAAGGGTAAGGCCAAAACCATCTAAGGACAGGGCTATGCACGAGGGAGATAGAAATGAAAATTTGCAAATTGCTATAATCATACCTGATTTTAGGATCATTTTAATGAGTGGTTTGGAAAGCGTAGTGCTGTGTAAGGCATAAAATAGTGCAGAATGTCCAATATTGTCTGTAGAATGAACGTCTACGTCGTTTTTAATCAGATAATTACAACACTTTTGTGCTCCTTGTTCTGCTCCGATTAGAAAAACATTTCGCTCTAGATTATCTGTCTCGTTGATGTTTGCTCCTAGAAGATATTATAAAATGCTTTAGAAAATACAACAAATTTATCACATGTACCTTGATATACTAAATTTGTAACATCTTTTTCATTGTCATATGCACAACAGTTTAAGGTAAATCCTATTTTATTTTATTTTATTTTATTTTATTTTATTTTATTTTATTTTATTTTATTATTTTATTTTATTTCATTTTATTTTATTATTTTATTTTATTTTATTTTATTTTATTTTATTTTATTTTATTTTATTTTTTTTTATTATTTTATTTTATTTTATTTTATTTTATTTTATTTTATTCAGAGGCCTCGGTGCCCGAGTGGTCTAGGTACTTCGTCATGACAACTAATAATCACTGTCAACACTGAGGTTGTGAGTTCGAATCTCACCTGTAGCTGGTTGTGTTCGACTCCGATCTTAATTGACAAGGATTTCCAATTTTCCTACCGAAGGTCGGTAGTTCTCCGGGTACTCCGGCTTACTCCACCAATAAAAACTGGCAGCCGCGAAATAGCCAAATGTACTGAAAACGGCGTAAAACCCCAACTAAACAAACATTTTTAATTATTTTATTTATGTATTTGCACTGAAACGTAATTTCACGTAAGCAAATATTTGAGCTAAAAAACGACGATTAATTCATTAATGACGATTACATGTAATAAATTAATGACATTCAGCTGCAGCTGAGGTGAATAAAATAGCGATGTTGTGACGTAGATTACTTAATCAATACATGACATCTGTGTACATATCAAATTACACACACCTCCAACGTAAAAAAAAATGTCACGGTTCTTATGTATCTTCACTGTCGCGTGTGATATACACTTCCACAATGATTATGATGACCTGAATAACCACCGTGAAACCTGACAAGCTACCTCAATTATTTTTGAAAAAGTGAAAAAATTTAAAAAAGACATATAGCTCTGAAAGGGGGTCAGATTGAAGTAATATCAAGTTGCTTTTCATTAATATGCAATAATTATGTTCGACGAATACATGTAACCTTTCATTTTCATATGTTTAAAAACAAGTTTTTCCCCTATTACTTTGTAAAATTATTTTTAATCAAAGATGAATATTGATATTGTAATTATTAGAGTCAAATACGAATAGAAATAGACATCGTATCGGTATTTATGAATATTAAATAGAATGCATGAATTTTCTATATTTTCGGAATAAATTACAGTGTCGGTCTTGATGAAAAATTTCGTCTAGTATATCGTTCCATGGACCAAACAACTCTGTTGGGTTTTAGGATTTTGTTGTATTCAATATCACCTCCAACTAATGGCGCAAAGTTAAAATTTCAAACATATAGTGCGTGACAAAATGGATTACCTTGAAGAACACCTTAGATAAAATCTTTATTTTAGGTAAAATACAACCTAACTGACTCACCGAATTTATGCAGTACTTTGACCATATCAATCTGATCTTGATGGACAGCAACCATTAATGGAGTTTCGCCTTGTCCGTTTTTGACATTTACGTCCAGATTTATTGCTATAAAACGACATAGAAATCAATAAGCATTGTCTGAAACATCAAACATGTTATTTTTTCCATATTTTATATACTAATAAAATGACCAGAAACCATTTGGTTTAGAAACACAAAGTGCTTACATGGAGAGATTACAGGGGAATGAACGAAATAAAAGGAAACATACAAATGACCAATGATGTTTCATTGATTGCTGTCGAAGTTTAAGGAAATTGTAGTGTTAGTAATATTGTACTGAACAATCTCAATTGATATGATTGTTTTATGACAATATATAATTATACTAATTGTTTTGATCGACGATTTGTTTTTTAACATTTCCTTAAAATATGATAGATTATTTGGAAAACTGTAGAAAATCTAATTTCTACCCGAGCTTCCAAAAAACTACATGAAAACCGGTTTTCCTCCAATTAATAAGTTGGTTTATTTTGAGCATCAAAAGTATCACTGAATTTATTTTACCTTACATATTCAGAAAGGTTAGTTTTTAAAACTTCTATCATGAAAATTGACAGTAGAAACATATACATCATCTAATTTTAAGCTATTACAATTATAAGTAAACCCCCCCCCCCCCCCCAAAAAAAAAAAAAAAAAAAAAGAAAAGGTAATTTTTTGACAAACCTTTCTTCAGTAAAAGACGCACTATTTTAATGTGTCCATTTAAAACGGCTTCGTGGAGCGCTGTGTCGCCTTGGTTATCTTGAACATTCGGATCACATCCAGATTTTAGCAACTGATCAGCAACTTCAACTGTTCCAAAGCTTGCTGCATAAAAAAGCAAACTTCTTCCCTCTGAGTCAACTTTATCTATTGAACATATAGAGGAATCAGTGGACGCTTTCTTTTGTGGATTTACCATCATTCTTGTAACAGATGATTTTTTCTTTCTTTTTAATAATGGTGTTGACCATGATCTAAGACTCCAAGTAGAAACAGCCGAAGAAAGTGTCATTGTCTTAATATCTGAAACAAAAAACAACCAGTTAAATTAATAAAATTGTGCATGTTTGTTATCAATCGTTAGAGAGAGAGAGAGCATGGAGACAGGAGAGAGAGAATGTAGAGGGATATTCATATTTTCCATATTGTCGATAATTCTCCACCAAAGTAGAATAAGATATAACATCAGCCGTAAGCCATAAACGCATACTAAATATTTCTTTTTTCCCTTAAAAACCGAAAGATAAATTAAATGCATCTGTCTGCGATAAGGAAAAAGAAAATTTCATATTTAATTCGATACCTCAACGTCCATTGTTTGGAATACTCGTCAACAATCTATTTCCATGCAGATTATATGAATATATGTATTTTTTGGTTTTTTTGTTTTTTGTTTTTGTTTACTATGTTGCAATAGTTTCCTTACTTTAAATGAAAACATAAAAAGTGAAATTTTCATGTAGACCTTTAAAACCTTACAGATATTTTGAAGATCTGCCATTCTTGTGTATATTAACTCAAATCCGTTATTCTCTTCATTTTTGGGGTACAGGAAAAAAATATCATTAAAAATTGTTACTGAAGTAGTGACATACAGAAAAGAAAATCATGTCGCTGTACATGCTTGGACAACGTTTGGTCATTTTATTTCATGCTTCTACGGTTTTGTATAATATATACATCAACTTGTCACAGTTATGGCGAGGTAAGTGACGGATGTTTGCTTCATGTACATAGGAAAGCAACCTTGACCATAATGGAAAATTATACAAAATGCTAATGAACATAGCTGTTAAGATTTTTTAAGTCGTAAATCGACGAAATTTGCACGTCTTGTGCATTAAACTTTTAGTACTACCGTTGAGTCGATACCGCTGCTGGTGGACTCGAAGTCCACAATGGTATCACCAGCTCAGTTGCTAATATACAAAAAAAAAGAAACGTTCCATACTTTTAAATCCAAATTTATCAAAGAATATTGAAAGTTATCAAAAGGGGCAATAAATTACCATGTAACGTTTCTTTTTTTTACTAGTATATTTCGATACTGGCCAAAATTGATAATTAAAATTTAATGTTACAAAATAGTTAAAATTTGTGAAAGCTATTGAGTATCTCCCTGGAGGATAGTTCTATCCTTAGATGATTTTGGCTGCACTCTTTTGGTCATTTTGGCATCTTTTTATTTGCTCTTCAACTTATTGGATTGTGTGTTGATTTTCAACATTTTAGGGCCTTGAGCACAACTGATAAGGCGTAAATCAGCGAAATGTGCACATCTTGAGAATCAAATGAGGAACCAGAGTGAGTTATCTTTTCCTAACCAATGTAGGTAAGGGAGATAATTAAATTCTCTCCCTTTTGTCCTCAGGCTAAAAGGGAGACAAATTTATTATCTCCCTTACCTACATTGGTTATGAAAAGATAACTCACTCTGGTTCCTCATTGACATCATAGAATTTTTTTAAGAAAAAAGGAAAATAGTAAACTGCCTTTCTTCGAAATACGCAGGCTTTATCAGAAATCAAATTTAGTGTCAAACAGGTACAGCATGTGGATTTTCCCAGTATAAGGAACTTAAATCCCAATTAATATTGAAATTACATAATATGTCATATCACAATCCCCTTCTAAATTTGTTACTGCAATTTTATTATGTCACATATTAAAATATTAATCAATTACATATGTGCACCATATGAACCTCTTTACACTAAATGACATAAAATAAAATTAATTAATGTTCATTTTTTAACATTTAAACCCAAAACTCTGACAAACGGTTGGAAATGAAATATGGATGAATGTAAATCAATAACCTTATTGCACCAAAATAATGTAATCAAAATAATAAAACCATATTGACAACCAATTTATCAAAGCTTTCAAAATAATAATAATAATAATAATAATAATAATAATAATAATAATAATAACAGTAATAATATCAATAATACTAATAATAATAATAATTAGACAATGCATTCAACAAGGTTGTCCTATTAATCGTCTTCTGTAATACATATTCTAAAACTAGCAATACAATTTTGGTAAAATAGTTATTTATCTTCTTTTTTCTAAAATTCTGAACAATAAAAGTTTAAGATTGCTTTTAAAAGTAAATGTTGAATCTATACAATACTTACATCAATACACAACGGCCGACGTAATAAACAAAGAGATATCTTTCTTCTTCAAATACTTAATCTGGTTTACCCTGCAGTAACAATTGTCCTTGTTATTTATTATGGTTTGTCAACTTTGTGTAGGTCGTGTTGCATGACCGAATCTGTGAACACGGATTTAGACAATGTTGTACAACAGTCTGGGCAAATCATACACTTATATGCACCCTGCGGTCAAAATATGTTATTTTTGTGTTACGTCATCCAATGTATTATCTTAGATGTGCATAAAGGTGCATTTTCTTTAAAAACATATATTGATGTAGGTATTTTTCAAAATATAGTTATAACCCCTCTATCATTGGTCTTATCAGTTGAAGATAAGTGCATATGATATCATAACAAAATAACTTTAGATTTTGTTATTTACATTTTGTACTGGTTTTAGAAACGACAATACCAATATGGTTTCTTATTAATGAACTTAATCGATTCAATTTTTTTAATAATAGGATAATTAGTTTTGAAGAATTTTGAATTTCTTTTTTAAATACCCAGTAGCATAGTTGACGTTACCCGAATTATGGATGTCTTGTTTTATTTAAAACTAATGCTCACAATGGTTTATTTCCAAGACTGTGTTCCCTGGGAAACCCCCATCATCAAAATTAATCAAGTAATGCGCATTCTACGCATTCATAGGAATTTATTTTTGGAGGTTATCTTACTCTTCGGTGGTATCGTGGTAGCGTGCTCGCCTCTAGTGCGGAACCTCGCAGGTTCGATCCCCGGTTGGGTCAAACGAAAGACATTATAATTGGTTTTGCTGCTTCTCCTCCAGGCATACGGCATCTATGAGTAAGAGCAAAGGACTGGGAATCGGTATAATGTGTTTGGTTGGAGTGATATGTCTTCCTGTGGAGTGTTAGGGGACGACCATTTGATATTCTGGAGGAGGGGGGGCAGGAGGATTTTGAAAATAAATAACTCAGCCTTGATAATAACAAAAATGAATGGTTTGTTCTGTGGTAGGTTGAAAATAAATAACCTGACCTACAATGTATTGAAAATAAATAACTCGGCAGGTGTTTTAAACCATTTTATAAATGAATGTTTTAAAGCATGAGATGGCACCAGATTCTGCCAAAATTCGTCTTTTTCATATTTTTTTCAGGAAAAACTTCTCAAATCTTTTAATAATATATAAACTACACCATACAGAATAAGAATAAGAATTTTTATTTCCAATTAAGGGCCCATTAAGAGCACGCAATCAAATACAAATGATTTATATCATTGGAGGTACATATACAGCACAGGGGCTCGTTACAATTGACACAGTATGTCATCTGTGACTGATCCGGCCCCGATCTATAATATGGTATTATAGATCGGGGCCAGATCAGTCACAGGTGACATACTGTGTCAATTGTAACGAGCCCCTGTGTATACAGTTTACATATATATATATATTTAAACCAACAATAACCGCAGTCAGGTCAGAACCATACTATATGCACAATATCTATATTATCATAATATATCAATTAAAATATTTGCATGTTATTATATAAAATTTCTTATTTCTAAACACTTATTTATAAATATACCCAATGTTTTTAGGACATTAATATTTTCATTAGTCAATAGACAAATAAACTTTGCTGTTTTATTCAGGTTCCCAAAATTATTACAAAATAAAGATATATTTCCATAAAATACTTTTCTCTCATTTTCATACAATGGACATTGAGCTAAAAAGTGTTCCTCGTCTTCAACCTCTCCGAGTACGCACTTAGTACATAGTCTTTGTGAACGTTCACTATAAGTTTTAGCATATCTATCAGTTTCTATTTTTAAACAATGAGCACTAACTCTAATTTTACAAATTGATTGTCTAATTTTAAAATCATTTAAATCAAGATATTTCTCTCTTTCAAAACATCTTTTGACAGTGAAGTAAGTTAATAATTTCCGTTTGTCGGAATTTAAACTACTTTCTCTAAAGCCATCCCAAAAATTGAAGAAACTTTTTGATAGTTTATTTTTAACAATTTTGCATAAACGACCTAATTTAAGTTCCTTTAAATTTGATATTGGTAAATCTATCTCTTTCAATATGAACATAATACTAGAATACCAAGTATTAACATTACAAGAATGCAATGAGGAACCAGAGTGAGTTATCTTTTCCTAACCAACGTAGGAAAGGGAGATAATTAAATTCACATTAATAGACCTTCCTTTAAATTTTCTAGTCTATGAAAATATTTCAACATTGACAGAAAATATTTCAACATTGACAAAATAATAGTAAAATATACAGGGATTCTGCCAAGCTCAGACATAATTGCTATATTACTGGATTTTTTTATTAACAACAAGGATATATTAATGTTTTTGAAATGTCTGAAAATGGGTTTCATTTCACTTGAGGTATATTGTCTCATGAACATTTACCTCACTTTAATACCTTTTCCCATTTTAACCTATATTGTTTTTTGTACGTATGTAATATATGCAGTTTTGAATTCAGAAGATTCACTTCCAGAGGATGATGATTAATTTCGATTAAATGGTACATATTATATGAACTTGGTGCACAGATTTATGGCAGTGGTGGCCATTTTTGTGCTAGTATCAAACACAACAACAAATGGTATCTTTATGATGGTCTTAAAGAATACCACAGTGCTGGACAGGGACTGAGACTGCAAGGTAGAACAGACAAAATTCAAAACAGATACAACCTTGACTATGTTATTTATTTAAGAATAAACACATGAATTTAAAAATTGCGTATTTTCATATATTATAAATATAATTGCGAAAATAAATAATCAGTCCCTTGTTTTACTGAAAATGAAAAATCATGCTTCAACGGTGCAGAAAATAAATAATCTGTCTTTATTTTCCACAAAAATAAATAACCCATCCAAAACAAATCCTCCTGCCCCCCCCCCCCCCCCCCGCCCCCCCCCCCCCCCCCCAGAATATCAAATGGTCGTCCCCTTACCTCGTGAACTATCATGTTAAAAATCTGGCTCATGCTGGTGTTTTTCAAAACAAAATTTCTAATTTCTAGTACAAATCAGGCTTTATATTCATATCAACATGTTCCCGTCCTGATATGCATTTAATAATTGCCACTGAACGTTAAAACTATAATCCATCCATCATTTTATTTCTAAACTAATGTAACGTCTTTCTGCAACACAAATAATACAAGTACATGTATAAGAAAGTCATCAATAATGATAATTAACAAGAAATTATTACACAAAGGTAGTCCGGAAACCATCATCAATCAAGCTGGAAAATTAATCAGAATAAATTATTTGACAAAACTCACATATGTTTACGTAAAATCACTAAAATCAAATAAAAAGACAAATTTTAATGAGGCTGAAAATAACAAAATATCCCCAGGAAATCCCAGAGTTCCCAAGTTACACACCTTAACATATTTTAGTCTTGACCTTACTTCGACGTACGTGCTTAAGAGGTAATTGAGAAACATGTTTAGGAATCCTAATTTTAGACTGATACCGGAAGTGAATCAACAATAGATTTATTTATTCTTGGAAGTTGTTAATTTCTGTTAATTCATCATTGTGGTAAAGATCAAATAAATTGAACGATATTGGGTTTCTTAATAGATTACATTCCTTTACATTTTTTGAGTTAAGAATTGATGATAAGACATGATAAATCTTCAATGCGTGACCAAGAACCGCAAGACAAGATTTTAAAATATACATGTTTATGAGTGTATGTATATATATATATCATGTACTTTTAAAATATTGTCGTTGGTCCTGTTCAAATAAGAAAATATTGCGAACAACGCAATTCTTGGCAGGAAAATCCAAAACCAAATCTTCGAGGAAAAATCGTTGTTTTTGAAGAAATCTAACGGATTGAATCTATTAATTCGTTTCAATGGCAAAGTAATGATTAATGAGGGGCTGATACCTAGTGAACTTAACCTCTCCTGTAGCAATGTTAGTAAAATCAATTCAGATACAAAGATGTGGCATAAAATCTATATTACTAGATAAAGAGACTCGAATTTGTCAAGTTTGTGTGTCGCTTCTTCTTTTTCGAGCGAAATCCATGAATATGCTTTTATAACATATATTATCAACTCACAGCGTAGTCTGTCATCAACGAGTTTGAAGATCTGTTTTGGTGATATTTTAGGGGAAATGGAAAATAACCAGTTCGGATATTCAGTCTTTCCCATGCCCGACTCTGAAATTTATTTCCGGTCTTCATTTCCGGCTGTCAATCAATTTGAAACGGGTACATGTCAAAATACTATATTTTGTGATATATTGTGATACAGTTGTTTTACATTTCCAAGCCCCTTAATTCAGGCCAATGTATCAATAAATATTCACGAATGCCGTTCAAAATTAGTTAATAGAGTTTAATAGCTGAAACATTAATACAGCGGTAGCATGCACTAATTCGCCGTTCATTAATTCAAAACCAAATCAAGCGTGTTTTTTCTAGTAATTATTATATTACTAAAACAAAGTTTTCGTAGAAAAACAAAGTACTTTTATTTTTCCTGGTGCGTAGATGTTTTTCTTGGAAATTATTAAAATATCTTTATCATGTCAACAACTCGCCCATTTCGTTTGAATTCCTGCTGTTTGGTAACGGAAGCGGACATTCAAAATCATAAGAATTGCTGGAAAAAGAAGTCCTTTGCCCAATAAGCTAGAATGTAAATATGATAGAAAATATTTGAAAATCGTATATTAAGGCAATATAAAGGTAATCCTTGGCCCGTGAGTCTTATGTTCGTGTTATTGTATTTGAATTCTGCTATATATGGGTAATTTTTAAATTCGTGTCCTAGGCTTGTCCGTTTTTATCCGTTTTAAATGCAATATTGCATGTTTAAAAAATATGCTTCCATTTCTAAAAGGCGTCATAATATTTAAGAATTACACTTATTATGTAAGAATTAAAGTAAAAAATAATAATAGACTTCTCTTACATATTTTCCGATGAATAATAATCTATACATTAAGTCCTTAAGTGCACATTGAAAAACAGACAAACACATTGAGCAATAAACCTGGGATCTCTAAATGTTGCGTAAATGTCGTCTGAATGTCAATTTTTTAAGGGATTTCTGTATAAGGTAAACAAATAACTATTTACCAATGAAATCATCCAATGGATTATTTCACAGGTGCATTATAAAAAAAACTATTTTACATTACTTTTATATTATAAATTATTATTATTATATATTTTAATTATATACAGAATAAATCCATAGCTTGGTTTGTTCGTATGAAGGTCCAACCATTTGAGTTTTATGTGGATAGGTGGACAGGCCAATAAACTAATCTCATAACCTTAAAGAATTCTGTGGCAACCACGAGCCTGATTTATTTTTATTCCAGGTGATACAGTATTGCGCATGTTCATATAAAAATTGCGTAAATAGCAATTCTTGCTACCTAAAAACACTCATAAAATAAAACTTTTGAGGAAAAATCATAAAATCATTGTCAGCAATATAACTTAAATGGTCTAATCTGGATGGCCAAGATCCAAGTAAAGTACACTGTACTTGACAGAGTTGAAACCACTTTTTCACACAGTTCGAAAATTTACCTACCGAATCCTACAGTTTTGGCTCTGTCCTTCCTCTTGACTAAATTTTGCTTTGTGTATTTATTATACAATTCCTCTCACACCCCCCACCCCCCGATTGTTCACAACCTGTTTTTACAATGAAAAAAGGATGCGAGAAGTATTGATACGTGTTAAATAAAACAATATTCTGCTATCGGCAAATAGACCTAAAAGCGTGAGTAAGATAGGCGTAGAATACATGTTTTTTCACATAAAATTAATACAATACAGAAAAATTAATTGCTGTTTTCACATGTATTCAATATCAAGCACGTGTTGACATGTATTTTTAACACATATTCATACGTCATAAAGATGACTAAAACTTGTTCAGGCTATTCAACGTCAATATTCCAAAAATAAATTTCACAAAGGACAGCGAACTCATAAAATATATATAAACAGCCTACTGGAATTTCCTAAGCAACATAAAAGAAATTATTGCCAGGATGAATAAATGCCTCCATAAAAGGCATCTCTGATGATTGTGCCTTGTCAAAATTTTGATTTCGAGCGTACACACTGAAAATTAATCAGAAATGGGCGATAGACGCAAACAAATTAGTATCTAGTATCATTTGAGTTTCGGAGTTTATTTTCGGCCATTCCGAGATGAGATTCTGTATGACTAAGATTTACCAATCTTATATTCTTATAACCATACAGCTGCCAACCCCGTCCCCATGTGACAGATAGGGGATACCCTCTCATTTGGGTGATGTCAAGTCATAATACGGAAAGCCTGACCGCAGACCATAGTGGGTAAGTATTAAGAGAATGCTACGCTCCCTGTACGCTAAAGACCTCTTCTGTAGTTTTCGAAAAAGAGTAGACTAATGCCGTATAAATAAAGAAGGCTGAATTACCAGACTATTCCCAACCATCCACCCTTTTAGTTTTACTGTGGCAGTCAAAATTGGTTCACTTTTGTATCCCGTCCCACCACTATTTAAATTGTTTGATAAATTGTTGAACTGGTTCTCGTCCTGAATAAGCATGAACTATCTGACACTGGGCGTTAAGCAAACAACAAACAAACAATATCTTATAAAACTATATTTCCGCGTAAAGGGCAATAACTCGACTAATAAATTTACATCAATTATACACTTCTTTGAAAATAGAAAACAGTGAGTTCCATAAATCTATAAACAGCTTTGCTGCAAGACATGATGTTGGAATGGACAGTGGTGATTTGCCAAAACAGATGTTTTACATTGTATATTCTAAATTTAATAAAGTTGAAAATAAGACTTTTATAAACTCGAAAATTATACTTTTATAACTTTAAAATTATTAAGCTTCTAAAAGTTGAAATGGCAAGGTTATTTTTAATCCTGAAAAGATCACTTAAAACTAGTAATGCTGTGTTCGGATGCCAACACAAAGTCGCCCAAACCCCCAGTTGGATCCTGTTTCCATGGCAACCAGAATTTTATTACTAAATTGCATATCTGTTCATGGTGACCAACCGTCCTATGAAGTTTCATGACTTTTGGAATCATTTTGAACAATTGGCAGTTTTTTTAGATGTTTTCGCACTGTTTCCATAGCAACCAGAATTCCATTACTAAATGGCACATCTACTCATAGTGCCCAAACCTTCCTATGAAATTTCATGAATTCAGAAATCTTAGTCTTCGAGAAAACGCGCGGAAGAGTTCAGGGTGAAGAAAGAAAATAATAATCATAATAATACGAAGAAAAAAATAATAATAAGAAACAGGGAAAAAACAATAAGTCTCCCAAACTTTGTTTGGGCGACTTAATAATATTAAAGCCAGGAACTATATGCAGAAATAGCTATTATGGAATATATGTTTCATGCTTTCTTGGCCGCATGATTAAATATGATTAACCCAGTAAAATTGAAAATTTATTGAATTTAACCTTAAGCCATCGCAAGTGTGGCATCTACGTTATATAAGAAACCAAACTATAAGCTGTGAAGCTTGTCAAGACAACTAATGATCCTTCTCCTAAAATTGTTATAGAGATAACATATGTGTCCACAAGCTAAGTTTAAATCACAAACTACACAAACCATCCTCTTTCACATTTACACGACTGAAACATGTAAAATGTGTCTTTAGTAGCCATGACTTATTAACACGAATAAGAATACGTGGGGGGAATTCACAGACATAAATCAGAGGAATAGAGGAACGCGTAAAATTTATGGTGTCATGTAGCAGCCATATGTTTAGTGTTTATTAAGAAATGCATCGGAAGTGAAAAATTGGAGTTTTTGGCAAATTCTGTTGTACGCGATAGGTAAAAACGCGGATTTTACTTCACATCATAATGAATTTAGTTCTGGGTTGAAATGTGCAATTTCTGTGAATATAAATTGAAATTGAGAACGTTGAATATTGTTATGCCAAAAAAAAAAAAACCGTTTCGGAGCACTTTATACTGGTAACCTTACTAACTGATGTCAAAATGGATTCAAATTTACGTTAAACCACAGAGGCTCCCAGGAGCCTGTATCGCTCACCTGGACATCACTTGCAGACTAAATTATTTGACTTTGTCTATCTTGACTGGCAGTCTGAAAAAAATGGTGTAAAGTATTAATTAGTCACTTGTTTTGCCAAATTGTTCAAAACCACCTCGGTGGTCTCGTGGTAGCGTGCTCGCCCCGAGTGCGGAAGGTCGCGGGTTGGATCCCCGGCCGGGTCAAACCAAAGACATTAAAATTGGTATTTGCTGCTTCTCCGCCAAGCACGCGGCATCTAGGAGTAAAAGGAAAGACTGGTCGGCTCGGAGTCAGTACAATGTGCCGATTGAGGTGATACGTCTTCCTGCGGTCAGTCACATCGTGAGCTAGCACATTAAAAATCCGACTTAGCGTGCCGGATTAGTATAAAGCAGGGATCATATTCATATCATATCAACATGTTCTCATCCTGATATGCACCTGGTTGCCACTGGACGTTAAACAATAATTCATCCATCCATCCAAATTGTTCAATTGTTTCAAAGAAGAAGATATTTCTATGTTCGGCTCTGGCGGGCAGATTTATCAAATAATTCTGAAATAGGACCAATAAAGGACCATTGCTGCCAAGTTTTTTTTCCAATTGGTCCAGTGGTTTCGGAGGAGAAGATCTTTAAAGGAAAGTTGACGATGGCGAACGACGGACGCCAACGGATGGCAATAGCTCACATTGCCCTTTTGGCCCGGGGGGGGGGGGGGGGGATGAAAAGCACATGTCTGAATAGAACGATATCATGGAATCCACGTATCCATGAGAAGGACGAAGCCGATAATATGAACTGTAGAAACTGTAAACAAAATAAAGTCGAACCTTGATTTTTCAAATCTCGTGAAAAGATGGTTTTGAGATAACCGATATTTTGAAATAAATTTAGTAAAAAGTATTATCTCTGGACTAACTGGTTAATTAAGGAAACTCATATCAGAGACTTCGACTCAGAACACAATTTGAGATAGCAAGAAATATCTGTATATAAACAAATTTAAACGACAGAAACACCAAATTTATTAAACCAAATACAAACTACGGACAGACCTAAAAACAAATATATAAAAAGGCCTAACAAATCATTCCTAAAAGGAACCGAAAATAGAATTCATATATATAGAAAGAGTAATGTAGCAATATTACTAATAGGTGACATACATGATTTCCCACAAAAATTCTAATATTGCATTACTATATTACCTTATTGTCATGAGGACACTTTTTTTGGGGGGGAGGGGGGGGGGGGGGCACAAATGAAGAAAACAATTATTACCTGTGTGGAAAATAATGTTCTGTTTACCATTAGTTAGGAATATATTTATACGGTTCCTTTTTTTAATTATTTGCAACGTACGTAGTTTGTCTTATTTCTTTAAGGATCGGTATTGAAATAAAGCGTTCAAATTAGTTACGAGTGCTACGTATTTATGTACTTTGTTTTTTCATGATAAAGATTTTATAATACACAACTTTTAAACGTCTTTGTCAAAGGATTATGTTTATAATATTGTAATTATTTTAATCTTTTTGGAGGACAGATTAAAAATTAATAGTTTGACATATATAGCATATATAACATTAATGAAATCTGCCAAGTGAAAAAAATGGAGATATTATGTCGGACAGATAGACAAATATAGTATTTTAAAGGAATCCATTACGATTATCAATCAATTATTTCTACATGTTGTGCACATTGTGTAGACTTTAAAGAAAATGGCTTTTATCACGGTAAAATACGGAGGTAGGAAGAGTTATTTTCGTATCTTTAGGAATTTCATGCATTACTTATTATGTTTTAAATTTATAAATATTTAATTTAAACGTTAAATTGATCTTGACAAAAAGAACAACAAATGCAAGATTTGTGCATTAAAATTATTAAAGGTGCATGTATATAATACCCCCCCCCCCCCCCCCCCCCCACACACACACACAATTCTAAAAAGAATATATAATACTGTATAACTTCAAGGTATAGCCTAGTGACCATCAACTGATATACTGAAGATGAACGGAGAATAATAATGACTAGTTTTTAATTATTCTCATATTTAAAAATCATTATTTACTTTTCCGTTCCCATTTTTTGTCTAAAATCTTTTACAGTCCACCTGTTTGTGTGTTTTTAATGCCAGATAATCTAATTATATATCTTGATGTGCCATGTATTTTTGCTGCCTGTGACATTTTCAGTCAAATTATGGAAATATTTGCGATATTTTCATGACTATATTTGGTTGATTTTTTTTTAATATTACCTCGCTCTACTAGACATGCTATATGTAAGTGTCAGTTGTGACTTGAATATTCAATAAAAAATTTAAGAATTCCGCTCAGATCGGTACAGTTCACCATGTTGACTGTCTTTGACTTTGGAGTGTCATGCGAGGCTTTTCATCGTGTTGAAGGCTTTACAATAAATTCTTAAGATGAACGACAATAATAACATCGCTCTTCATTAGCTTGAAGCCTTTTTCACGGGCTTGTTTTCGAATTTTGTGTCAAGAATGTATCAATTATATCCATTCATTTTTTTTTTAATTATTGCTTAGCAGTTATGCTTCTTGCAAGGTCCCTTGTAAATTTTATTGATATTACCCTTAATTATGTCAGCAAAACTTTACAATCGAAACGAGATATGATATACCTTGAAATTTATATTTATAAAAACTGGAACTTTTTTTGAGAAATAATTTATTGAGATATGATCATGAATTGAACTCACATTGGCCCTTTATGCCACACAGCGGATATTGAAATGTTGGAATAAAGAGCGAACTCTACATAAAATCAGTAGAACAATATGCTTCCATGAATTATTTCCACAGAAGACAGCCTTAACAAAAATTACCATGGGGTTTATACCTAAATGTGCCAAATTTACTACTTTGTTTGGGCCCAAAACATTTGAACAACGTCATATTATATGTATTAGAAACATACTAGACATGTCACATGCATAAAATATCATGAGAAAGGTAAACAACGGCTCAACAGTTGCAAAATAACACATATTTAACGATACCTACATGTTTTTGATGCACCTATGTGCAGATTGACAATTTTAGGCCAAGGACATGTACTAGTTATGTGACATGTCGTTTTGTGCAGAAGTAGACGTTTATTTGTTATTTGTTTTTGATATTTTTTTAGTTATACATGTATCCTGTGAATATGTTTGTTAGTCGTGCTGCATTCCCACGAGTATGCCTTGCCTTTGAAGTTCTGCCTTATGGACCTTTTCTAATTAATAAAATAATGCATTAGTGCCATGCCCTATGTTTATGTTAACATAACATGGCATTACATTTGTTTATATTTTTCACTGAGCGTTAGTGATAAATGTAAGATGAATTCAGTGTGATGGGAGAATACAGCTTTGAAACTTTGTACAAACAAAATACAAGTTTGGTGCCTAATAGTGATTTCATATGTGTTTCACGCTTCGCATCAACAACGCATTGTGCGCATGTGTCAATAATAATTGTATAATTCTATTTAGAACACGGCTGTGTTTCTATAGCTTCATATTAGAATGTCTTGTCATTCTGTTTTTCTGTTGTCGATGTCAGTAGATAAGAAGAACAATCACTCTATCCATGCTATTTTTCTCACGATCTGATATCGAAAATCAGTGTTGTATATACATCATTCAGATATTACTGTAAAAGTACAACGAAAGAAGAAGGGCCACTTTCCCTTGTATTTGATTGACTCATAACCATTGAATTTTTAATCTTAAATATTTACCTACTTTTCATCGTAAACGATTGTATGCAATGCATTTTTATGTTAAAAAAAAACAAAAATCTTGTGCTTTATCATTTATAAGTTCAAATTTTCTACCCGCAAAAGTCGCGTATAAGGCGGTTTGGGTCAATTTGTACCACTTTTTGGAATATCGCCAAGAAGGAAATTCAGAACCAAAACCATTTTACTGTCATATAAAAGGAGATATATAAATTGACTTATAGCAAAAAGTTGTTTTGGTTTCACGTTGAGAGACTGTCTTGAAGGCGTTAATTTGGCAAATTACTCTTAAAATTTCTTAAAACGGTCTCCAAAGCGATATTCAGGTATTTAGAAAAACATTTGGTAACTTATTTGTTATATTAGCAAATCGTTAGAGACCACATATCAGGCAATGTCCACAGAAAATTTGAAAAGGCTTTAGGCGACTTTTTTAAAATGGCCCTAAAAGTGAAATACATACAGGTGAAATTGACCCTACTTCTTTTATTTCACAAACTTTTTCTGAATGGTTTTCAGACAAGATGCGGAAAATGGACTTTAGGAATTTTTAATTTTTTTTAATTTTTTTTTTTTTTAGTTTTATTAAAAAAAATAGCTATATTGAGTATCCACGCTTGTCTTTTTGGCAAATTAAACTATGCAACAACGCAAAGCAAAATAATTATAATTTTATGTTTTGGAAGGAGCTCAATTATCGCTACTTATTTATTCAGGTAGATATTCACTATACATATTTTATGCGTAAAAAAGGTAAAGTAAAATAACTAGTAACTTCGTACAATTTTTAAGGTACACTTACAAACAAAACAGACAAAAGTCAGACTATCATGGCTCTCTGTTGTGTTAATATTTATGTTTTATGCTCTTTTATGTTTTATTTGCACAAGCGCTTGTCTCAGAAAAAAATTACTATATATGCCAAGAGAAATTTTCTTGGCATATATAGTATTTTTTCACAGGCGCTTGTCTCAGAAAAAATTACTATATATGCCAAGAGACAGAAAAAAATTACTATATATGCCAAGAGAAATTTTCTTGGCATATATAGTATTTTTTCACAGGCGCTTGTCTCAGAAAAAATTACTATATATGCCAAGAGACAGAAAAAAATTACTATATATGCCAAGAGAAATTTTCTTGGCATATATAGTAATTTTTTTCTGAGACAAGCGCCTGTGTTTATTTGTCCTGGGTTCTGTCTGTTGGGTATCGTTGATTGATTGGGTTCTCATTGTTGACATTTTATGTTATCCATTTTGTTGTATATTTACAGACAAACTGCAGATTCTGTTTAATTATTTCATACCAGATACAATTTCTATATCCCGATTGGATAAAAGGCTATCACGTGTCATTCATTATTCAACGGTGTTGCTTGTACCGGTCAACACCGTGTGATAATGACCGTTCTTTATCAAGCGATCTTTTAGAGCTTGGCTCCCTTTTCAAAACGCATGAGTTATTCAGATTTTTTTCACGCACAAAATCACAAGTATAAAGCAATACGCAGAGTTTAAATTGAACATGGTCATACTAGATAAAATTTCTATATCCCAATTGGATAAAAGGTTACCACGTAGCCTTTCTACTTAAAAAAATTAAACTTTATTAATAAATATATGAAAACATTTTTCTTATTGTTTCCAGTGTAAATATTCATAATTATTCTAAAAAACTTTAATCATCGTGACTAAAATGGTGAAAATTGGTTACAAAATATTGTTAAGATCTTTATATCTGTGATCAGAGATTTAAAGTTGCTAAAAAGACTGGTACAAGACTCACTACACTTATCTAGTGACATTTCCTTAGACTCATCTACTGTTACCTGGTGAAAGTCAGATGTTGTTCTGGAGTTAAGTCGCCTTGTTCATAAAACAATCAAATATTCACGAAAAATCACAAAATTAGCAATTTTCGGGTAAATTAAAAAACGTATCGACTTAGATGGGCTCAATATATCTTGTTAAAATTTGAATCATAGTTTGTTAAGATAAGTATCTTTCAATGGTCAACTGCTAATCAATGCTAAACATATAGCTTCAACTCCTATTTTGTGTTTTAATTTAACGAAGTTTACCTTTGGCTTAATGAAAAACGTCAAGTAAAAAGCCTATACCACGTGTCATTCATTATTCAACGGTGTTGCTTGTACCGGTCAACACCGTGTGATAATGACCGGTCATTATCAAGCAATCATTTAGAGCTTGGCTCCCTTTTCAAAACGCATGAGTTATTCAGATTTTTTTCACGCACAAAATCACAAGTATAAAGCAATACGTAGAGTTTAAATTGAACATGGTCATACCAGATAAAATTTCTATATTCCAATTGGATAAAAGGTTATCACGTGTCATTCATTATTCAAGGATGTTGCTTTTACCTGTCAACAACGTCATTATCAAGCGATCTTTTAGAGCTAGGCTCCCTTTTAAAAACGCATGAGTTATTCTGATTTATTCACGCACAAAATCACAACTATAAAGCAATACGCAGAGTTTACATTGAACATGGTCTTGAATGAATGACAAAGTCTGAAAATTCTATTTAACATGTTTAATATATTCTTCATGATAATGCCCTCTGTATAAGTAACTGATATATGATTACTATACTATTGTTTTCAACCTAGGTGCAATAATAAGTGGGTACTTAATGATTTATAGGAGTAAAAATCAAATTTTAAAAACAGGTGCAAATTCAGGTTAAAATCCGCAAAAGCTTTACCTCGAAACGTTTATAAGAAATTTTCCAAAGGTATTTTGCATATTTGAAAAGACATTTTTTTCTGACTTGTGATCGGTTTGCTAATTTCCAGGTAGCGGTATCTGCTTACAGTATTTAAATTTAGATAAAAAAAAAACTCATAAAACACACTTTCCACAAATTTGGGGGTACTTAGATACAGTAGTAATGCAATGAAGATAATATTTTGAACTCGAGCACTGCTGATGAGTTGTCAGTATACGAAATGGCCATGCAGTGCATCAAATTTATTTCGGTATTTTGTTATACGTTTTATTACTTATAATGTACAACTATCAACTGAAAAGGGTTCAATGTAATTTTCTATATAATCTGGCAATATACCTTATGTCTATGCAGATTTTCTCTGGGAACTTTTATTTCAGGTATATAAAAGACCCCAAACATTGTCCATAACTGCGTTGTCCGTACAATTTCCTTCGAAAAAGATCTGCACGCCACAGGCAGAACACAGTGATATATTGGAACGGAAACGAAAAGGAATTATATTATTTAAAAAATCGTCGAAAATCACGATGTATTTTGAGAGGATTATATCATTACAGATACCTTAAAACATAGTAAAGAGCCCTCCTGCTGTTTTGTGTAAATTCGGCTGATGCGATTGATAAGAAAATCCGGAATTGTAAAGTCCAAATAAAAGAAAACAAACCACGCACCTGTCTTAATTGATTGACAAAATCCATTGAAATAAATCTCTGAAAATCTTAAAGAGTGACATCAATTATTCAAAACGCATTCCTACGGGATTTGAAATCAATAATAATCAATTATCTTAAGTACATACTATGTTATATCCTTTTCGATTTTATGACAACAGAGGTATTATGGACAAGAAGAAGAGACAAATCACGTACTTGAAAATATACGCACACCATATCAATCGTTTGTTTTTGATTTCTTTATATAAAAATACTTGACATTTTACAGAAATGTATAAAACACGTTTTGCTTGTTTGTTCAAGGTTGGTTGCTGTTTTGGCAAGTACATGTATGTTAAACGTATATTATATTTTCAGATTCTAAAGAAGATATATTCAATCCAAACTGTAGAACATTTAACTTGCTGAAGTGTATACAACGTAGATGTAAATGTAACGATGACGGTATGTTTTAGTAAAACGTGTTATGGAATTTTCACTAGTGAAATATTGAACTAAAGTGTGATGTATGAGTGGTATATGATATAAAAATACAATTACAATATTGACATATTAGGAGTAGAACATGATTTACCTTCCAGAGCACCTGATATCAATCCCTATGTCTGTGCGAGGTCACATGTGTCTCTTGGTCTTTTCTGGGGGAAAGTTTATGAAAATGACCTTTCAAAATTCAACAAATTGTGTAAAAGAATATTAAATATAGCCAATTTATTTTTATACCAACACATGCAGTGATGTTCTGTTTGCGTGTTGTTAATTTACCGATACATAATTCTCATTGCCACTGGTTTAAATATAGACAATGAACGGGTACTTTTAAAGAGGAATTCGAAAGAACGCCTCGCCCTTTCTGAGCCCTGCAGCTAATCTCCTGTATTTTTGTCTATTTTAACACATTCTTGTTCCTTAGTCAGTTGTCTTGACTATGGATCAGTTGTCCCCTGTGTCAAGCCTCCTTATCGATATTGGTTATGCTTCCATTGTTCACGTTGACAAGGAGGAAGGTGGGGTGGGGTCGGGGGGGGGGGGGGGATACTCACACCAGAGTATCCTTTGTTCATATATCTGAAAATATAAAACACATCGAAGGAAGTCCTCACCAATTCTGTGCATCAGAGTTCATTCGGCATTTTTTTTTTTTTTTTTTTTTTTTGCTTATTGGGTTCAGTTATTTCGAGTTGTTTTTTTTTGGGAATTTCCCTTGTCTCTACACTTTACAGGATTGTTTGTTTCTTCGCTTTTCTCTCGCTGTGTCTTGTTATTGAAATCAATTACATAAACAGTCAAACCTGCTTCAAAGGGCATCCTTATAGCATATCCCTGTCTATAAAAGTCACTGTGAAATGTCCCTGTAATGAACAGAAATTGTAAAACTAACATCTATATAAAGGGCACCTGCTTATAAAGGGCACTTTTCCCTGGTCACAACGGTGCCCTTTATACGCAGGTTCAACTGTATTTGTGTACATTTCATATGACTTCTTAGGCTTCCACAAATACGATAAAATACCTACTTTTTTTTAACTTAGTTGAGCTGTCAGATGAAAGTGGGAACATTAAGTTTTTAAGAGAATATCCGAACAGATATGCTAATGAGGTGCTCACAGACAGAGAATCTTTAATCTTGTTACGTGTTCAAAGTAAGTTTAAATCAGTCTTGTTATAAGTTATTATAATTAAACTTTACTTGCAATTGTTGTCCCTTTTTAGCTCACCTGACCTTTTCTCATCACTTGGCGTCCGTCGTCCGTCGTCTGTTAACTTTTACAAAAATCTTCTCCTCTGAAACTACTGGGCCAAATTAAACCAAACTTGAATACAAGCATCACTAGGGTATGTAGTTTAAAAAAATATGTCCGATGACCCGGCCTGCCAACCAACATGGCCGACATGGCTAAAAATAGAACATAGGGGTAAACTGCAGTTTTTGTCTTATATCTCAAAAACTAAAGCAATTAGAGCAAAACTGACATGGGGCAAAAATGTTCATCAGGTCAAGATCTACCTGTCATGAAATTTTCAGACGAATCGGTCAACCATTTGTTGGGTTATTGCCCCTGAATTGTTAATTTTAAGTAAATTTTGCAGTTTTAGGTTATTATCTTGAATATTATTATAGATAAAGACAAATTGTAAACAGCAAAAATGTTCAACAAAGTAGGATCTACAAATAAGTCAACATGATCAAAATCATTGATTGACCCCTTATAGGAGTTTTTGCCCTTTTAAAGACGGCATCCAACGTAAACTTTCCTTTAAAGATCTTTTCCTCTCAAACCACAGCGCCAATTGAGACCTAACATTGGCGGAATGGTCCTTGGATGGCCCCTTCCAAAATTGTGTCTGGCATCCCCGATTTCCAACCGACATGGCTGCTGTTACTAAAAATAGAAAAAAAGGGGGGGGGGTGACTTTCAAATCTCTTTTGTATGAAACTACAAAGCCAGTTGGAACCAAAGTTGGAAGTAATGGTTCTTAGGAGGTTCTTTCAGAAATATGTTCAATGAACCTGACTGTTAACCAAGATGGCCGCCACAGCCGAACTTAGTTTAACAGGACCCTATGGAAAAATTCATTGAAAAATCTTCTTGTCTGAAACCACTTGACATATTGGAGCCAGACGTGGCAGCATTGGTCCTTAGGAGGTCCTCTTTTCTTCTAATCACCCGGAATGTCAACCAAGATGGCTGCCACACCAAACTTTGTTAAATATTGGACCCTATAGGAAAATTCATTTAAAAATCTTCTTGTCTAAAACCGCTTAGCCAGTTGGAACAAGACTTAGCAGAAATGGTCCTTAGATGGTTCACTTTTTGAAATGTATCCATTGACCTGGACTGTCAACCAAGATGACTGCCACAACTCAAGTTAGTTTAACATAGAATCCTATAGAAAAACCAGCCAAATTGACTCCAACACTTAAATTTTTAGGTCTGCTCAAGGTGAATAGTTAAATTCAGGTGAGCGATACAGGCTCTTGAGAGCCTCTAGTTTTTGTAGCAAAAACATTGTTTAATAATATCTGTGACGCATAAAATATGCCTATTTTATTTAATCAAGACTAAGAAGTTATGCACAAGCCAGAGTCTCCTTATTTTCCACGATATTTTACAATTTTATAACAGAAAATTATACAGTATCGTTTACACGCTAATATCGAAATACCCTGATACCCCGAGACCCTTCGGGAACTTGGAGTCCACCAGGATAGGCACCAGTAGTTGTAATAAATACTATATGATGCGATAAACAACAAAAGGGATAACTGGAAAGATCAATAATTCCATACCCATCATTCAACGTCACCCAACAGACAGAACTCCGGACAAATAAATAACATAACAGAGCACAAAACATAAACGTAGACACAACAAAGAGTCGGGATAGTACAGACACCGAATAGTGGTTGAGTTAACCTGGTACCGAAACACCCCCTAGTCTATCCTGACACTCTGGTGTATAAAGCATACTGTAAAAGCCATTACAGTATGATTACAAACAAGGTATTAAACCGCTTGCTAGAAATCAAAATTGGTTGGACGGTACATGATTTAGATAGCAGAGTCAGTATGTGCTCGTTTCAACTGTAAAACTAGCTAAGGCTCTCATAGCTGCTGGTCGGATAAGTATATTTCATCGAATTAGAACCCACCGTTTGTTCCAAAGCCCAAACTTTGTAGAGACGAAATGATAATCCAAAATTTTAAAGAGCCAAAATGACCACAAGTATAAAGTGGAAAACCATGTGAGGACAGAGCTGTCCAAGAGAGAAATGCTCGTCCGTTTTTAAAAATTGAACAATTTTATTACTGTAGTGTGGTCATGGTACGTTGTACTTTTATAGTATTATGTTATATCTGTGTATGCACTCATGCGTACAGCGAACCTCTGTATCTCTCTCTTCCGGTTGTTGCCTTGGAAAGTCGTGGACCGGTTTATGTACTAGTACCAAGAATGATATCCATAATAATCAACCGTAATCGTATCATCACTGACGGGCATTATGTTTATTTATTAACCAGTAGGGTAAAATACGTTAAAAATGCCTTATCTTTATAATAAAAAAGAATGCATTACAGCAGGGCCATTACAGCATTTTGTTCATAATAACCGGGCCATTACAGAATTTTGTTCATAATAACCGGTTATTACGGCTTTTTCAAAATGGCTGCTTTTTTTAATACTCCACTTGGAAATTTCAGGAGAAGCAAACTAGAACATTTTAAAACATATTTTTGAAAAAAAATGTCCGAAATTAATCTTTAAAACTGTTCTCACAAGTTTTGCTTACTTACCATTATATTTGTGCTATTTGGATTAATGCAAATGCTATATACAAACTGGTTAATAAAAGTATTAAGAAATGGGTGTTTTCATAATGGCCCTGTTATATGTCCTCGGTCTGTAATAATGGCCTTCGGATGCTGTAATGGCCCTCGGCGTTGCCTCGGGCCATTACAGCAATCCTCAGGCCATTATTACAGACCTTGGATATATAACAGGGCAATTATGAAAACACCCATTTATTAATACTATATTATTAATTAATGTGTTGAAATACACTAAAAACTGCCCAGTTAATAGAAAACCAGAACTGGTTATTAATACAGGTCTAATACAGGTCTAATGGGATTGTATTAAATAGACAATTTAAAATGTATTTTAAGTCATTGATTAATAAAAGTACTGTAATTTTAAGCCATTAGTTAATAAAGGTGTCATGAAATGGGTATTTTTATATAAAGCCTGTATTATGTCCTCGTACAGTTGTATTGGGTCTCGATCAGCTGTATAGGCCCTCGGCGTTGCCTCGGGCCTATACAGTTGACCTCGACCCAATACGACTAACTCGGACGTAATACAGGTTTTATATGAAAATACCAATTTAATATCACTATAATAATAACTTGGTATCACAACATTAAAGAAAATTATTATTTTTTTAATTTTGCATAAGATAGGCATATTTTGTAAATCTAATTGAAATATATGTTATCGATATACTAAATGTGGATTAAGTTTTATATGTCAGTACCAATTTTTTTTTCTATAGTGAACTCAAGTGAACAATTCGAAGAATAAAAATAAAATTCTAGTAATTCAAATTGATGTTGCATTTTAGGTGCGTCATAAATTCCAGATATGTATTTCAGAATATTTTCCTAATTCTATTTTCAGAAAAAGAGTCATCCGGAGAATTGTACACTCCACTCTTAAACGATGAATATGTATCAGATGAATTTAGAGGTAGGTAGCCGGATTCAACGCTCCTATTTCATGTATTTAAAGTGTAATAGATTTTTCACCTTTAACAGAGTAATATTTTAACTGCTTTTAAATAGTGTACATGTATGTATTTACATTATATGGGTTTTTTATAATTATTCTATAACGTTTTGCGCAACAAAATAAATTGCTTCATATTCTATTGACGTATACTTGACTAAAGTTTCACTGATTTGGTTTTAGCAAGAATATCTGCAAAAGGTTCAAGTGGATCAAATTCACGTCCAAACAGTCGATTGGTTCGGTCAAATACCAGACGAAACAAGAAAGACGATAAACCAAAACGGACAGAACATTCAAGACATTCTTCTCAAAGTTCGGCAAAAGTGGATTCTAAACGATCAAAATCGAGACAAGGGAAGTAACCTGAATTATTCGGCTTGCCATTGTATTTTATACTGGAACTCAGTGAATGGGAAGATATCTATTTCCAACACAAAGTGATATTTCAATTTAGGTTTCAGAAATATTTTTTTAAAATATATATATATGTTCATGGTTGTCTTTTTTTCTTCATGATTTATGCCATTATTTTATTGAATATTTAAACTTTAGGCCACATCAAAATGATTTTTAGTTCTTTGGATTTTGCCGCTCGAATTTTTGGATTATGTAAATTTTAAGAAAAGAAACTATGTCGCCTCATTTTGTAAAAATCTTCAAAATTCGTCCCAAATTCTTCATTTTATAAGAAAATAATAAAAAGAATTGTTCACCCGCTCCTAAAACTTGTTAAAATTGGGATTTTTTTGCAATATTTTATTTCAAAAAATTTGTGCCGCACGTAAATTTGATGTTCGCCTGAAAAAACAAGTTTTCAAGAAAAAAAAAATTAAATTAAAATTGTGCTCGCTCGCACCTATTTTTCCATCCAAAGAAAGAAAAATTAATTTGGTGTGGCCTTATAAAAATGTCAAGGAAGAATTGAGCTTCGATAAAAATAGAGAAATTTCTTCTTGAACTGTCTTTTTACTTAAAAAGGTGTCATTTTCATTTCTACTTCTTTAGACAAAAAAAGGAAATATGTTTTAATGAACGTTTGGCTTAACCCCCCTTTTGGATTTTCCAATTTTGTCTTCAACTTTTTGGATTTTTTTTTTTTTTTTGGTTTTTTCAACATTTTAGACCTTGAGTACAACCGGTGAGTTGTAGATAGACGAAATCTGTCCATCTTGTACATCAAAACTGGTATCAAGAATTTTATTGTAAAAATAATGTTTGGAAGTATCATTTATCTAACAAATATTGATGTTAATTTAAATTGTTCAAAAGTTTATAAAACTATATTCATTTTTGTTAGACGTTTTATGATCTTCGTCCGCACACTCTCTAGCGTTTAAATGAGTTTGAAACTAATTTAATGCATTTTTCTACCATCAACTGTAAATGTAATACCGGAAAATAATAATTATAGATTATTATATGACATTTTTCATATCGGCCCTGGTATCATATCGGACTGAGGGTTTGTCGGAGGTACGATACTGGTCGAGGGATGATACACGTGCCACCGATATGGAAAATGCCATGTCAAAATCTATATATCACATATTTTGAATTTAAAATCTATACACAACTACATAAATAATATGGAAAATGGCAGAGAAATAAAAATTTTAGCAGCTATATGATTTTTTTTTTTAATTATGGCAAAGTATATGACAAATTCATAGGGAACACTGTACCTTCTGACGGTGTTAATAAACAAATTTTTAACAAGTCTCCCATTTTGTTTGTTTACGTTGCGAGCACGTGAGGGCTGATACGGATTTCTAATAGAATTCCTAATAAATCCGTATCAGCCCTCAGGTCCGATACGGGACTGATACGGATTCCTTTATAAATCCATATCAGCCCTCCAGTTCCGAGATGGGGGATGATACGGATTTTTAAAGAATTTTATATGACCGCATATTAGACTTCGGGTCTTGATATTTGAAGTCCAATTTGGTCCTATCAGCTATGCAAAAAAGCACTTATCAGATCAAAATATGTGATAAACACAGTTATAAATATTTTTGAATGAACAACTGTATTCGATGTGAACATAGAAACTTGTGTTTCAAGCTAAGAACGAACTTGGAATTTGGAATGAAGAACTGAAATTAAAGCGGTGTTTCTTTACTTGCACTTTTGACCATGTTTTTGTCATCCATCAATCGTCCAAGGAACAACAGAACAAACATATCGGAATTAAGGATGCTCGCTGGTCTTGTGTTGGTCTTTTTTGTCAGATTTTCGGAATCCTCGGGTTTTATCCATTTCTTAAACATGAAATATTTTGCCCATGAACCCCCACTTTTTCTTTTATAATTCAATCATATAAACCTTAAAATGGTATTTGACAAAATTTTTTGAAATTCTTTTTATTTTTTCATACATTTTTGAGAGACTGAAGTTGTCAATGCAAAGACAATGAAAAATCCAGAGAAAACCCATTTCCTGCAAATTTTCAAGGCCTTATAGCTCTAAAATGAGGACATGAACCTATATTTTTTTTCTTGCTTATTTGTTTACTATTCTTATGCTCTCTCAAACTAAAACACCTATTTCAAATCCTATTTATTTCCTTTTAGACCAGCGATCATCGTTAAAGCCACCACTCCTTTGAATAATTTCTATCCACTACAACTCCTATATTCCATACATCTAAATTTCTATAGGACTACATGAGATTCTTGATTCGAAAATTGTTTTTATCATTATAATTTCTGATTTCTTCAATCTTTTCTATTATTCTTTTCTTCCCTTTTCCTATCATTACACACCAGTTCTATCACAAGAAAAGAAAGGTGTAAAACGACATTTAAAAAAATATATTTTCGGACAAAAATTTAACAGTATAATTTCTCCTATTCTTGACGTGTTTAATCAGTGGGATAAAAATACATAATATCTTTAACCACTTCCGGTGATTAAATTTCTACGTGGGAATTACCTCCCTTTTTTCTGCAGTTATTGGGACGATAAACTAGAGAAGTCCCGAAATGACGTCCATGTAAACAAACTACATAGCAACGACTTTTTTCTTGAGGTTTTTGTCGAAAATCATAGGAGAAACAGATTCTCCTTCAATTGACTCGTGAATTATGGAATTTCTCCACCCTCAATAATTAAATTTTAGATTTTAACACGCTTTTTCTAAAGGCCCACGTGTTGAAAATCGAAAATTTAACTATCGGGCTCGGGTGGAGAAATTCCATAACTCACTCGTGCTTGAAGGAGAATCTATATTTAAATGAGTTATGTATACTTAAATAACATAATAATTAACCTGGTAAGTTTCTCTTTAATCCATAGTCATTTTCTTTAAAACCGTATTTTTATCTAAACAATTTGTTTCTGAGAGCTTGGCATCTGTATATTCATTTATCAGATTGCATCCAACCTTCCTTGGTGCACCCACTCGGTATTTGTTAATTACATGTGTCATAATTCATGTTATTATTGATAAAGACTTGCCACATATAGCTATCAGTCTTACACGTAAATTTGGATTATTTCCCCTGAATTCGTCAATTGTTTTTATCTGAATTTAAACTGCCATTTGAACATATAATTTGTGATTTTTAGATGAACTTAATGCAAAATACGCATAAAAGCCCTTGTATGATATACAGAAAGAGGAAGATTGTATAAACATTAATGCAAAAAAGCCTAAACGGCAATAACGATGGAAAACGTTATAAAAACAAAACATTTATTTGTCAAAATAGATATTTTAACAACAAGAAAGACAATAGTATTTACTCTCCATTATAAATTGTTATTACATGTAAAGAATATCTATCTGATCTATTTTAACATTACATGTAGAGAAGCCAAATAATAGTAGAGAAGTCTCGTCTCTGTGACGTAAAAACATAAATGAGAATCGTAGCATCGATTAGGGAGGGGGGCTAGAATCAAATATTTGACCCTGTCTATTTTTTCGGTCACTATTGCGTCCTAAATTTTTATTTTCATTTAAACCAAAACATTTCCTGATTGACACAAGTCCTGCATTTTTTTTTTTTTTACACCTAACGGGATCCTGTCTTTTTATTTTGCCAAAATCCTGGTCCTGCCTTAATATTTAAAATTTGATTCTAGCCCTAAATGGTTGCAACCTTAATAATCAGAAAAGATCGATAGAAATCCATAAATTCTCTTCCGCAAATGGCTGTTTTCAGTGGGAGATCGTTGCACATGCATTAATTGATCTCCAACTGTTGTAATGTCCAATCAGAATTATTTTGTCATACCTTTTGACCAATCAGGATTAACCTTATTTACGGAAGAAACAGGTACTTCTACTCATTTAAAAATGAAGAACTAAATAATCTTTGACTCGTTCCGCTGCGCTCCGCTCGGGAAAGACGTTAATTTTAAAACCTCGTTAGAACACTTCTTTATATTTAATTTGTTGAAAAAGGACGACTTGGGAGCGATTTTTCAGCATTTTTGCAAAATGAAACGGCAAAATTCTTTTTCTTAGAATCTACATAGTACAAAAAATCGGAAGAACTAAAGATCAATTTGATATGGACTAATTTGTGCATTTTGTTGTTTTTTATGCCAATTTCAGTGCCTGAAGTAATGTATTGTGCCACCCGTTTTTTTTTATTATCTGTCGAAGCCTAGAGATACAAATGTTCGGGGATTCTGTGAACAGTGGTTCAAATTTATAAATATAGAATTGTTAATTAACATTATTTTTGAAGAATTCTTCCTGTGGAAAAAAAATCCTATTTGCTCTGATGGTGGCACAAAACTTCTCTATTATTTTCCGTATTTTGAGACATTTTGGATGTGGTTACATTTGGCGTTATTTACAACAATGTAGCATCTGTGGTAAAAACCCCTAAATTATCCCCACCAAAACATTCCAGTTTACGGTACTTTTAGCCTTAAATTTCATGAAGTACATGTACATTTAATTAAGCTTATCCAAACATATATTATTATCGATCTTCAATTTTTCATCAGTGAATTATGACAGAAATCTTAAATTACAAGCCTGACTATTTCACTTGATTTCACTAGTGAAAATTTACACATGTTAACAAAAATCTACAAAAAAGACAAATTATTACTATTAAATGGTAAGTTACACTTGCATTGAAATATAATGTATATACCTTTATTTGTCATATAAACTGAAAATACAGTTTGTGGTACGAAAATAAAAACAGAAGATTTTATTACATAAACAATAACATATATGTGATAATATTACTATTTTTAAGAATTTTACTCTCCATTTGTGTATCATAATGAAACCGGTCCATAAAATGTTATATGGACCGGCTGGAAATTATATTGGACCAGGGGCGGGGTTTACTTTTATTCACAGCATCGTTCCGGATTCCTTCTATCGTGTTAATTGGAAAAGTATAATATAGCGAATAGTTGAATGCTCCGAGGGTCATATGGCAGTATATAGAACCGGTAGGTCGCCCTCAAAAATTATATGGACCTCAGCTGCGCTTCGGTCCATATACTGCCATATGACCCTCAGTGCAATTAACTATTTGCTTAATAAAATTTAAAACTTGATAACTCACGAGTATCATGCTGTCAGTTGTAATTAAATATTATTTTGTTGAAAGGTAAATTTTGGATCGGGATTAGCAGGCCTGGTTATCTCTCCCATGCATAACCTGTGTTAATGTTCGATATTAATATTACACAATGTAACAATAGTCTGTACTATTTTAAAAATACAGGTTTATACTTAGATGTAATATTTGTTCCTAAGAGTTTTGCTTAATTCTAATTAATTACGTACGAGTGTAGCTGCAAAATTCGCGCTGAACTAATTTTCAATCTCTTTCATAGCCAAAATTTGTTCAAAACAGATTTTTCAACTATAATTGTATGTATCTAAACGGAATAATACACACACGTTAAACAGTGTATTTCGTCGAATAAAATTCCTGGAAATTTTGAAATTAATCAGCATATTGTAAAATTTTAACCCAGCATAACCAATTATTATGAATTAGAGACACAAGTGGCCGGATACGGTAAAGAATAAAGTCGTTCGGGGGGGTGAGAGGATGAGATAATGTAAGGCTTGTCCATTTACGGAATATACATGTAATATGATAAGCAATTGAACATCACTTTAAAGCATTGGTCAATCTTGAAAGTCGCTACATTTCTTCAACCCTAAACCAAAGAGGGTTCTGCCTTAGAACAAGAACCCCTAGATAAGACGATACAGTTTTAAAGAATTGTCGAATCATTACATTTAGTGGAATTCCTTGACATATATTTAGAAATTATAAAAAAAATTAGACTACAATTGATCACCTCTGAAATATATATATATATATATATATATATATATATATATATATATATATATATATATATATATATATATATATATATATATATATATATATATGATTTTGACAATGGATCTAAATAAACGACACAAAAGTTTATTTTTTTATCTGCTTTCCTGGCCACTGGCGAACATGATAACTATTTTCTCCTATTCTTGACGTGTTTAATCAGTGGGATAAAAATACATAATATCTTTAACCACTTCCCTGTGATTAAATTTCTACGTGGGAATTACCGCCCTTTTTTCCAATGTTATTAGAACGATAAACTAGAGAAGTTCCAAAATGACGTCTATGTAAACAAACTATAGCAACGAAATTTTCTTGAGATTTTTGTCGAAAATCATAGGATAAACAGATTCTCCTTCAATTTACTCGTGAGTTATGGAATTTCTCCACCCTCAATAGTTAAATTTTAGATTTTAACATGCTCGCCAAAGGCTCGCGTGGCGAAAATCGAAAATTTAACTATCTCCGTTGGAGAAATTTATAACTCACTCATACCTGAAGGAGAATCTATATCTATCCTACCAATATTTTATGCATTTGACATGCATATTCCTATAAATTTTTAGATGCATTTGTCATGCACATTTCATTGAAAGATGACTAATAATTCAGATAACGTACATAATTGAATTAGCGGTACATTGATTTCACATTGACATAGCAATTATAAAAATCATTAATCATTTATAAAATAATAACAAGATCTGTAAATTTTGTTAACACCCTCAGATAAATATTGATCATGAAATTCAATTTTCTAAGGATGAATACGACAGCACTATGTAATTATAATGAAAAAGTATTGACAATATACTTAAGAATTTAGAAATGATAAGGTGGAATAATAAAATAATAAAAACAATTTTTACTGGGACAAAAAAAGCCATGATAAACCTTTATATAATATGTGGTCGAAAAAATTCTCGACACAAAAATCGCACAAAACAGTCATGCATGTTCAAAAGGTTTAATAAAGCAACCATTCGATTTTTAAAGGCGGTGGGGAGGGGGGGGGGGGCTAGGATGAAATTTGAATGAAAAAGGCAGGATTAGGATTTTGTTAAAATAAAAAGCCAGGATCACTTTTGGTGTGAAATAAAAATGCAGGACTTGTGTCAATCAGGAAATATTGGGGTTTAAATAACAAAAAATTAGGCCTCGATGCCGGACAAAAAAGATTCAGGACGAAAATTTCACCCCCCCCCCCCCCACTCCCCATTAAAATCAACTGGTTGCTCCCTACGCAAAGAAATAGCAATTTCATTGCAGTTCTTCATATTGAACACCAACAACAATTTCTCATCTAATTGCGAATTTTCAGGTGAAACAACATATTAAAAGGTCGGTAACTCTAGTAAATTCTGAATCAATAATCAAATTATAGTTAACTTCCTTCTTTCTACATCAATGTAAAAGTCTGTAAGGGGTTTTTCTACTCTAACATTTTATCGTTTTACATGTTAAGTTTAGTACTGCGTTTGTAAAGACACTCCATTTTTTTCACCAACCACTTCCTGTCTTAAAGTAAATTCAAAAACATGTTATTTCAATGAGATTTTTTAAAATTCGGCCACCCTAAACAACCTTTAAAAGCACATATTTTCTAGCGAAAAGGACCCTAAACATAACATATATAAAATAATACAACAAAATGATTCAACACATCCCACAAACAATAATAATATCACAGATATGTATCCATTTATAAATATTAATAAACTTCAATAAACATGCATATATTTTCATCAGCAAAATATACAATGCAATACTTATACAGTTTTACAGCAGATGCGTTTATAATAAAATATATGTTAGTTAATATTTACATAAATATAAAATACTGAAATAAATATACAAAGTGTATAAAAGAATTGACCATTTATAATTTAACATTTATTATCTCCCCTAATTTCTAACTTCAACTCGAATCCTGTTGTCTTTTTAACGATGGGATAAACAAGTACCCGTTTTTTCTGCTTTCTATCACTACTTGTATGTGTAGTAACATTTTGTCACAAATTTGTTTCACATGTGCAAAATGCATAGCTGTAAAATCATGCTTAACATACTGTGACAGGAGTTGCCATAGTAACTGACAAGAGAGACAATAAATCTTCAATGGAAAGTGGTCAATTGGTCCCTATTTCGATTCCCGTTCAGGATGAAAATTTCAGGGGGTAAATTTTCGACCCCCCCCCCCCATCGATTGTGAGGATGGTCTCGTTAAAAGATGCTAGTCCGTCGTAAGGCTATGGCTATGTTAAGGGAGAGCAACACCCTTAGCTATCGTGTTAATTCCTAAAATTCATCCATTCATTAAAAGATTTAAGTATCTTGTAATTTAATTTGTCATTTTCGTAAATACATTAAAACATTTATGCAAACTGTGACTCTTTCTCGTGTGTCTTTTTAATAAAGAGTTCATTGCCGTTACCCTGGTTACGAAATGACGTGATTAAAACTTTATAATCAAACCATATGCAAAACGAAAAGCCATCCAAAAGGCAGAACGTCACTATACAACAACATTATGTGGCTAGTTTTAACAATTGAATTTTACTTCCCTTAAGATTCCATTATAGCACTTTCCAGAAACTCATTTCTGTTATCACGAATCTGACTCAAAAATTATAATTTGAAGCAAGTTATTTCCCTTGCTTGGACGTAGTTACTGGTTCGCTGCAGTGCAGAGCAACCGGTAGGAAGTAAATAGAAATTATTTATTGCTTTGATATACAAATATTTCCAGCTTTATAATCAAGTTTAATTACAAGCATGTTGGAAGCAAAAAGAAGCAGTAAATTTATATAACATAAACATAATTTGCAAATTAACAATTTTTCAAAACAGTTAATCATTTACTGTTCATTGCAGTGAACCAGTACTAAGTCCCAGCAAGGGAAATAACTTGCTTCAAATTATAATTTTTAGAGTCAGAATAGTGATGCCGGAAATGAGTTTTTTGAAAAGGGCTATATCTACGACCACTTAACAATGTCTACACAACATCATTTTATAGCATGCTGCAATAATAACAGTTAAAAAGAAAAAGAACAGAAGAAATTGCTTTGATCTCATGAAAAATGTGAGAGAAAATAAATCTATGCATGAAAAAGTGTTACGAAAATTTTATAAAGATTGAAAACACAACCATCTGATGACAAAGCACTACTTAAAGGAGATCAATATACTACATTTAACAGCAAAAATATTTGGAAGTTTCTTGAAATACTTAAAAATGATATGAAAATAAATTAAAATAGACAGCATACTACATGTAACAAAGATAAGTTATATAAACATGATAAATAACTCTTACTAGATGAATGCAGATTAAAATTTGTAAATGCTTTAATATATCATGTTGAAAGAACCTCTTTGCTACCAACGCAAACCTAATACTAACTAATAAAAGAAATATTTTGGTGGGTTACATTATTCGAAACAATAATATTAAATTATAAAAACAAAACACCTATATCAAGTCAAGAAGTTTTTAAAAACTCCGAATATGGTTAACCACGAGTTTTCACTCCTCTATTCTTCTTTTACCATTTGGGTCACGATAACCTTAAATAAAATATGAACATCTGTCTAACAAATGCTACCTATCATGAAATCAAAACGTATCATTGTTTTCAAATGGATACCAATTAATCTATTTTATAGACGCCATTTTTGTTTCATTACTGGTTCCACTGTAGTACACTGGTTCCTAGTCAATCATTATTTTGCCGTTTTCTATGCCATTTTGGTTATTATCAAGATGCTGTTTCTCTTTCTGTTCTTTTGTTTCCTTTTCTCTGTCTATGTCTTTGCCAAATGTCGTGTCATCGATTATTCCGGTTGTGTCCCAGACTTTCATTGTTCCGTCAAATGATCCGGTAAAAAGCTTTCCGTCAACGATCTGGAAATAGTAATCACGTATTTCATTGTCTTCATTATACTTGTTTTAGAAAATTCAATGAATTTAAGGTATTGTTCAAACTTATTTCAATCAATAAATATTTAAAAAAAAAACTATTCTAATTAATGTATAGTATTATCCTAGAATAATGTAAAATATATGTAATTCAGTCGACTATTACGAATATATTGAAATGAATATGTGTCAAATACATTATAGATAAGTTACCATAAAATTTGACTTTTAATGAAAACAATGATATGAACTAAAAAAATTCAAATGCTATAAATTTGGTTTTAATTAAAACAATGATATTAACTAATAAATTATTCAAATGCTATCATAATTCATTGAAACTGTTGCACGCATTCTGATCTCTCTCATGCATAACAAATGAAAATGTTAAATATTATGTTTTATTCTAAAAATCTAAGAATGTGATGTCATGTAATATTATTTCCTTTCGGTGTCTGTTTAAGGGGGTACGCAACAATTTGACTAAAATAGATTTGGCTCGTTTAATTTTCATAAAACTTTGATGAAATATTTACTTTGACCTATTGACAAAAATATAATAATTTCAAGAAATTTGAACCACACAATTTACGGGAATAATTTCATTGGATATATAGCAGTTTGACAAACACTAACTTTGATCATTGAGAATCTTGATTTCTCTTTAATAATAATATGTGATTAAAACGTTCCGCTGATTTTTAAAGAGTTAACTCCCTTAGGTGTTCTGTAACCCTTTGATCCCATTTAATTGAATACGAAATTATAAATGCAAAATCCACTCTGAAATAATAGTCATTATCAGTTCAGAACAAATTTTTCAACCATAATTGTATGTAAATCTATATGAGATAAAACACACACATCAAACTGGAAATATTTCATCAAAACACAGTAACTAAATCTTGAACTAAAAAAACTGACAATAAACATCTGTTATGAATTAGAGAGATAAGTGGGCGTGTATTGCACCTACACTACATTTTAAAAACATACTAGACAAAGATAAAGAAGACATGACAATCAAATACAACAAACAACACAACAGTGACAATGCAAGCGAAGTGTGAATTGAAATTAAATACTTGTGTACAATATGGGTTGTTTTTTTTTTTTTTTTTTTTTTTTTTTTGCAAACTTAATACTGTGTGTGTTTTTCAAACTGGAAGTGTTTTTTTTTTTCGGGAATATCTTAAAAGATTTTAATGAATTTTTGTCGTTTTACTGCTGAAATGCCTATATATTTTAAGAGAGCTTATTTTCCAATTTTAGTGAGCATTTCTTTTTTTAAAATTTTGCATCGTATATATGACGTCAACACAAACAAATGTTACGTTGTGGAATATGTGCAAGTTCTGTTTCCAAAAATTTGATCCACGGTGACTTTAAAGCCATAAATTATTGTTATTTTGAAACATTCAGAAAATATTATTCTAGTCTCGGGTTTTTCATCAAGAAATCAGTCGCCAAAACGAGACACACAGTAATACAGGTTTTTATTGCAATTCGGATATGGCTGTATGGATTTCTTTTGTAGCAGCACTCGAAATTGGAAAATATATTTATGCATTGCGTGATATTATTCTCCAGGTACATGAGCTTTAATGAAGCAAAATATTTCAAAAATCGTCAAAATTATTTCCACTCCGTCTATTTCGTGAAATAATCACATAAAAGTTGAAATATCGATATAATAATGTTTACTTGATATTGTAGTCGTAAATACGATCTGAGGTAAACAAGTTTATTTCATATAATGGTAAAATCAATACTGAATCATGGCGGAAATTGGATGAATGTTTCTACGTAGATTTTTTCCTGGGCAGAAATCTTTATTCAGGCTATTGATGACTCTTTTGTACCCGTTGCGTGTGACCGAAAATCTAATCATTTCCAGACATTCCGTTCCGGTTCAATAGCTAGTCAACATCACATATCTAAATTTTGATCACGACGGCTGTCTGAACAGAACTGCTTCAGTGGTATCGTGGTAGCGTGCTCACCTTGAGTGCGGAAGGTCGCGGGTTCGATCCCTGGCCGGGTCAAACAAAAGACATTAATACTGGTATTTGCTGCTTCTCCTGACTGGTTGGCTCGGAGTCAATATAATGTGTCCCGGTGGGGTGATATCATATGTCTCGATCGTGAGCTAGCACATTAAAAATCCGACTCAGCGTCGGTCTAGTAAAGCATTGAATGAAAATTGTGGAAGACGATATAACATTTAGGCTTTATGAAGACATGTGAAGATGTGAAGCATGCAAACATGCTCTGAGTAACTATGATGAAAAAAAATTCCTCCTATATCTAAAATCATGCGTTCGAAAAAAAGAATTATCTCTGCAATTGTATGAAACGAATTAGTCCGCTGTGATTGGGTATTAACATGCAGCTCATTCCATAATTAAATGTACAGAGGTACATGTATCTACCATGCATTTAAACATACATGTATCTATCTTTTTGTGGTTATTTAATGCATTTCAAATTCGTTTTGATAATTCTATTCCATAAAATTATATTACTCAAAATCGTTTTGGAATCGTGATGAATTTTAAATCAAACATAATTTATTTTTAATTATCAGCAGTAAATTTCATCAGTATTACACTTCATGGCTTTCAGGCTGCAAATTTAATTTAAGAATTATCAAAACAATCATGTGTATTATCATGTTCAACAATATTAATCCATTCTGTATCATTCCCAGCATTCCTATAAAAATACCTCCATCGATGTTATACAAAACTGGTGACCTTCAAACGTCCTTCTTAAGGCAGCAGATTTAGGATCAAAACACTTCGCTGTACTGTCACCGCTTGCGGTGAACACTTAAATGAATAAAGTATATACATGTAACTTATATAAAGGAATGTTTAATACCAAATATATGAGATACATATAGAACAAAAAACTAAAAAGAACCATAATGATAAATGTAAGCAAAGCAAGCAGTGTCCCGTTTCACAAATATTCATAGGACTGCGATTAGATTTAAGTGTAACCTGGTTTCCTCTATTCATTGTCTTTGTTCTATTAATGCCCTGAAACCAGTCATAGTCATATGAATGTTTGTGAAACGGGAACCAGAACAAACATCAAAAATGATTTTTAATAGAAAGATGATAAAATAACTGAGAGAATAAATAACTGAAAAAAAAAGATGTTTTCTATCATTTAAAATCAATCCCATTGTGTTTTATGTTGACTTTCAAAGAAAATTTTTACAAAAAAATAGTAAAATCGGATTAAAATTATTGATGCCATATACATTAGCTAGAAGTATTTCTGATTTCAGATTGTGCATTTTCAGATTGGTCTTTAAATTAACTACTCTTTATCCAGTTGTGAAATGCTTTAAATATATATCAGGATATTTTTCGTAAGAAAATTTGATCCTAGAACAAGTATTGTAGGCGTTTAAAAAACTCCTATATGCTGGTAAAAATCGAACATGGAAAGATGGCAATGAAGATAGTTGTTCCGTAACAAGATATTTGGTAAATAAAATCAATGAAAAATTAAAAATGAATAAAATTGTCATTAAATGACAATTATTACACCCTGTACATTATCCTTAACAACAAGATATTTTTATTTTTCTACGTAAATTTCTACTAAATTGTTAGGCGTATCTTTGAGTAAGGTATTATGGAAGCACTCCCACATAAATAATTTTTGGGAATCTACAATTAAAATTCTATCTAAAACAGATTAAAGTGGATCGATAAAATATCTCAGTTATTCGTTATAGTCCCCAATACCGAATTTAGGGGGCAACCATTCGATTTTATAGGGGGGGGGGCTAGGATCAAATGTTTGATCCTGCCTATTTTTTTCATAAAAATTATGGTCCTGGTTTTTTTTCGCCGTTATTCCGGATACAATGTTTAGTTTCATTTAAACCAAAACATTTTCTGATGGACACAGGTCCTGCATTTTTTTTTATTTTACCAAAAACCTGGCCCTTCCTTTTTATTTCAAATTTAATCCTAGCCCCCCACCCCCACCCCTATGAAAATCAAATGGTTGCTCCCTTAGATATGTGTTCTTGGCAAGAGTTTCATATCGTTCAGCATTACACACAAACTAAACGTTTGGTAGCAACTGAAATCAACTGCGAAAAGAAAAATAAAAAGCAGAGATAGTTTTCTTTTGAAGTCAACAGAACACGTCAAGAACATAAGAACATTCGAGCTGTCAGTAGCTGTGTCTTTATGTACATGTTGTATATGGTATCTGTGCATATACAGCACGCCATATTTTAATAAATGCGAATTTATTTCATTGTAATTCTGTGTAATTAATTAATCTGAATTTTCAATTATAAGAAAGATGATGAAATCTTACTTTCGTTCTTATTATTGTAAAACAGCTCAAATATTCTCATGATAATTTGTATACATCAGTAACTCTTTAAGTAATTTCTCATGATATGCCACGTGACAAAAAGCATGTAGCTGCAAATATATGTAATTTCACTGCCGAAAATATAATATATTAATTGCTTGTCAATCCTAACAAAATTGTTTTACATATAATTCTTTATAGAACTGAATTAGTTTCATTTCGAATACAAGTATATATAGATGTTTTAACATTTTAAAAAAAATTGGACGTTTTGTATGTCACGTGACAGTTTTGAGAAATGAGCGACATTGACAAAAGTCTAGAAACAAATTTTTAAAAAAATCAAGAGTGTGATTTTAACCTGTATAGCATATATAGCTTTTTCGTGACCTTTGAACTCTCGTTTTAGAGCTCCAGATTTAGCATCAAAAGTTCTGGCAATGCCATCGCCGCATGCAGTGTACACTAAAACATATACATATATTATATAAACTAAAGTTCTGATAATAGCTCAAAACATAGCATGTTTTATTGCGAGTTGAGAACAGAATTTTTTTTTCAATTTTTGCCTCACCTAAAAAAATAATGTTTAACCAGTGCTTGTTGTTCACAGTTGATTTTTTCTACTGGAATTTTTTATTTAATTTATGGAATACGAAAAAAATATCTTAAAGAAGAACATGTTACATCTCCTCATACTATCCATGATAAGAGGTTTTAGTTAGTTAGTTACGTAATTTTATATGGATGACAGTTATCTCACACATTTAAAAAAACGATCAATCTAACGCTTGCCCGGGCTAAAGGCTTGCCTAACAAACTGGTAAATGACGGCATAGAGATGAACGTAGTTTCACCATAACCCTTTAGCACGTGTAATTATGTACTTTTGCCAGTTTGTATAAATTGGTGATAAATTACAATTTAATATATTGGAATTATAACCCATGTGAAATGTTACTACTTATTTCAAATGATAAGTTTTTTTAAGGTGAAGACGAGGAGTACGTGCTATAATCAATACAGAATAAATGCCTGTCATGAACGGGACCAGTACACGATAATTGGGTAACCAGTTAATAAGTCTAGACAGAGTTACCTAACTTAATTATGACCGATATAGTTGCATATGTTCATATAACTGTCTGTGAATGATGTATTATCCGTGTTCAATGATATTTGTTGGACCGGCGTGCTGTTCCAATGTCCATACACAGTGTGAGATACATGTATTTGGCATACGTTTCGACCATAAATGACCACGTGATTATTCAAAAGTTCCCGGATGTTCCATACAACGCAATTGAAATGACCTCGGTAATTATCGGCAAACTTCGGAAATGCCAATATAACTAACTTATTTTTACAGACTCTGCATATACATGATATAAGAACAAAGTGGGTTTCAAGTTCAGAAAATTATATATACAAAATTCCAGCTTTAAATTGTTTGGTTTAGCCATTCACGGTCAAAAAGAAATGCAATTGTCGATCATGATCTATTATGGTCCGGATACCTTAAAGTGGAGAAAATGACTAGAAACATTCAGTTTTGTCGTCTGCTTGAAATGTTAGCTGCAGGTGTTGCAGTATTAAATTATATAAAATCGATGAAAGTGCTTAATTAAGGCTTTTCCGATGACAGTTTTTTGGTCGTTGGAGCAAATAAATGTCTGAAACAAATTGGTGGGTCCATGTAACGTGATCAAATCAGGACAACTTTTCTATTTCTGTCGACCTTCAAATTCATATTATATCATATCTTATGCTCGTTTTTTGAAATGAACAAGATTATAAAAACTTTTTTCCCCATAATTTTACCCAATTTATAAGCCACTTTTGAGAAATCTGCTAAATGTTGTCTCTTTGACACATTCCTCGTTTCCATTCTGTATTCTAAAATTTGCATTTGAATCATTGAAGACAATGAGTAAAGAATCTTATAAGAAAACCATAGTGATGATAAAACAAAACAGTCATGAAGACAATGATTTTCTAATCTGTCATCTCAGCGATCACTTTAATAATTTACAACAAAAAACATGTATAATTTCAAAAAGATGTTAAGAATTAATAATTCCTTAGGTTTTATAACAATGAATGTCTAGGTTTAGTGTAATATACCATTCTATGACTACGTACCTAATGGGTTTTGACGTCAGTGAGCTTTTTAAACATTATTGAACTGTTAGTAAAAGATAACAGTGTTTTTTTTTTATTTTCAATTAAGTTTTTTCCTTGGAAATTCGTGTTGTTAAAATTTCAATAATTTTAAAATGTTTACTTTGGAGTGAAAAAGGACTATCAATTATGGATAAATTCTAATCTCATTGTCTGATCTTTAACATGTTAAAAGGAGGATTAAAGAGTACACATATTTAGACAACAACATCCAAAAGAAAAGATTTTTTTCAGAAAAAATTATCAGTCTGCTTATTTTCAACTCAATCGTGAAAACATGCCCATATCATATTTGCTCCAACTGGACCCGCCATTATTTTTTTTAAATTAATTGATTAAATGGGGATGAGTCCATTTCATGTTGTGCATGTAGTGGGTAAGTAAACATGGAATTGACATGAACTATATGTGTGAATTAAACGTTTACACCATTAATTAAAAACCAATGTCCCGTTTCATCAAAAATCTTAGGACAACGATGATTTGATCTGATTTACGGTCTTCAGTATGTATTTTGTTCTATTGGTGTCCTGGAAGCAGTCTGGATCGTAGTCGTACAAATGTTTGTGTACTGACGGGTACGAGGCACCGATGGCAATATCTTTAAATAGCTCCAATATATTTACTGAATTACATCATAGTTCAGGGAGGAATAGAAAACTATTAAAATTTATAAGATTCATTAAACTTTTCTTTATTCTAACAGCAATTCAGAGATATTGAGCAAACTTATATTTTTCGTTTAGGTAATTATAACATTTTAAGCATTTTCTTAACAATAGAATTATTCCTATTTGAACGTTTAAATGATCCCTAGAAAAAATATTATTTATTTTGCCCCATACTGGTTATAAATGATCAAACTACAAAGCGTATGACATGGAATTCTGTAATAAAATAATATAAAATTGATCGGTGGTGGATATCAATTTTTCTTGTAATGGCCTCTTCAGAACAAACTGAGAATTAAATTGCACATTGAATTATTCTAATTAGGAAATGCAGAGGAAAGAAACAATTTAAGATAAGTGAAAAACTCAATCATTGACCTATTTTTTACCTTTGTTATTTTGTAATTGGTTTTGACCGATTTGAAAAAAAAGGAAAATAAGTAATATACATATATTAAAAAGTTATGGCCATCATCAAATCATTTTAAGATTTTAAAAATGAGATCGACTTTAACATTTCTGAGAATATCGACTGAAAAATTAAACAAGTATTTGTTGAACTTACATAGTCCTTCCCGAAACTTTACGACTGCAACCGAATGCTTGTGGCCTTTGTACACTCTTGTACAATCCCCGAATTCAGTGACCCAAGCCCTTGCCGTGTGGTCCGCACTTCCGGTATACATCATTTTGTTGATAACCTGAAAAAAAATTATTTTGTTTAAAACATGATTCTTACGACATATGTTCCGCCTTGTATATCATGAGTCCGTCGGTCAATAATAGATTTTTTTCAGTATCATATTATATTTCCGTCTTCACACAGCCAACATTGTATATTTAAGAAATAGTTAATGACACTCAGGGCTGTATGGCAAATAATTGACCGGCAGGTCACTCCTTAAACAGTATATGGACCGAAGCGAAGCTGAGGTCCATAAGGTCACTCCAAAAACACTTTACAGACCGAAGCGAAGTTTTTGGAGTGACCAGCCGTTCCATATATATTGACATTTGGCCAGAAATATTATGAACTATTTCTTATGTTATACGTATAAATCGTATTGCGTCTTACCATCCATCCATTAAATACAAAAGATAGATAGATGATGTCTTCGGAGTGTCTCATGACTCTGGTAATGAACTCCTGTCTTTCATCGATTTCGCCTCGACGTCTTACCATCCATCCATTAAATACACATTCTTTGTAAGCGAGTCGTCGGAATTGTCTTTGCTTGACTTGACATGTAAATTGGTTGACGATAGCATCGAAACTTAGGTCTTTGATTAACCTACCGACGTACACTGCTACCTGACCTATTCCTCTTGTTAGCTCACCTGACCCGAAGGGTCATGTGAGCTATTGCCATCACTTGGCGTCCGTCGTCCGTCCGTCGTCCGTCCGTCGTCCGTCCGTCCGTCGTCCGTCCGTCCGTCGTCCGTTAACTTTTTCAAACGTTAACTCCTCCAACACCATAAGTCCAACTGCAACCAAACTTGGTACAGTTATTAATTGGTATGGGTGCTACAAATCTGTTGTTTGGATTTTTGATTCGTATAAAAACATGGCCGTCATGGCTAAAAATAGAACATAGGGGTAAATCGCAGTTTTTTGCAAATAAGTCAGAAACGGTCACAGATATCAAAATTCTGGCATAGGGTAAAAGTGATCAGCACCTCAAGATCTACCTGCCCTGAAATTTTGAAGAAGATCCAACGACCCATGTAGGAGTTATTGCCCTTTTTTTGACATTTTTGGCTTTTTTTTATGTTATTATTTAAAAAATCTTCTCCTCTGAAACTACTGAATGGATTTGGATAAAACTTAGCATGATTGTTCCTTAGGGTATCCTGCACAAAGTTTATGCTTCGATTTTTGATCCGTCGAAAAACATGGCCACTGTTGCTAAAAATAGAACATAGGGGTCAAACAACAGTTTTTTTTATGTTATTATTTCAAAAATCTTCTTCTCTGAAACTGCTATTCAAAATCAAATGAAACTTGGTAAGATTGTTCCTTAGGGTATCCTGCAAAAAGTTTATGCTTCGATTTTTGATCCGTCGAAAAACATGGCCACTGTTACTAAAAATAGAACATAGGGGTCAAACAACAGTTCTTCGCAAATATCTCAAAAATCATTAGGTTACGGCAAATTCTGGCAAGTTGAAAGTGTTCAGCATGATGAGAGCTACCTGTGTGCTGATTTGCGTGAAAATCTGTCAACTGATGTTAGAGTTATTGCCCTTTTTTGACATTTTTTGGCTTTTTTTTATGTTATTATTTCAAAAATCTTCTTCTCTGAAACTACTATTCGAAATCAAATGAAACTTGGTAAGATTGTTCCTTAGGGTATCCTGCAAAAAGTTAATGCTTGGATTTTTGATTAGTCGAAAAACATGTCCGCCCTTACTAAAAATAGAACAGAGGGGTCAAAATGCTGTTTTTGCTTATTTTTTCCTGAATTATAGAAAGAAAATGAAGACGAAAGCTACTTTCAAGGTAAACATGGTATCCCAAGTTGAATGGTGATGATGAAAGTTTGTTTTGGACGGCCATTTTTAAAATGGCTGCCACTTTCCCGCCATTTTTTACACTTGCTCGGATTTCAACAATATTTCGTTTTTAAAGTAAACATGGTATCCTTAGTGAATGGTGATGATGAGATTTAGTTTATAGTGCATTGTTTGCCAGGTGAGCGATTCAGGCTCTTGAGAGCCTCTTGTTATCCTAAGTCTTGAAAAGATGCCATACCTAAGTCTCCGTTTCTTAGACATTGGCGCATCTGTAGCAATGAAGAGGGCTTCAGATAGCAGTGTGAAAAGATGTCCACTCTTCCCAAGGAGAGGTTATCCCCAAACGGCCATTGACAGGGCTTTTGAATCTATTTCTAAGGTGACCAGACCAAACGCTTAAAGTCTGATCAGGAATCTAACAGCAAACGTGTTCCCCTGGGCCTTGCTTACCATCCCCATCATGTCGCATCTTTCGATTGCCTGGTCACAGCTCGTCAGACGTCCGAGACGAAAGTCATTCTGATTTTTAAATGCTTATTCTAAGTCAATGTCATTCAATTAATTATAATATAAAAATAAAAGTCTGCGTCATAATACAAATTGCAATATTGATATGATTTGACTTTGCATGAAAGTTTAATTTACATATCATTCTGTCCTTTTTAACCAACGTGTCAATTTTGAAATTAGTTGCGACAGCGTACTTGTCATCATTTTCAATTATAAATTGCCTTTTCAATACAATATCCAAACGTTTATCATGCAACTCAGTTACACTTGCGTTATTAATCCCAAATGGTTTGATACATAAGCGGTTCAAATTATATGAAACCATTACACCAAATTAAAATTTTTCCGCATTGGTGCTCAAAGCCCAAAGATGAAAGCAATGGCTAAGATATAAATTAACATTTTTGTTGTACCTTCTATATAAAAAGTAACACTTTAATCGTTTTTAAGGTGTTATATCATTATCCCTTACGAAGTGAATGTTGCGGGGTAACATTTTTCTGTTGGACCGGCATTGACCGCCTGCCTGAATTTGATTGGTTGGTAACGTCTTGGATACAAATTCTCTTTCTTTCTCAATATAGATAGTATAACAAAACAGTTATTGACTGAGGTGATTTGTTTGACCCTCAGACCTAAACTGTTAACCCTCAGGCCTATGTCTTCGGGTAACAGTTTGTTCTTCGGGTAAACAAAACATGTTGTTATACCTTTTGATTTGTTCCCTATATAAATTTAATAGAGATTATAATCACCATTTTGCCTTTTAAAAACAATGCTAAAATTCTTCAGATTACCTACGCCGTGATATGGCTGGGACTATTATACAAATTAGTATAATAGTCCCAGGATATGGCTTAAATGTTACCCACACGGCGTAAAATACTATTCAATCAATCAACCAATCAGATTATCGAACTTTTGACCGTCGACAGTTTTGAACTGTTGGACCGGTTCCGAAATGTTGACCGCTTGCCTTATTTTGATTGGTAACTATAAATAGCAGCTCCACGTGCAGATCACTATTGTATAACAAAACAGTTATTGACTGGTTCCTCGGACAACAGCTGTTTTGTTTGAACCTCTGACGACTACGGCTTTGGTCAACGGTTCAGTCCTCGGGTCAAACTAATCAGTTGTTGTCCTTGAACCCAGTCAATAACTGTATACTGTTGTCATTTTAATTAAGAAAATAGATTAATTAAAAAAACAATTATTATCAAAATGTTGAAGAAGTATATTTTATTGGAGTTTTACGGCGCTTTGAGCACATACGGCTACACATATTTGCGGACGGAGGAAACCGACAGAACCACCAACAATCAGCAAAGAAAATTGGCAAGCTTTTTAAATTAAGATCTGAGTCAAACGCATCAGCTGAATTAGAGCTCACAGCTCACAACTCAAGTGTGTTGTTTAGTGGCTACGACGAACTGCCTAGAATACCCGGCCCCCTAGGCCACTTGCTGAAAATAACATAATACATGCCCAAAAAGAGGCCTAAAAAAATATACAAAATACATGTATGATACAAATATGCTTTTGAAAACGGCAAAAAATGTTTAATACATATTTCACTATAAAAATGTAACTGTCAAAACAAAAGGGAATTTCACTCCCTTACATGGACTAGTTCTTTAGATTTCGCAGCTACGATTTTTTAGACTATGTAAATTTTTAAGAATTGTTTTTTTTTTTTTTTTTGGCCGCTTCAATTTGCAAAACTGCTGAAAATTCTCCCCAATATTTCTATTTTTCAATAAATTACAAATAAAAATGTTCGGTCGCTCCTAAAATTTTGGAACAAATTGGGATTTTTTTCCCCATTTTTTGCAACATTTTATTCTTAAAAATGTGTGCCGCACGTAAATTTGATCTGCGCTCGAAAACAAAAAAAGTCCTCAAGAAAAAAAATTAAAATTTCGCCTGCTCGCACCTATTTTCCCATCCAAAAATCCAAAGAACGAAAAATTAATTTGGTGTGGCCTTAAGTATCAAATCAAATGTACATTCAAGGTCATTTGGTGACCTTGGTTAGTTCACTTTGAAAATTGCTTGTTATGTCCATGAAATTTACTCCACATCCGTTCTATTTCATGTTCAAACACTCCTGCAGATAGTGTCATAATACAAATTGCAACATCGATGTGATTTGAGTTTAAAAGTGTACATTACATAACATTTTATCGGTTTTGATTAAACAAAAGAAATAAAATCACCATCGAAGCTTGATTATAGAATTATTTATATGCTAATGGGCAGTATTTTATTACACACTGTTACCGATGTAAAAATGTTTATTAGATTAAACGAATGGTGTTTTAATTTGAAATTTAAGTCATGTATGATATATAATCTATTTTAGTTTAATTAAGATTCATTAATACAGCTCATTACCATAATTTTCTACTAACTTGCTATCAAATAGCCAGTTTAAACATTTCGTTTTGACCCAGATTTTAATTCGGTTAAATGGGGATACTGAATACTAAAAATAACAATTGTCTCATTGTTACTTCAAATTTATTTCGGTATTTGTGATACATTTTATTAACTCGGTGGCCGAGTGGTCTAGGTAGTCCGTCGTGACTACTAATGATCACGAGCCTGTCAACACTGCGGTTGTGAGTTCGAATCTCACCTATGGCGGGGTGTGTTCGACTCCCACCTTAACTGACAAGGATTGTCAATTTTCCTACCGAAGGTCGGTGGTTCTCTCCGGGTACTCCGGCTTCCTCCACCAATAAAACTGGTGCCGCCGCGAAATAGCCAAATGTGTTGAAAACGGCGTTAAACCCCAAATAAACAAACAAAACATTTTATTAAATGTAAAAGCATCAATGAAAATACTGATCCCTTGCAGGGAGGTTTGTCAACTGTATGTGCCAAGATCTAATCCATGTTTTTGTTTATATGACATGATGCAACATATACACATATATATATATTTCAAAATTTTATTTCTCATCATGGTGTTCGAAACCATGGAGACAATTTTAGAAGATCATCAATAACCAGTAAGAGCTTGAGACAAATAAACCAAAATACTGTTAAAAAGAAATGCATGCACACGTTTCATAAGGAAACTCCGTCCTTAGATTTACTAAATTTAAACTTTCCCAAAATTGTCAATGTTATATTTTAATAATTTGGTTGGTCAAACCCTGCTTAAACTGAAAACGTGTAAAAACGTTTCTCCTACTTTAGAATATGAAAACACATATACAATAAAAAAATTAATCTGCATAATTCAACACCCGTCTAAACCTAAAAAATTCTTTAGTCCAAAAACGGTTTTTAATATATGCTTTACTAGGACTGGCCAATCTGCTAAGACCGGGATGCGGATTTGGAAGCAGGAGAAATCTGACGTCCCCCTAATGCCATTTTTTGTTCTCGTACGGCTACGCCCGGTCGAAAGTGTTTGGAGTTTGGCAGCGAGAACTAAAATATACGCCGCGACTGAATACCTTTGTTGTCATGCTGTCAAATTCATGTATCAATGACACAGTTCAGTGGCAGAATTTAGTATTAAGAATAGAGAATGGAACCGGGGAATGTGTCAAAGCGACAACAACCCGACCAAAGAGCATTAGCATAGCTGATGAGATATACATTTTGTTGAAACGTGCACACACTGTACATAAAAATTGGTATCGGATGGATGGATGGATGGATGAATTATTGTTTAACGTCCAGTGCATGGCAATTATTTAAGGCATATCAGCTAGGACAAGAACATGTTGATATGATATGAATTTGAACCCTGCCTTGTACTAAACCGTCACGCTGAGCCGGATTTTTTAACATGCTAGCTCACGAAGTAACAGTCCGCAGGAAGACATATCACTTCACCCGGACCATTATACTGACTCCGAGCCGACCCACGCGACCAGTCCTTTGCTGTAAGATACAAATTTTGATGTCTTTGGTTTGACCCGGCCGGGGGTCGAACCTTTGACCTTCCGCACTCGAGGCGAGCACGCTACCACGAGACCACCCAGGCGTAAAATTGTATCGGAGAATATTTCTGGAGAAATGACTATAACATGTAGAAGTTGCTACAACTCGAGAGAATTATCCACCTTCAGAAACAATTAATTATTACCTCAATAACGCCATAAAAACTCCTTCTTTTGACGTCTGAGGAAGATATTGCATAGTCACACTCTTAATGAAATAAGGTCTCTGTGACCTCAAATATTATCAATAATAGATCAGTTTTATATTCATTAAAGGATATATATATGTCATACCTAAGCTTTGGAATTCATTTAATATTTATTTAGGTAATTATTGATATGGTAGACAAATACACACAAACACGGCAAAGTCTAAAGCAAATGAACTCCAGTTAATTGCTGTTCGTCGTCTTAAAGTCACGTTAAATCCTTTCAAAATGTTAGACCATTTTTTACATATTTTCTCAGATTCATTTGACATAAATGAAATTAACTGATTGGACGTTATTTCGGTCATACAATAAATAAAAAAAATAGTATCGACTGTAAAGGCCCATTGATACATAAATCACAAATTTAAAATATCTCGTACAAAACAAACAACGCCGTGAATTCTGAGTTCGAGTTAAGGATGCTCGCTGGTCATGTTTTGGTCTTTTTGTCATATTTTCGGAATCCTTGGATTTTATCCATTCCTTTAACATAAAATTTTTTGCCCATGAACCCCCACTTTTTCTTTTATAATTCAATCATATATACCTTAAAATGGTATTTAACAAAATTTTATGAAATCCTTTATATTTTTTCATACATCGTTGAGAGACTAAAGTTGTCACTGCAAAGACAATGAAAAATCCAGAGAAGACCCATTTCTTACAAATTTTCAAGGCCTTATAGCTCTAAAATGAGCACATGAACATATATTTTTTTTATTGCTTATTTGTTTACTATTCATATGTTCTCTCAAACTAAAACATCTATTTCAAATCCTATTTATTTCCTATTAGACAAACGATCATCCTTAAGCTGTAAGAAACGTTAACGGTGTGTTCGACTCCAATCATAACTGCTTGACTTCTCATTCGATAAGTGTCGCTGATTACTACCATGGAAACTCTAACGATATTTTAACGCCCAAACAATCAAACACGATGTCTTTGTTTTATGCGTTTTGTAGCCCTTTGTATCCATGAAAATGTTTTTCTTTTATTTCATGTAACAGTTTAAATTATTTACGGACGCTCTATATCATGCATATCATGTAACGAATATGACTAAGTATGTAAATAATTTTTTTGCACTGGTAAATATTTGTTTAAATGAAATTACGATTTTTAAGCATCAAAGGTTTAGTAGATGAAATGGAATGACAAATGAATTTTAAGTTAATTAATTCTATGTTTTTGTGCATCATACATCCTCGTACAGATGAATTTTCCTTGTTGAGTTCTGTAACTCTAACTTCGGATAGTCCAAGATCTCTCTGACATTTATAAACGGATTGTTTTATTGTTAGCTCCTACGGCTCTAGCAAAGGAGTTGGCCTATTTTCCCATGTATTTGTTTCACCCATAACCATTGATTAATCTTAAATATTTACCTACTTTTTATCGTAAACTACTGAGTTTCCTTCACGTTGAAAAACTGTCTTTAAGTAAAGACGTTAACATAGTTAATTTGGCAAATTTGTGTTAAAACTGTCTCCCAAAGCGATATCGGGGTATGTAGTAATTTTTTTAGTAACTTACTTGATAGTTATTTTACCAGGCTATGCCCCTCCATACATTTTGCAAGGTTTTTGCCGACTTTTTGAAAATGGAACTAGAAGTGAAATAAATGCTGGGGAAAGAGACCCTAATTCTTTTTCAGAGAAATCCCAGTTTACACGAAATTAATATCTAATGCTAATGATTCCCAAATAAAAGATTTTAATTTCAGCATTATAATTTCAATGTTTAAATCATGATAAACGCGTCACTACTGATATTTATGATGGAGTTAGATAACATGCATGCCATATTATTGTGTCTACCGACATTTCGGAAATGATAACATTTTAAATGGTGTCTCCTTTAATTAAATATTGATGCACATACTGCGTTATCAGTTGTGTGACATTTTACAAATCATCTTTCATTGTAGTTCTAAAATATACGAGATTGACAATCACGCCATCATAAACGTATTAATTTGCAAACAATATTTCAGTTATATCTGCATTTAAAAATTGCATTAGACCTTACTCTTGACCTAAATTCATGACAAATGTACTTTTTGAGAGACTTCAGTGTTCAGCCTTTGTAAACCATCCGTACATCTTTCGTTCAGCGTTCGTGCAGTGTTCGTTGATCGTTCTCCAGCGTTCGTACATCGTTCGTTCATCGTTAACTTTTACATGTACTTTACATGGTGTGTATATAATTATTACTGTCCTCACACGACCTTCCAGTTAACAATACGAGCATATAGTTAAATTCTCCTATCCCTGTCACTGTATAGTATTTTAATTTGTGAAAATAGTTCTATTGTTGTTTACTTTAGTTAAGGAACACAACTTCTTTGCAATGATATACAGCAATGATATACAATAATAGTTTAGCCATACTACAAGTTAGCAAGTTTGAATTATATATCGGCAAAAAGATACCAAAGCGACAAAACAGAGGGAAAAGTCCGTAAATTCGAAATCGAATGAAAAGACAAAGTCGTGAGAATGGAACACAACAAACAAACGCCACAAGGATACATGTATTAACTAAAAGAATAAAAACCTATAAAAAACTAAACTAAAGTAGAACAAGACAGCACACTGAGGAACTAAAGCACTAGCAATGTAAACTTTCACTAAACACCGAGAGTGACACCAGGTGCTCCGGAAGAGTAATCATGTCCTGCTCCGTTAATGGCACCCGTCACAATGCCATTGAGTAAAATCCATCCGGTAAGGTGTCAATTCAAGACGGACATGAATCTAACTGACGATATCTAGCTTCATACGTGAGATAGAAACTTCGAACCGGCCAATTAATTCGTGATGACAACCGTAAAAGTTTTGGAGTAATGGAATTAACAGAGACTGAACATACCCCGTCTTGAATCCCGCACTGCCGAAAAAGTCGTCGTATATATCACATTAACGAGTCAACTGTGAAATGTACTCATAAAGCAAAATAATAAAAGCTATCAATTATTCAAAAACCAAATGGATATCTTTTTATACTTGACAGGATAAACATGACAAATTTCTTGATAATCACATTTCCCATTGGGAAAGGTTGTAACAAATGATGAAGTTAATACAAAGTACTAAGTTAAAGCGAACCACGATTAGATTACACCGCTGGTAGTGTTTTTTGAAGTGACTGGCTTCCTTGTATAGCATAGTACTCAGTGAAACCAGGTTTTTTCTTCTCTTTGTATATTTATTTAATTAATTTAATATTTGCTAGAAACTTTGAGGAGACAGGTGCCCCCTCCATCTCAAATGTGACGACAATGTCCATATATCACTATATACCACATATATAGCATTGATGTGACTAGTTACTTATTTCCCAGTGCCCTAAATAAATTGACGATATGTTTTATATTTACTATGTTAATATATTTGTTTATTAATTAACTTAAGTATACTTAACTAAATAACAAAAAAAATGTCAATACAATAAAAGCACAACCTATGCCAATATGGCACGTGCTAGGCCAATATGTGATTTGGGCCATACTGGACTGGGTACAACCAATGCCAGTATGAGTGTATCTCGGAACTCTCTTGATTTATCCTATCCCTCTATGAAAACATCAGAGAGCTTTTTTAACCAACATTGTCAGGAAAGAACGATTGCATCAGTCAGGCCTCGTATCCCAAATAGAAATTTGTGGAACGCGGACCAGGTGAGGGGTGCCCTTGTCGATGATTTTTTTTTTTCAGTATGATTATTTCTGGCAGTTAATTAATAAAGGTATCATTGCCTGTGTTACATATTGGTATAGTTATAGGCATACGTCGGACCTATAACTTTGCCAATATAAAAAACCATTAGGCAATCATACTATAGAATTAATGAATAAAATATGCTAAAAATTAGAAATTAATTAGAAAATCTAAGTGTTTGGAACCTGACCACTGGTATTGTTATAAAAAAAGTTACAATCCATGAGAAATTAATTGAACATACAGTCACAGTCTTCCAGCTTCTAAATTGGAAAGAAAATGCTTTCATCTAATCGCAATTTTTTTTCCACAAAAAACTAATTCATCTTCTTGTTTAATTGTAAAACGTAACTTTCAGTCATTAAAACATGACACGGTTAGATGAACTTACGTCATTCTATTAAGAGAGCCGAGAAATATACTTAACATGACATTGATCTATCTATTAACTTTGTAATAATCTTAGCATGACTATGTTTAAAATAAGAGATAACGAACCTTCTCTCCGCGTACAACCAGTAACGCCGGAAAGACGGTACAATATTTTTTTTTTTTATTTCTCGGTTTGCTAATTCCAACAAGAGTAAATAAGTACATGTGAATATTAAAAAAAAATAAGAAGAAAGTGCGGTGATCTTGTTGTCACCCTCCATCCGTCCGTCACGCATTTTTTTTTGTTGTTTTTTTTTATTTTCAAAACTTGGGGCCTACAGGGGTCGATCGAATTATGAAAATTGTGAAATTAAACTTGCAACCTAAACGTTTTACGTATTTCTTTAATTTCTTTATCATATGATATCATAACATCTGCCGAATCTACATATATGTATGTTGCAAATTTGTTTGAATATTACAAGCTGTTGAAATGTAATCAGTAATTGATTTAAAGTAATTGTAATTTAATTAATTACTTCATTCAAAAATGTAATGATAACTTTAATTCAATTTAAGATTTTGGATATATAATTGTAATTTGATTAATTACTTTTCAAAGTAAAAGACCCCAGGTCTATTGTAGATACGCAATAAAGTTTTTGATTTTTGACTTTGGATAAGTGTGTCAACTGCTTCTAAGGGACCATTTTCGATTTGGACAATAGCTTTCTAGTATATATTAGAAAACAAATGTCATTCTGGGTCACATAATGTCACTACCGATTTCCGTTGAACACTTCTCCCTTCCCCATTGTGTGTATTTTGCGGTCTTAAAATCGTACTCAAAGCCATACTACCATTAAGTCGTATATTTCGTGTGAATTCAAATTAAAGAGTAAAAAATTGCTTAATTAGATAAGTTAATCTGCAACAAAAAGAAGTTGATGTGTAATGTGTGAGCGGGGCATCTTACATGTAAACATACCCAGGGTTAAGGATTGTATAAACTGTGAGATTGATTTAGTGTTTAAACATGTCGGATGGAAAGAAAATTTACCTTTCATATCTATTATCATTAAAGGCCACGTTGAATTATTGATGAAGAACACAGAATCATATTATGTAACAAATATAGCCCAAAGAACTAACGAAGATTTGATATATGTTTTTCTTAGATCTTAATTTTTATTCCTTCGCGATACTACAAAGAAGAGTTAAACTAAACAGACTTAACACAACACGAACACTTTAATATTTATATAATATGCTGTTGGCGTGGCCAATGATGCGAGCACAGCAATAGCCCGTTTTATTATACCTTAGATATATTTTTCTATAATAAATACATGCACAATAATTTCACTATTTTTAACATTTTCAGTGATTTAACTATTTTCCCCGGTCACCGGTCAATAGTTTCCAAACTATTTTCCCTCAAAAAACTATTTTCCCTCTTCAAGATACGTTGTTTCGCGGATTTTTAATCCCGGGCACGGGATTGGCTGGGAGGTTTTAGCCGACCCGTTCGGAAGCTCCCGCGTTATAGGTTATCGTCAATGCTGAATCCCGAGATGTTCCGGTACGTCTTCAAAGTATTTAGAAAAAGGGATATGTCATGGTGAGAACATGAATTTAAAAAAAAATAATGGACTCTGTCACTCGATCATGCATCTCGGGTACGTACACATGACTTAAATTTTGCCTTAATTATCTCTTGTGTTTCTTTCGGTATAATAAAACACTTACTGACTGAGTAGTCGGGGAATAGTAAGTTTATTGTCCCTCTGAACAACTATTGCCCCTCGGCGTTGCCTCGGGGCAATAGTTGTTCCTCGGGACAATAAACTTACTATTCCCCTCTTACTCAGTCAATAAGTATATACTAGAAACTCATTTCCGGTATCACGATTCTGACTCTAAAATTATAATTTGAAGCAAGTTATTTCAGTTACTTTCGTTTCCGGCGAACGAAACTTTGTCTAGTCTTAGTACATGTATGTAGCACAAATAAATTCACTTCGGATTGCATAATGGCTGCCCCATTAAACAAAAACTTTTCTAAATGACCATATGAAGAAAATGCATATGCTCCTATAGCGCTCGCTGCGCTCGCTATTAATACATGACGTAATCCATGTCGGACTGGGTAACATCCTGAAACTCCCATATCAGACCAAAGGTCTACCCGAGTTCCGATATGGTTCGAGTGATAATTACCCGTCCGACATGGATTAGGTCATGTATTAAACTGTTTAAGTACTTATTCCGAACGCATCCGGTCTGATATAAGGCCTTATCAGCCTGCCCAGGTGAACCCGGTATGATATGGCCATATCAACCCGTTACACATATGCAAAAAGCATCATATTAAGTACTTAGTATATGATAAGTCATCTTATATTTGAATTGTGTATTTAGTATATCAGTTGATGAATATAAAAATTTAATGTTTCAAATACTAGTTTTGAATTTAATGTCTATTTTTTATAAAATAACTTTCGGTAATGGGCGTCACTAAAGAAAAAAATCCGGAATTGCACTTCACTGGAGTGGACAGAGATAATGAGATTTAAATTCTAATCTGCATGTTTTTATTGTATTCATTATAGATTTATTCTTTAGAATTCGTGTATTGGTCTTATTTTCAGATTCAGAGTCGTATTTTATTTTTGTCGCTTTAAAATGTCTAAATTCGCGTTTTCAGCTTCTCCAAACGTGTAAATAGCATGGCTAATCTTTGAGATGAAAGAAATAGGAACGTGCGAACAAAAATCTACAATCATTACAATTTTGGTGAAAAAACACAGACTGAGAATTAAAAAAAAACTTTGCCAATGATTGTTTACTAACGATTTGACATGATGTATTTGAAAACAACTCCAGAACTGTTTGAGACAGTTCTACCCCAGAGCCGTTAACGATAGTTCTACCGCAGAGCCGTTAATGATAGTTCTACCACAGAGCCGTTAATGACAGTTATACCACAGAGCCGTTAATGATAGTTCTACCACAGAGCCGTTAATGACAGTTATACCACAGAAATATTTATGACAGAATTTGTCTTGAAAATTACCACATTCTTTTTGCTTACCTTCAAATTTTAACAAAAAATATATAGACGTATGCATACAACATTTTCAAAACAGTTAACCTACTATTTAGTTTGAACGTGACAATTAAGATTTTGAACTGAGTCAAAATAATTTTCTAAGATGGTTCACCAAGAAAAACTCACCTGCATACATATAACTGACCCAGTGTGACCTTCAAACACTTTTAGTTGTTCTCCCCTTGCTAAGTTCCAACTACGGATTGTCTTATCTGCACTTCCAGTAAATAAAACTCGACCTAAATTATCTGTTGCCATGCACATAATTGCACCTTCACGAGGGTCATGTCCTTTGAATACCTGTAAACATTTTCCGGTCTCGAAATTCCATTTACGTGCTGTGGCATCAGCGGAACCTGTTATTAATAAATCGTTTGCTCCCTCCATGTCCAAAGTACCGTCAACGTCATCGTCGTCTGCAGGAATGAAAATAAGAGGGCAGACGAACTTTTTATGACCACGAAAAACTCTTAAACATTCTCCGTTTTCGAAATCCCAACACCTTGCCGTACAATCATACGAACTTGTAAATATAAAATCTCCTGTACAGATCATGCGATAAATTATTGACGTGTGTCCTCTACATATCAAAACGCATTCGCACGTGCTGACGTCCCATTTTCGAATTGTTTTATCAGCACTTCCGGTAAGCACATAGCAATCCTCAATAAGAATACAGTTAATGTAATCTTCATGTCCTCTAAGTATTCCAATACATTCACAGTTGTGAGTTTTTGTACTCCAGAGTCTAGCCGTTCGGTCTTCACTTCCCGTTGCTAAAACTGAACCGTCCTCACTTAGCGCCATACAGTTTATTCCTTTTTCGTGACCGACCATTGTCTCCTTGAGGATGGTTTTATTCTTCCCCGCTGCATTTTTTGATCCACAGCCTCCCATTTTTGTCTTTGTCCAAGAATCCACCACACAAGACTTGTATTAGACAAAATATCTCTAATCAGAATTATATTCTCGACGCAGAACAGTTTAATTAAAATGTTACTTCAGAGTTTTGAAAAAAATTCGAAATTTACACCTTTGATTCAACATTTTTCTAAACAAACATTACCTTTCATTAATGTTAGAACGATCATGATCTTTTGAACAGGAATAAAAAAATACTTCTTCAGGAATACCTTATAATTCCAATGATAACTCACCTGTCGCTCGATTCTAAGGTGATTATGAAGTGAAGCATTTGTATTCGTTTCATCGATGTTACATTAATTATTAATTTTATAATTGTTTCGATTTTCTTATCAATACTGAAATGTCAATGTTTTAAACCGAACCTCACAAATGTCAGTTCCAGGTTTCAAAACTATTAGTTTTGGTCAAAGAATTCCGTTACAACCAACGATTTCATAACTTTAAAATATTGATGTTTTCCGAAGAACACTTTCATCTGTTTGGAAATATTTATATAGACCATTTGGTATTGGTCGGAATCGATTCTTCTTACCTGTTTGTTGTTTTTACATCACCTGTCGCTATGGTTACTGAAAACAATAAAAACTTTGAATGGGACGATGGGATTGTAACAAAGGAACTAAGTGGATTTAACGTCATTTTTTCTTATAAACATAGGATTATAGAAAAAATTCACTGCGAAATAAAATGGAGGTTAATAATTTGATGAGATCGATTTTTTGTCTTCTATATGCGTCCATTTAAATTATCGGATTCCGTAACCTAAGCTAGCGTTATGTTTAATTGGTTAAGATCAATATTATGTATTCGGGATATTAAAAGACTTGATAAAAATATTCAAAACATGAAAACATCAGTGCTATACATTAAAAAAACTGACGTCAAGAAATATTTAAATAAAAATTCCCAAAATAACATTAGTTAAACGAAACGTGTTATGTAAATGTGTGACAATGGAGTTAATATTTGATTTTTTTTCTTTGCGCGTGCAAAGATTCTTTAATTATGAAATGATTTTGGCGGCATCAATGAGCTTGCCTTTTCCAGTGAACATGCACACTCAGATTTTTTTTCAATATACACTATTACTTGATTCTATGAGATATTCAAATCTGTATTTTCTCAACACATTACTTTATTTTAAATCTGCCATATAATTCCCCCTCTATAAAAACCAAATGGTTCTCAAAATACCACACCAATTACTCTGATCAAAGAGGTATTGTTAATATCCAACATTCAGTATTCTGAGAACGGTACTTTTATACCATATATATTGCTTTTATATATTCTTTTGTTCTCAGTAGTACCAGGATTAATTATTTGTTGGCACTTAATCCAATTGGCTGTCTGTCTTTGTTTACCAAATTATCCAAGACGAAATGTTAAGGTCTATAATAAACCGATTTAACAACATCACGCATTTTAAGTTTTCTGCACAAAGCTCTATATATTTATAAAGTGACATGAAATCATTTTACGCTATAAGTTTTTCAATAACTTCATTTTTCATAAATCTATTCTGAATTTATTTTTAGACCAATTTCTGCAATTTATATATCATCAAATAGGTAATAATCTTTATTTTGTAAATTTCATTTTTTATTCTAGTTTTTAATTTAAGGGATTTGAAAATATCATGATTTAATCACAGGTTAAAAACTTCATAAATTTTACTTACTCAACACATAATATTAATATTGCGGGACCATCAGAATGATTATATTATTAAACTAAACAATTAAATTTCAGTAAGTTGCTAATTTATTTGTGCAAAGGTTTTAAAATTTAGTCCAAAAATAATCTCATAAATAATTTCTGAAAAAAATGTGATATATAAAGGGAATAATTACACCGTGTATAAAAATCTTGGATTCTGATTGGTTGATTGCCAGTGTACTTCTTGCACACGCATTTCCGCTCAACCAGGGGTTTATGCGAAAACGTATATACTCTTTTCACACTATATATACATTGTTTTACCTTGTATATACATTTTTTACCCTCGCGAGCCGAAAAGGCCAAAATTAAATTCGGAACTTTTCGCATGTGAACTCTTTTCGTAAGGTACATAAGTTGTCGCAAAAATTAGATAAAACAAAATGTGGGTTGTTGTGGACGCAGGCGAGTCTATCAAATATACGATACCGCAGCAATTTTTTTTATTTCATACACTGGATCAATATCACATGTAAGCGATTCAATCTTCTGGATATTCGGTGTAATTAAATAGATAAAATGGCTGGGAGGGCCGGGTATATGCAAAAATAACAGTCCCGAGACGACAAAATAACAACCCAAAGATACTAATATTAGATATAGTAACTTTATACTATGCTGTATACGACGCATTTCAAGGAGTTACCTCTCATCAGCAGCATTAAAACCGAAACATTCGGAAGACTAAAAACCAAACTATTTTTTAAATACAAGAAGTACTCATAACCAAAAATACCGAAATAGGAAGCCAAATTTCAGCTTAGGAGATCTACCATGTGCAATACAAGGAATGAACCCTTAGTAATTCTATTAATTTTGAATTTTGCTAAATACTGGTAATTTCTATAACAAATCAATGAATAATCATCATGATCATGTCAGACAAGTCTGACGATGGGGTTGGCGAATACTCTCGGGGACCTAGGGTCCACCATGCAGAGGCATCGTCCCAGGAGTTTCAAAATAACAATACTAAATGTCCCGAACCATCAGGCTCAACTGATTCATTGACAAATACGTTCTTGATCGAAATAAATAAGCCAAGAGATATCCGACACCGGACGTTCAACAAACAATCAATCATTTTACTTGAAACAAACATTTGTTTTCGGAAATGAAACTATTCCCCTTAGAGCACAATGATAAATTGTTTTACAATTTGGCATTTATACAAAAACAAAATAATATATTCTCGGGTAGTGGTTCAGAAACTCAAACTACATATTATTAAATATGACAAATACCATGTAGACACTATTCTTTCTTTTTATTTGGGTTTTCATTTTACTTTAAAAATACGTTAATTAAAAGGAATTCAATTAGATATGAGCTGCAAAATATGCTGTTTTGAGGTGAATTTTGCCATTATGCCTTAAAATAGATTTTTGCTTCAATAAATTAATTTAATTTCTTTTTAAAGAAATATTTTTATACATGCCAGATGGGCAATTCATTAACCTAATTTAAATCTTATCGATTAGTAAATTGACAAGTTTCCAAATAAATTATTAAAAAGTCCCAACTCAGCGTTCAAATATGAAAAGAGCGCTTCTGGCAGAAAAGTAAATAATCACATTAATATATAGCTTATGACAGATAAATTAATACAGATGCCATTAACGTAAGAATTATATGAATAAACAAACTGGTTAAATTAGGAGAAATTTATTAAAGTAACAACTATATAATTTTGGAAAGTAAAAGAAGGGGATGTGGTTTCTGCTTCAGTGATTTTTGCCTTTTTGAAAGCTCGCCAAATTTCCATAAAACAGGATAAAAAAGAGAGTCTTTGGCTTTGTTCCTTTTCAACAATGATAGCCACCTCGGATGTTATATCAGATAAAGATTTTCTAAGGTTTAAATATATAAATGTATTACCTAATAAAGTGTATTTTTCTGTTTTATTGAGTCAAATTATAGTGTTGTATATTTTCCGCTATTAAAACTGGCCAGTCGATCTATTGCACTCCCGATGAACTAGTGCACAGTGTAGTATTCTGCACGTGGCGTCTATAGCACCGACCCCAGTTGACCGTTGAATGCGATTTGAAAGCCAATCAAATAATTAGTTGTATAATCGACTCGCAATAGGTCATCTATCAATATTTCAATTTATTTAACCAATTGAAAGCCTATATTAGTGAAATCTAAATATTGTATTTGGATATAGACTTTTTAAATGAAAAATATAAATCTTGAGGTTCGCACAGGCCTTTAAACCAGAATAAAAGTCAGGCTGGTTCAATACTAGGTATCGCCAGGGTTTGGCTTCTTGGGCCATAAGTCTAGGAATAAAACTACCCAGAGGTCTCTGTTGGGTCAAGGTGGTCTGACGACTCTTTATAGGAGTTATTGTCCTTTAAAGGTAAACATTATCTTTTTGGCTGTTTTTGACATATGACATGAAAACTTGGTATATTTTGCTGACATAAAGAAAACACTTTCTTGGTAAGGTATTAGGTAATAAATCAGTTATTTAATGGTTTTTCAGGTGCAATAGACTGTAACCCTTGTCCTTCGATCCTGGGAATGACAAAAGGTTCTATTGCATTCGGGAACTGTTTTCTACGTAAAACATTTATAGTTGATCAAATGTGAAAATCTTATATAGACACCACATTTAAAGTTTCAGTGCGTTATGCAAAATTGTTTCAGAGAAGAGTTTTGAAATTTTACTATTCAGAAATAGAATAGGCCAGAGTAGCCAGTTTCTGTGTAGTTTGCCCGTTTTGTTTAATGAAAGATGAAATTAAGGACGATAAACTAATGGAGGTAAAATTCAACTATCGAAATGAAGTTTGGTATAAATCCGCTTCCTCATCCATCTCACATTTGTGTCAAATAAAGTTCCAAGTTTTTCACATGTATATAAACTGAGGTTCCCATGAGCTTGTATTTGCTCACCTGGTCCTTAACAGTTTTATTATTGGTATACTTTGATTTATATTTACTGTGCGAGCCAGATACTTCGGCAAATTGTATTAATTTCCAAATTTAAATTTAGAACAGAAATTTATTTGGCTCCTTTCTTGCGAAGATGAAGAAGATGTCGCCCTGTAGCTGTGTATTGTTGTAAACGTTTTGAATTAAGAAAAACAGGAACTATGTTTAACTATGTCATTTTGTTATTTAACTTATTTACGCCATACCAAATTGATTTTTAGTTCTTTGGATTTCGCCGCTACCATTTTTTGGACTATGTAAATTTTAAGAATTTTTTTTTTTGCCGCTTCGTTTTGCAAAACTGCTGAAAATTCTCCCCAAATTTTTGACTTTTCAATAAATTACAATTAAAACATGTTCGCCCGCTCCTAAAATTTTGGAGAAAATTGGTATTTCCCCCCCCCCCCATATTTTGCAACATTTTATTCTTAAAAATGTGTGCCGCACGTAAATTTGATTTGCGCTCGGAAAAAAAACAAGTCCTCAAGAAAAAAATAATAATAATAAAAATTCGCCCGCTCGCACCTATTATCCCATCCAAAAATCCAAAGAAAAAAGTTTGTATTTATATTCATTTACAAATTAAAATCAACTTCCGTAACATACCCCTCTGAGGGCCAATGATTGGATAAATAAAGTATTTGTATGCGTATTCGAACTTCGGCACCTACTTTGTGGATGAAACACTTCAGATTTTATTGCAAGTCTGTATACTTTATTTTAAAAACTGTGCTTTAGATGAAACTAAAGAATAGAACTTTTTAGGGAACATTATATCTTACAGAGAAACTTTTAAAAAAGCTATGCAGGAATTAACAAAAAAATTATTTAAAAGTGCTTTTTGCTTTAAAAGGAAGATTTTCCAATTTCCCATCCATACCAGTTAATCTTTCAAGTAACTATTTTGTGTACATATAAGACCTATATTGTTATACAACAGTGAACAGTGGTTCATGGATTGTTTTTTGTTTCGTTGGGGTTTACGCCGTTTTCAGCACATTTGGCTATTTCACGGCGGCCAGTTTTTATTGGTGGAGGGAACCGGAGTACCCGGAGAGAACCACCGACCTTCGGTAGGAAAATTGGCAATCCTTGTCAATTAAGATCGGCTGCCACTGGACGTTAAACAACAATTCATCTATCCATCATCATTTAAGATCGGAGTCGAACACACCCCGCCACAGGTGAGATTCGCACCTCAGTGTTGACAGGCGGTCATGGCGAATTACCTAGACCACCCGGCCACCAAGGCCCCATGGTTCATGGATGATTATTTTTCTATTTTTAAGTCAGTTAATCGTGCTCAAATACAAGGTTCTATATGTGATACTCTTTCTCTAGAGAAAAGATCATTTTATAAAATTTCCCATAACACAGATATTGTAATTCAGTACTTGGTTTGAAAAGAATAGCATGCAATATTGCTACTAAAAGACAAAAGACATTTACCGTCTTCTCAAAGAAGCTTTTCAACTCGGTAAAACATTTGAGGAACAAGATATTTATAGCTGGTACAGATTTTCTTCAAACATTTTCAAAGAAGCAAAATTAAGCATTAATGATTTTATATCTTTGACAAAACATTTAACAATATTAAACACAGCCTAAAGAATTTAGTTGCGAAAAATTAAGATGGGATTTAAAGTGAAAAATTCATCGTAAAGATTTCATATTTTACAAAAAGTTCTAAATTATTCCTGTATAGTCAATTTAAAAGTAGTGGCCATGTTTGTTGTCTGATCGGGACGAAATGAGCAAACTTTATAAAGGACCTTACGTAAATGCTTCCTGCTAAATCTAATTCCATTTGGTCCAGTGGTTTCAGAGAAGAAGATTAAAATGTGAAAAGTTACAGGATGGACGCCAAGTGAAGACAAAAGCTTACAGTGCCTTTGGCCAAAAGAGCTAAAAATTACTTATTTCAACAACACAGAATATCGGCAAAAGACACAGAAGTGATAAAACAGTGGGAAAAGTCTAATTTCGAAATCCAAGGAAACGACAAAGTCATGAGAATGAATCACAACAAACAAAACCCACAAGGATACATGTATAACTAAAGGAGAAATTTTTGAAATCTTCACCAGTCAGAAATTATAAAGGTCCTTCCATAGACACTTCATACCAAGTTTCTGTTTATTTAGCTGTGTCGTTTCAGAGGATAAGATTTTTAAAATTTCGTCCAATCAGAAATAAGAATTTATAATGGTGGCCATATTAGTTGTCCGACCAAAAAAAATGTGCAAACTTTATAAAGGTCCTTCCGTGGACTCTTCATACCAATTTACAGTTAAGTTGGCTTGGTGGTTTCAGAGGGAAACAATTTTGAAATTTTGACTAATCAGAAAATTATAACATTTCATAATGGCAGCCATATTAGCTGTCAAACCATGACGAAATATGCAAACTTTATAAAGGTCCTTCCATGGATGCTTCAAACCAACTTTCAGTTCATTTGCTTTCAGAGTTTCAGAGGAGAGGATCAAAATGTAAACGTTTACAAACAGACAACGGATGATGGATGCCAAGTGATGACAAAAGCTCACATGGCCCATTGTGCCAGGTGAGCTAAAAATATATTAAAAAATATTCTCTGAAACTATTGAGACAATTTATTTGAAACTTTGTTGAAGTATTCCTTTGGTGGTTCTTCTTCAAAATCATTTCTTGGACTGAAGGATTGGCCACTGAAATAAAACCCTATCAAATAGCACCACTCAACTTTTGTCAGGTTTGTGATTCAGGCTGCTGTGTGCCTCTAGTTCTTAGTCAAGATGGATGAAAATTACATACATGTATTAAGTTTGATAGGCCTGAGGGTAATATTAAATTTCTCAACCTTTGGTCCAAATCTGGAATAGACAGAATGCACAAATGACCTTGAAAATTCTCTAAAAATTTTTTAAATCAAGAAATTCTGGCAATTATAGAACTTCTACTTCAGATTTATATTGGTTTATTTCCATTGTATCATTTCTCGTTGTCCTCAGAGTCTTCAGAGTTCTGTTTTATATACTGATTTAAATTTCTACATAATGTCTGTTGATGAGACTCGAGTAAAGAATGTGTCCTGCCACCTGCTGCCATATTTAACACACTAGCAAGTTCGCCCCGTAATAGTTCAATGTCCGGTAGCTCTGAATAATATTTCAATCCTTCTCTCGACAATAGCTGGTTATCTACCAATCCTCCTGAAAAATACACATTTTTGTTACCTAAGGGACGAGATCAAAAGTTCAATGTAGGATAAAAAAGTTAATTCAAATAGTGTGTGTGTGTTGGGGGGGGGGGGGGGGGGGGGGGGGGTAAAAATCGCTGCAAGTTTTGTTATCTGACATCGATTTTCAGATTGAAAAATACGGATTCAAGTGATGTCCAAGTCAATATACAGAACAAACATACATTGTTGATGAAAAACAGGACCCATGATACAAAAAGTATACTCTCAATGCATATGCCCATATTGGTCAATCAATTTTTCTCAAATTAAGTTAAGATGGGGTAGGGGTCAGCGTAAAAACTATGTGAATTAAGTTTTTTATCCTACATTGAACTTTTGATCTCGTCCCTAACACATGTATACTCAAGCATGTATGCTATGATTATTTATAAATTTCAGTATTCTCCCCAGGAATTTGTCAACAGCATTGTGGTAGAAAATTGATAAAGGTTTGTAACGAATCATTGTGATAAAGGCATTTATGAGAATATGAATGAGATTTCTGATGATTTATGAGAAATAATAAATCATTGAGAAGAATTTTACTGGATTTTATTATTCTGGTATATTATATAAACAAAGGAAAAAGGGAACAGATCACTGTATAAAAGTAAACTAGAGGCTCTCAAGAGCCTGTATTGCTCAACTGGATTTAACTTATCCACCTTGACCAGGACTAAAAATTTAAGTGTAACAGTTATCTTGGCTGATTTTCCCACAAGGTCCTATGTAAAACTAAATCCAGATGTAGTGGCCATCTTGGTTGATTTATTGGGTCATCATACACAATCTGAAAGGGGACCATTTAAGGACCACTGCTGCCAAGTCTGGTTCCTATTGGCCAAGTGGTTTCAGTAAAGAACATTCTAAATGAATTTTTCCATAGGGTCTTATGTTAAACTAAGTTGGGCTGTTGCAGCCATATTGGTTTACATGTCTGGTCATCGGACATAATTCTGAAAGAGGACCATCTAAGGACCATTACTGCCAAGTCTGGTTCCAATTGCCCAAGTGGTTTCAGACAAGAAAATCTTCAAATGAATTATTCCATAGGGTCCTATTTTAAACTAAGTTTGGCATTGTTGGCCATCTTGGTTGACAGTCTGGGTCATGGGACACAATTCTGAACGAGAACTATATATGGACCATTGCTGCCTAGTTTGGTTCTATCTGGCCATGTAGTTTCATAGAAGATTTTTCAAATTCATCCCCCTTTTTTTCTTTCTTTAGCAACAGCAGATATTTTGGTTGGAATTCCGGGATGCCGGATACAATTTTTGAAGGGTGCCATCCAAGGACCATTCCACAAAATTGTCAAAATTGGCACTGTGGTTTCAGACGAGAAGATTTTTAAAGGAAATTTTATGCCATACGACGACAGACGATGGATACCAAGTGATGGCAATAGCTCAAATGGCCTTATAAACAACAAGGTGAGCTAAAAGTATATATATATATACATAAAATACTTGAATTTAAAATTACAGTGGTAAGAATTTAAAGCAAAGTGGTATAAATTATAGCACATTGGTACCACTGTGGTATATACTTCTGGAAAGAACACTAATTTTGGACAAATTTCAAAAAGAAAATTATGCATACAAAACACATAATGAATTAATTCTATTTGATAAACATGATAAAGCTCACTGAATGTGTTTACTAGTACTTGCACATACGTGTATAGGTATATGCAATACATGTATATATGTATATCATTGTGATAAGATTCACAAGTACTTAGAGGAGTCATTTATATGTGTTCCATAAGAAATTCACTCTTATTCTGAGTGGACACAGCAAATCAATTATAAAGACATAGAATTTCTCACACAGGGGAAAATATAATGAACTTTTATATTAGATGAAAAGGTATCACAAAATACCGAAATAAATTTGATGCACTGTATAGCTATTTCGTTGACTGACAACTCATCAGCAGTGCTCAAGATCAAATTATTGGAAAACCGGTTAAAGATATAATAATGAATTAATAAGCACAACCATCAAAAATTAAAACAATTAAAACAAACAGGTATCCAAACTCAGCTAAGGGTTACCTCCGCATCAAAAGGAAAAGCCTTAGAAATTTCTGGTAATTTTTGTCAAATTTTGAACGGAAAATTTAAAGGCATTTGAGTAATGAATCATGCCAGGACAAAAGTTCTGGCTACTGGGCTGATAATCCCCTCGGGTACTAACAGTCCACCAACAGTGACATAGACCCAGTGGTAGTAATTTCTTCTATAAACACTTTTTCTATATCAAGTATAAGTTCATAATTCCTCAAAGGACTTAAACTGTGACGTCATGAAGCCATAATGATTTTAAGACAATACAACCATGATGTCATATAACAACCATGTTTGACTGGCTATCTACGAAAGAAAGACAGCCTCGCCTGACCTAAATGGAAGACGTTTAGGTCTTCTGTTCAGCCAGAATGGAACTGTGATCTTTCCTACATTTTGAAGTGAAAACCCTTTGTACAATTAGAATAGTGCACTCATAATTACGAGACTCCAGTCAAAATCTGAGTGGACAACAATCGAATTGCAAGATGCCTACTCAAAAAAAGAGTGGATATTTTGTTGACAATCAATATATATATCTGGAAAAAACTATTTAATATTAAAATATTTTTGTACATGTATAATTTCATTCAAAATAATACACTATACATGATAAAATACATAAAATGTTTATTAGAATCATATAATATGGTTCAATGGTTTAATCTTTTCCACAGGTTTCCACTACAAATTGGTGGATTTTAGTCGAAAAAAAAATCAATTGCCTAACGCTTTTTATGGATTTGATGGATGGATGAATTGTTGTTTAACGTCCAGTGGCAACCAGGTGCATATCAGATGATATGATAATATGATCCCTGCTTTGTACTAGACCGACACGCTAAGTCGGATTTTTAATGTGCTAGCTCAAGAGGTAACTGTCTGCAGGAAGACATATCACCTCACTCGGATACATTATACTGACTCCGAGCCGACCAGTCTTTGCTCTTACTCCTAGATGCCGCGTGCTTGGAGGAGAAGCAGCAAATACCAATTTTGATGTCTTTGGTTTGACCCGGCCGGGGATCAAACCCGCGACCTTCCGCACTCGGGACGAGCACGCTACCACGAGACCACCGAGGCGGTTTTATGGATTTGAGACGGTTTCACAATTTTTTTAGTTGATAAGGAAACCTAAGGAATTTGAGTGGTGTCCACTTGTAGAAAGTGGAAAATAACAGTGTATAACATACCTATGAGTATTAATTCTGGTATTTTTCTCAACAGTTTCATGGCTTTATTGACATTGGGCTCCTGGCTTGTTACATAACTAGTATATCCTATGAACCATGGTTTCATGTTTTCATACTGTGGTAACTCTGTTGTGGCTCGTCTGAAATTGAAATTTAATTACACCAGTTACCAAATTTTCTGTATTATGCGACCGAGAAACTTAAAAATTTGGAAAACGTTTGGCTTATTGAGATATGTAGAAATCATGTACATCAATAAAAGCTGTTCTTAACCTTGTTTTATACTTTTCAATTTACAATGTTAGCAGATAATCATCACCACGGGTAATAAATATAGAGACTGGAGTGGGCGGCAGATTTGAAATTCTGTGTTTTCTTAAACTTCTTGGAAGTATGGAACTTATAAGACTGACTATGATCCATTCTTCAGACTAAGTATTTAAGTAAACGGCATGATAATTTCTAAAATAAAATTGGTTGGAAATTTTGTAATGCTTTTATCTGATTTTGAATTTGGTTTGAAATTTTGTCTTTATACATTTTTCATCATTTCAGTTGATTCCTAATTGCATTTCCTTTTTTTTTTATTTGAAACTCAAATCAGAATCACAACAATTACTGAAGTTTAAAATATAAACTTCACCACCAAAATCAAAATTTTAATAATTTTATCCCTCCAGTATACATGTATATGAAAAGGTATACATTTTTATAATTTTCCCTCAGCTTATTATTATTTTAGGTAAAATCAAAAATTAAAAGTGTATTCAGGTGTAGCAAAAAATTTAGATTTCCAACAAAATATGATACTGAATATTTTTTAATTTACAAAAATATATGATAATGTTTTAGCAGCAAACATCAGTTGCAGTATTTGTCATCTAAAATTAAATATGATATTTTCTGCTTAGAAATAGAAGACATTTGTATATAAGGGCAGAAAAAAAAGACACACTTTTCCACTCGCCTGATCAACCCTTGTGTTTTTGTGCCTACACTAAACATTCTGATATGTTCTCCCCCACAGTAACCAGAAGACCTGATTTTGGAAATGGGGAAAAAAGAGTGGAAATGATACTTTGGAAGCCATTTTACTATGATAGATAGACATGTCTATTTTATAGTGCAACCTGATATTTAAATTACAGTGAATAGCAAAGTTGAAATAAGCCAGCCTTGAAAAGCTTACGAAGAACTTCCAATTTTAAAGTTTCATTTTGTTCAATTAGAAAATTACTTTTGTATTTTCATGAATATTTGTAATGGTAATAATGTAGTTGGATTGTTTGTTTAGTTGGGGTTTTATGCCATTTTCAGCACATTTTGGCTATTTCGTGGCGGCCAGTTTTTATTGGTGGAAGCTGGAGTACCTGGAGAGAACCCCAACGTTCAGTAGGAAAATTGGCAATCCTTGTCAATTTAGATCGCAGTCGAACACACCCAGCCACAGGTCAGATTCGAACAAATAACCTCAGTGTTGACAGGCTAGTGATCATTAGTATTCATGACGAACTAATGTAGTTGGATATTAGTTCACTGTCAACATTCAGTAGTAAGGAAAGAGTTTCGTTTTCATTTAAGTTTGAGAAATCAACATTGTTTCGCTGTTGTAAGTTAATGAATGTTTCTGTCCTCGCATTGGAGTATGTTGAGCATTTAAGCAGAAAATGTTTTTCATCTCCGACAAGACCACTATCACAAATTTTACACAAATGTGTAATAAAGGAACCATAATAGACAAATCAGGACTTCCATAAGGAGAAATCTGTTTCAAAGTGAAAATAATCATGCTGACCAGAGCTGTGTTCAGTATAGTAGCATCTTTGTAGACTTAGTTGAAGGCTCTACTTTTACTACTCACCTTAATTGTGAAAAGGTGAGCTGTCGTGAAAATGTGGGAAACACAATGTCAGATGTTATCTGGTACATTTACTACTCTACAACCACTCGTCATGTCAACAAGTACCAGTAGACTTTATTAGGTGGTTGACCTAATACAAAGGAAGATTATTCTACCCTTGTTATTAGGCTTGATTATAGAATGAAATATAGCATGTTGCAATACTGAACACAACCCAGTTCAAATTTCTTGTCAACTGGCCTTAATTTTTCACAGCAGACTGCAAAACAAGGAATTTTTGCCAAAATTCAATAACAGATCAGTGATACATATATATCGTTTTTCACAGAAATGGCATACCTACCTCATAAGCTTATTATTGTAAAGTTCCAACTTCATCCCATTTTTAATCAGCATGTTCTTGATTCGTGTTCTGTCAACTCCAGACATACTCAATTGTTGGCAAACTAAAATCATTTTACTTTCTTCAAACATTCTTTTTGTGCGTTTGTATATAAATTCCTCAAACTCGTCCACCTCCTAAAAATGTAAATCATACTACATGACAATACGTCCCATTTTCCCCTTCAGCCAAAATGACATCATAAAAAACAGGTTAAACTCCTGTACTTTGATCACTTACAGTGTATTTCACAAAATACCCGGTGAAATTATCTTTTCTCATGAAAGTCTTGAAAAATGAAAAATTTTGGGTTTTTTTAGCTCAAATTTACCAAAATCAGTGTTGATTATCTTTAAAAACTAAGTCATGAAAGTATGTTTTTCTTTGAGTATTTGAAAAATACACATAAAAATTGACCTTCTTGTAAATTTTCAACAAAACATCAGTTGACGAACCTTACTGTATCGTATTTTGTTTAAGGGTAGTGGCCAGTACTTGTAGTATGAAAAGGGCAAATAAGATAATATTAACTTTTAGGAAATATCATTTATTCAATTTTAAGGATGATCGCTGGTCTAATAGGAAATAAATAGGATTTGAAATGGGTGTTTTAGTTTGAGAGAACATATGAATAGTAAACAAATAAGCAAGAAAAAAATATAGATTCATGTGCTCATTTTACAGCTATAAGGCCTTGAAAATTTGTAGGAAATGGGTTTTCTCTGGATTTTACAAAATATTTATTTCTTTTTAATATTTCTGGTTCTTTAGCTTCATTCTATTTTACCTCTACTGTAACAACATTTGTCAAATTGTCACATTTTTGCCATTTGGGAATCTCCTCCTCTAAATAAATAGGTCTTGAGATGCTTTCTAATACTCTAGCCTCCCACACTCGTGGTCGTGGCCTTTGAACATTATGTCTTCTTCCCCTTCTGAACATCCATTGTCGTGATATACATTTCAAACAACCTAAAAAAAATGAAAGTCAAAAAAATTTACACTAAACTGGTGTCTACATACTTCTTCTTGACAGCTGTGACACAATATAACCCTTATTAACAGGAACTTTTTTTTTGGATATCTCGTTTTGCTACTTGCTACAAAGAGTACACTTTAGTACAATTGGATACCATGGGGTTATTAAACAGAATGCATGTGATACATGTATTTTAATTTTAATATCAGATGAAATTAAATTTCATGAATGTTTGAAATAACTGCTGTCATTCCTATAACTGTTCCAGCTAGCTTAAAATAGAGGGGTGAAGCACGCTACCCCTTTTCTCATTCACCCCTTTGCCCTATCAGTGCTCTCCTGTAACCTCAACAACAAGTATGATATAAAATACCACAAATCACATTTTTAAAACACAATTAATTGAAAATGAATTAAAGAATGCAGAGAAACAAACAGAACTTTTAAGGATGCTCACTGGTCATGTTTTGGTCTTTTTGTCAGATTTTCGGAATCCTCAGGTTTTATTCATTTCTTAAACATGAAATTTTTTGCCCATGAACCCCAACTTTTTCTTTTATAATTCAATCATATATACTTTAAAATGGTATTTGACAAAATTTTATGAAATCCTTTTTATTTTTTCATACATTTTTTAGAGACTGAAGTTGCCAATGCAAAGACAATGAAAAATCCAGAGAAAACCCATCCCTGCAAATTTTCAAGGACTTATAGCTCTAAAATGAGCACATGAACCTATATTTTTTTCTTGCTTATTTGTATATTATACATATGTTCCCTCAAACTAAAACAACTACTTCAAATCCTATTTATTTCCTATTAGACCAGCAATCATCCTTAAAAGGGCATTAGATAAGTGAATAATTGATATTTCTTCAAAGTTGACTTGATCTTGTTTTCCCTTTTAAGATCTGGAAACGCATTAAGGTGACCCTTATCCTCAATAAATGCCCCTCAGCCCTGAAATCCTAGCTGGAACATTTTATAATTAGGTTTCAGTCGCCATAAAATATTATATAAACATACTCATTTTTAATCAGTAACTTTTATTTCAAATAATTAATAAACAAAATACAATACACACTGAAACTTTAACATGATGCTAACACCAGGGTCATCCATTTCTATATGTAGGTCGGCCATTTGAATACAAGGGCAATAATGAAGACCAATCAATGCTTATATTTGAAAAGTGGATAACAAAATCATAATCAAATTGCGGCCTCATAAATTAGGGTGAATCTGTTACCTAATGAACAGTTATTGTCTTATTATTTCATGATTTCAGTTTGTTTTATTATGTTATGAATGATTGTATTGTGATTAATCTACCCATTAATGGGCACCTTGATTGGCCAATAAAGTTATTTTGTATCTGTATCTGTTACCCCCGTTGATTGAAAAGTAACCAGAGAATATAAGCAAATGTTGATTTTTTAGGGCAAATATGGATTTTTGGGGACAAATATGGATGGATTTTAACAATCTAGGGCAAATATGGGACACCCATTTCCGGTCATATCTGCCATGCAAAATCAAACGTATTACTTCTAAACATGTAATAAATATTTAATTTGGCACTGTTGAACTCATTAAGCATACATTCCACTGGGAAAAGACCCTGCCGTCAGCCATTTTCACACATGACAAGATCTTGTCCTCTTTTGGTACTCGGGCGGATTAATATATTTGTATCCTTTCATTTTATTGACCACTTTAAAAATGGTTTTACATGTTTTTTTCTTATAATATTTAATAACTTTGACAAATATATCCTCATGAAATTAAATGTCAAGTGTCAAACTAAACGTGGAACTACAGATTGATCTACTTCACCAACTGATAATGGGAGGGAAACGTCAGAGTTTGCCTCATAATGAAAAAAGATTATTTCATTGTGCTGTCATGCAATTAGTTCCGATTTTGTTTACCATGAAATTGGAGGTGATGTACATCACATTTAAACCAAGTCGTCAAACTTGTCTGACATGAATTCATTGATTTGTTACAGAAATTTATAGTATTTAGAAAAATTCAACAATAATAGAAATACTAAGGGTTCATTCCTTGTATTGCACATGGTAGATCTCCTTAGCTGAAATTTTGCTTCCTATTTCGGTATTTTTGGTTATGAGTACTTCTTGTTTAAAATAAGTTTGGTTTTTGGTCTTCCAAATGTTTCAGTTCTAATACTGCTGTTGAGAGGTAAATCCTTGAAATGCGTCGTATACAGCATTGTATAAATTTACTATATACAGCTATTTCGGGTAATTCTGCGCATCGTCCTATTCGGCGCATTTACATGAAAATGATTTGAATGCGCCGAATTAAACGCTGCGCCGAATTACCTGACATCATAGTATCTAATATTAGTATCTTTGGATTGATATTTTATTTAAAATGTTTTGCGTTTTGAAGTCTGCAGTGAAGGCAAAGGACTGAAAGGTTATTTGTGGAACTATTGTGGAACTATAGTTCTTGTGTGGAGGTTGGTCCTGCCCTTGGCCTTGCTGTGAACCCACAGGCATTCGTTTTATACAAATGATTTGTATAAAACAATGAAACGAATGCCTGTGTGTGTGCATCCACCTTGATTTTGTGGGGATTTAACTTGTTCATCGGACACAAAGTCATTGTCATATTTGATCAGCGGATAAACAAAAAAATCTTTTATTCTATCAACCTTCTGAGGTCTTTTTGAGAAGTGTTGCCATTTCTGTCTGTATTGAAATTGAACAGATAGCCCTACACAGGTCTCCTCGGCGGAAAGTGAATCATTAGTTACGCTAGAAGATTACCAAAGGTAACTTCTCCACTTCACAACACAATGTTTATTTATCATCGAAATTTTCGACATTGTAATACGGTCCTACTAAAAGAAGCCTGCCAAGGTAAATGAAGCCTGCAGAAGCCTGCAAAAGCCTGCAGGTTAATGGCTATAGGTACGTGGAATATTTTTACATATCATGGTAGATGAAAGTATATTATTTAATAATATCGAAAAAAAAATTGATTTTGATCAGTTTTTCGACTCTTAATCGATGATTTTTCTATTGTCGTATTTGAAGCCTGCAAAAATGCGACGCCATCTTGTTTTACCTGAGATTCGAGTTGACATGTATAGTTAATTAGCCAGTGTATATTGTAGAATAAACAATTTTAACTAAAAAATCACATATTAACATTTTTATATAGTTATTAAAAGGAATAACTAAACTGATATAAACTAAAAGCAACTTGAAATATTCTCACTTAAATAAACAATTTAATTAATATCATTTAATAACACAATCATAGCTTTGAACTATACTGAGTAGTGAACTGGCTTCACTTACATGTATTAGGATTAATTATCATTTTAATGTTTTCATTATGTTTTAATTACAGCTCTTAATGGGCTATATGATAATAAAATATTTAATAAAACAAAAATTTTACGAAGCCATAAATTGACAGCTTGTGTCCCAATCACAGTTTAAAGAAATAATTGAATTAACTCGGTAGGATATAAATATTGAATTGACAACTTTCTAAATCACTTCAATTTTTTCCCGAGCCAAAACAATGGTAATATACCAAACGATTGGAAAAATAACAATTGTGAGTCAATGAACCACAAAATCAAAAACTTGGGAGACTGGAAGGTGTCGAAGATTCCTGATCTGATTGCCAGATTAAGGGATATTCACGAGTCCCAACTTATTGAGATAAGGGGTGCACTTCATGGGAGGGGTTGTTTGGAATTGGCAGAACGGTCAAGGCATTTCAGGGTGACTCATGACATTTGGATTGACTTGACGGACGAACAACGCCGCAAAATTTATTTAAAATTTATACATTTTAGGCCGCAGTCAAATCGGTTGGTGTCTACAGACGGACAACTGACAGTACCCGTAACCGCTCGACTTGCCAAGAAACCCGGTCAAGTCAAGCGGGTACGGAATGCAAAGACAACATCCGCCAGCAAGCGCCCTAAATTACAAAATATTTTTTATTCAATTTTGGTTTTTTCTTCTTCCGTTTTCGGTTAACGTTTTTCTATTTCTTCTTCCTCTGCTCTCACAGTTTTAGCTGAAAATGATTTTTTTTCAAAATTGTCTATAGTTTTTCATTTTGAAAAAAGTAAAAGTTAATAAATAAATTAACAAAAAAAAATTTAAGCTGAAAATGATTTTTTTTCAAAATTGTTATTTTGTACATAGTTTTTCATTATGAAAAAAGTAAAAGTAAATAAATAAAATTAAGAAAAAGAGTTTTAGCTGAAATTTTTTTTTTCAATATTCTTATTTTGTATATAGTCATTATGAAAAAAGTAAAAGTAAATAAATAATTAAAAAAAAAAAAATGGACCCAGAAGTAGAACCACGCCCTCGTCGTTGGGTCTGGTAACATATTCATTTATGAATATGGCAGAGAGTTCTACATTTTTATTTCATTCAATTAACATTAAACTTAATAAAATTGTTTATTCTACAATATACACTGGCTAATTAACTATACATGTCAACTCGAATCTCAGGTAAAACAAGATGGCGTCGCATTTTTGCAGTCTTCAAATACGACAATAGAAAATCATCGATTAAGAGTCGAAAAATTTATCAAAATCAATTTTTTTTCGATATTATTAAATAATATACTTTCATCTACCATAATATGTAAAAATATTCCACGTACCTATAGCCATTAACCTGCAGGCTTTTGCAGGCTTCTGCAGGCTTCATTTACCTTGGCAGGCTTCTTTTAGTAGTACCCTTGTAATATAATAAGAATATTCTGTTATGCTAATTACTATGGCAAGACAAAGTGGACAAAAAATCAATTTCTTAATATTAAGAAATCCTTTTTGTCTCGCCTGCGACGAAAGTCGCTGGAAGCGAGACATAGGTATAGCAATCCGGCGGCGACGGCGAAGGCGACGGCGACGGCGACGGCGTTAACTTTTTGTAAAACCTTAATAACTTTTAAAGTATAATACTTACAATGTTCATCTTTGGTCCACAGGTGCATGAAGTGATGACCTTTTCAGCAGCACATTTTTAGATGACCTTGACCTTTTTTTCATGGTTCAATACCCACATAAACATTGCGACATAGTTTTACATTCAAATCCTTTTCTCAGAAACTATAATACCTAGAGTTATTATATTTGGTCTACAGTGAGATCTATATGGGTACATGCCAGTCTGACACCTGTCATTTGTCCTTGACCTCAATTGCACGGTTCAGTGAACTTCGAAAATCTGCGACATAGTTTTACATTCAAGTCCCTTTCTTAGTAACTGTAATGTTTAGAGTCATCATATTTGGTATATAGTAAGATCTATATGGGTACATGGGAGTCTGACACCTGTCATGTGTCCTTGACCTCAATTTCACAGCTCAGTGACTTTGTCAATTTTTTCTTCTAAAGTCCATTTTTCTGCAACTACAATGAATAGACTCATCATACATGGCTTATAGCAAGATCTGTATGGGTACATGCCAGTCTGACACCTTTCATGTGCCCTTGACCTCAATTTCATGGTTCAGTGACTTTGTCAATTTTTTCCTCAAAAGTTTATATTTCAGCAAGTGCAATGACTAGATTCATCAGATATGGTCTATAGCTAGATCTATATGGGTACATGCCAGTCTGACACCTGTCATGTGTCCTTGACCTCAATTTCATGGTTCAGTGACTTTGTCAATTTTTTTCTTTAAAGTCTATTTTACAGCAACTACAATGAATAGACTCATCATACATGGCTTATAGCAAGATCTGTATGGGTACATGCCAGTCTGACACCTTTCATGTGCCCTTGACCTCAATTTCATGGTTCAGTGACTTTGTCAATTTTTTTCTTTTACAGTCCATTTTTCAGCAACTGCAATATCTAGACTCGCCATATATATAAGAACTTGCCCACCTCATATTTTCAGATTGATCACTAATGTTTTAATTAGGGGATAGACAAACAGGAAGGGGGGGGGAGAAGTATAACTTTGTGTATAAAGTTCCATCTAGTTTTTTCTCTTCGAATGGCATACCTAAGATAATTGATACAAAACTTACATGATTATGTATATAATCTATTTGAGAAAAAGTATTTTGTTGATCATAAAACCAAAGATCTTGTTTATTAAATTTCACACATAAATAATTTCACAACCCTCAATAGCCCCTGGCAAAATTGTGAGAACTACTAAAACATATCAAAACTATTGATCTATTGATTCATGACTTTGTAAATAAGTCTGTAATGTAATGTTAATTTTTGTGTGGATGTCCTTTCAATAAGAATATTTGGATTGATATAAATATAAAAAGGATAAGTATATATTTAAACTTTGTTTCAAAATTGTTATATTTGTTGACACAAAATTTTATATAAATATGGGTGGTTCTGAAATTTAAAATTAGCATACAAAAAAGCCATTGATTTATCACTTGAATGCCGGTTCTCGAAGAATTGACATAAAATGAGCGATGGTGCGCGCAGTATGGTGCAATCATCAAAATTTTGAGACAATTTATTTATCTTTTGGTGGTTTGCACGAAATACTTAAAATGCACAGTTTGATGATCCATAGAAAAATTATTGATTGATTAGTTATTGTTATCCCCTCGCCCAACTGAGTTGTGGAGGGTATATAGTATCTTGCCCGTCCGAGTGTCTGTCTGTCAGTCCGTCCGTCCGTCCGTCCAAGTGTCTGTCCGTTTGTCCCACCTCAGGTTAAAGTTTGCATTATCTAAGATACTACATGTGCTACATCAATCATCTTTGGTCAGTAGATCCGTCTTGGAGAGTGATGCTGCTTCAAATGATAATTGGATCACTCTGCCCTACATTTTCTGCTTGAATGACTCAGGTTAAAGTTTGTGTAAAGGTTCATATCTAAAATACTACATGTGGTACATCAATCATCTTTGGTCAGTAGATGATAGCAAATGATAGCATGGTCTTTGATAGTGCATGTTATTCTGGGTCAAGCGCGGACAGGCGAGACATCTTTTAGGGTCCACACTTGTTTAATATAAGAAATTCATTTTCTAATATCAAAAAACGAATTTATAATATTAATAAATGATTTTTTAATATTAGAAATTGATTTTTTAATATTAAAAAATTAATTTCTAATATTAAAAAAGAAAAATACTATTTCTTAATATTAAAAAATTAATTTGTGATATTAAAAATCAATTTCAAATATTAAAAAATCATTTATTAATATTAAAAATTCATTTTTTAATATTAAGAAATCATTTTCTAATATTAGATAATCAACTTTCAGAGTTACAAATTAAAATGTTCATCACTAAAGAGTTTTAACTTGTTTATTTTCTTTTCAATAACTCCTCCCTGCTTTCAAAGAATAAAAACTCAAATATGGCCGAAAGAAAGAATGAACTCAATCAAATTTTGCTAAGGATCGACGGGGCAGCTTTATCAAATAATTTCGAAGTTGAACTCCTGGTTAGAGATGTCTCAACTAAACTGGAAAATGGGAGGGGAGAATTAGATGATGAAACTGTTGAGCAGCTTGAATCGCCACTCGCATCTATGTCAAAACTAGCCAGATACATGAGGAATGTTTCTGTAAATTCTGGCTACAAAGCCGATAGACCTAAGACAGGTATGAAATAGTCTTATGAAAGATATACCTTAAATAATTTTGCTCTCATACAACGTCGATTTTTTTTTCAAAAATCAGATCTACTTCCACTGTCTACAAACTTAATTTACAGAAAACAGTTAACAGAAACCAGAAATTTAGGTTAACAGCTAATTCACTTCGTAAAAAAACAGTTAACAGTAAAAATTAGATGCAATAAAACCGTTAGCAACAGCCAACATACACCCAAAACACGTATTGCCTCACAGTGGGGGCCGTAAATCCTAAATTGTACCCCGAGCATAACGAAATGAAAAAAAAAATTAAATTTTTTACTGATTTGTGCCCGTATATTAAAAATTACAAGCCAAAGTGGACATAAAGAGCTATTTTTTAATATTAAAAATGATCTTTTAATATTAAGAATTTTCAAATCAATTTTTAATATTGAGAAATCAATTTTTAATATTAAGAAATGATTTTTTAATATTAACAATTCATTTTCTAATATTAACAATTCATTTTCTAACATTAAAAAATACAGTTATTGTATTTCTTGATATTAAAAAAGATTTTTTAATATCAAAAAATGATTTTTTTAATATTAAGAAATAGTTTTTTTGTCCACTTTGGCTTGCCATAAATCACAGCCCCTTGTGAAACATAGCATCTATGACTCATGTGACTGGCAGAAGATTAATCTGCAATATTTCCCTTTTCTTTCTTTTTCTTTTTTGTCCAAAGAAATTAATTTTATGATAATTTTGTCAATCAAATACAAAAAGATACACGGTTAAAAGTAATTTTGAAGCAAAAACAACCATACTTCAAACCGAAGGAAAATGACAGATTTCACAAAATTGCACAACTTCAAAAGCAAATTTCGAACTTGTGATGCAAACGTTACCTTACCGGATTCCTAGTGAAAAAAAAATAAAACAAGTTGCTTTCTTTAAAAAAAGAAAAGCAATACGTGAACCCACGACTGCTGACTGGTCACCAACATTTGTTGATTTTATTTGCTTTTGATTTGAAATAATTAGCTGTGAATTAGATATTGATAAATATTGATGAGTTTTGTTGTCACATCATCATTGAAAATGTGTAATAGTGTGTAGATTATTGCACAAGTGAATAGGAATGTAGATAATTTTTACTTTGTGTTTAATGTAAAAATTCCTGATCCTATTGCAATTCCCAATTTCTGCAAACTCTAAAGTGACTAAGGCAAATTGCATTGACTTTGCCTCAGGTTGCTATATTTTCCGGCTCAATTCATTTTAACTTTCAAAATTCATATCGACTTAATTTGTTTCCTGGATGTTTTTAATTATCCTGCATAATTATTTGAGACTGTCTGTGACAATCATACATACTTTATTTGTAATGTAAGCAATGAGGACATATACTTAAGTGTAAATGATAAAGTTTTTGACCTCACATTTGAATATGGTTTTGGCTTTACCTATCAAAATACCTTTATATATGACTAATAATTGCTCTTATATAAGAGGTGTGCTGTGATACACCTTCAAGACTAAAGGAAACCAAATAAATATAAAAAAGAAGTTTGGTATGAATTTCGATGAGATTGTTTCACAAGAGACCTTATAACACCGAAATTAACAGCTAGAGGTCACCAAACAGCCTTCAACAAATAACGCAAAGCCCATACCACATAGTCAGCTATAAAAGGCCTTGAAATCACAACTGTAAACAATTCAAACGAGAAAAGGAACGACCTGATTAATGTACCCAAAAAGGAACGAAAAATCAAACATGCAACACAGCAACAAACAACAACCATTGAATTACAGGCAGATGCATACAGAATGTGGCAGGGATATGTTTGATAAATATTGGTAACTCTATACAATTTAAATATGTCGCCAATGAAACAACTATCCACCAAACCAAATGAATAACCTCATGCAAAAAATAAAGACCACTTTTTTCAAATAAGATTTATAATACTGTAAATTCAGAAATTATTGCGATGCTTTTATTATTGCAAAAAATGCGATAGGCTTATAATCGCAATTATTTATACTCACATTTTGAATTTTTTTATAAGAATTAAACAGGCTTTTTCACAATATCGCAAAAATAATATTGCATTTTATTCTAAAATGAAAAAATCGCAATAATAAATGCAGGCAATAATTTCTGAAATAACATCTTATGTTGGCAATGAGTTGGCTATCCACCAAATCCAAATGTATGTATGCTTGGGAGGAAACAAAAAATTATTTCATGTTACATAAGTGACCAAAGTATCTGGGATGTTTATGTCCGTAATTATCAACTAATTTAATTTTAAAACAATAAACAAAGGCGATGTCTTCAAAGGATTATTTATTTATATACAATATTGACACATCATGCTTTCATGATCACACTTACGCAATTTACACTTAAACAATGCAAACTATTCTCATAATTGCAACATATGTTAAAGATTGTTGAAGATTAGACTTTAACTGTTATTTAAAAACAAAAATAAAAAAAATAATTGAATTTTAATGAACATAAATTCATATTTAAAAATCTTTTAAGAAATTTCCAAAAACTACCATCAATAAACCAAAACTAAAATTCAAGTTTTTGATATATTCGTATATTTCATCAACATCATCTTGAAATCTTCCTTTCCCGTTTTATGGATATATTACAAAACAAAAAATTAAATAACAATTACTTATAAAACCTTACTAAAACGGTATGAATTAATTAACGCAGAAAAATAAATACTTTTAATAAAAATAATAATATTATCTTTCTGTTTTCCGATTTAATATAAATATTTAAACCAGAATGTTCTCTCCCAAGTTTATGATGAAAAATACACAATATCACGTGGTTAAACCTTCAGACATAATTTAGTTTACATAATTGACCTAGATACATACACAGTGGACAGGGGTCGCATCAAAACAAATATAATAGCGTTGTTGTTTAGAAACTTTCACAGCGCTTATAAACATTCACATTATTAAAAAAACATATGTTTTGTGAAAAGGCAAATAGGTTTAAATATTCAAACTAAGTCTTGATTGTTTAAGTTTGATTGTTGAAATATAGCCGTATCAAAGACGTAGATTACTACCTGTATAAATGATTGAAAACATTCGAGACATTCCGAGAATATTATTCCTACTTCCGGCCGAGAGATATCGAGTGGCCCATAGACACATCCAAAACTCGCCAATATATAAGCGTGAACCCCTCAGGGGGTTCACGCAAAAAAAAAATAACAAAGAATCATATGAGAATTCAATTTCCCCATGTGATGACGATATCATTCGAATACCGTAGCCATGTTATCTGCTGTAACATCATCACATCCATGTTGAAGATTGTTATCCCTTCCTCATACCGGATATGACATGGGCAGCATGGCGGGTGTCCTGCAGGAAGCAGAGACTGCTTACTCTTCCGGAGCACCTGAGTCTACCCCCGGTGTTTTGGCGGGTCCGTGTTGTTCATATGTTTTTAATTGTAGTGCATGTATTGTTTTGGTCTTGTCTTCGTTGTTCTCCGGAGTTTATCAGTTGTTACGATTTTTCTCTCCTTCGAATATCCCTTTGGTATTTCTTGACTTTACTTTGAAATACAACTGAATATATTTGTATAGAATAGAGAATGATAGCCTGAAAATTAAGTGAATAGACAATAATGACCTAAATAAATAAAGAATTGAGAATAACGGTATCTTACAATATAAAGAATAGTTTAAAAATTGATATAAAATCTGAGAAATAAATCACTGATTACAGAAAATAACAACTGTATAGGATAAAGAAAATTTCTCTAAAGTATATTATTTCAAGTATTTAATACACTACATTAAATTCCCCCCAAGTAACCTTTTCAAAAGACACGATTGTCATAGCGGCACATTTTTACCTCAACCAACCTGATGTAAAAAAATCACCATAACAAAATTTTAAGGGTCTAAAATGTTTGAGTTGAAAGTTATTTACAAATTGATAAAGATATTCAGTGTTCATAGTTACTAATTACCAATTACAGTTTATGGAATGAGCAAGGGCCCCATAAGAATTTTCTTCTTCTTCCAATTACAGGAGTAGACTCTTAGATATTCTTCATTCATGCTATATTTGGTTTCAATCCATTCAGTGGTTCTCTAGAAGAAGATTTTTGTATGTATTTCCCATAGGGTACGTTCTATGTTCATGGCAGCCATCGCAGATGACGGGTCAGTATCAAAGTAACAAGACTTGGTCTGCACCTCATAAGGAACATTCATGCCATGTTTGGTTTTAATCCATTTAGTGGTTCTCTAGAAGAAGATTTTGTATTTATTTCACATAGGGTCCTATGTTAAGCTAAGTTCCCAGCTGGTGGTCATCTTGGATGACGAATCACCAAAAAAAAGTAACAACACTTGGTTAGCGCCTCATAAGGAACATTCATGCCATGTTTGGGTTCAATCCATTCAACGGTTCTCTAAAAGAAATTCAAAATGTGAAATGTTGACGGACGGACGGACGACGGATGAAAAGTGATGGCAATGGCTCACATGACTTTTTGGGTCAGATGAGCTAAAAAAAAACTTGAGTTGGATTCGTTCCTTTTGCAAACATTCGGCAATAATAATCTTGATTCATGGACATCTACCTTCATATACAGTTTCATCAAAATCCATTGAACGGTTAAGGAGGAGATGCGCTTACAAGCTTTAAACATGTAAACCCATAAGTTGGATTATCTCCCTTTGCAAGCATCCGGCGATAATTATCTTGCTTCATGCACATCTAAATATGATGTCCAACCTTCATATAAAGTTGCATCATAATCCATTGAACGGTTTATGAGGAGACATATGGACAGACAGACAGATAGACGGACGGACGGACAGGGTGATTCCTATATATCCACCCCCCCCCCCCCCCCACAAAAAAAACTTTGCGGGGGATAATGAGAAAAAAATCCTTTCCCAATGGTTTCAATGGAAACTAAGAACAGTCGCAGCCATTGGTTGAGGGGATGAATTTCAACCATGAGTGGATGGTTTATAGAGGGTATTTTTGTCATCAATCCTGCAAAGTTTGAAAAAATTTCCTAATGAAGTTTCAGAGCAGAAGATTTTTGAAAATTGCCCAATAAAAATCAAAGATGGTCTCTGGTGATTTTAATGTAGGTAGTTCTATTTTATATTCCAATTTTATTACTCGGTAATCAATTAATCAAAAATACAGTCCTAGATAATCTAATAATCATGAAATATTTAGACTAGTAATCAAATAATCACTAAAAAAAACAAGTAATCACATAATCACGAGGAGGCCCAACTATTAAAAACAACATTTATAGTCAATATGTTTTATTAAAAATTGGGCACAGCGGGAACAAACTCTAATATGGATATTTTATGAACAAATTTCTCTGCATCAGACAAAAGAAATTTTGGGTATTTTGACTTGATTAAATCTGGATCAGTTACAATGTAGAATGTAAAATTCTATTGGAAAAAAAATCATGGAGTGTGTATTACCAAATGCATTTTACTATTTTCAGTCCAACTGCACAATATACCGGTAATACCTTCTTGGACTTTATATTATACTGTACTAGTATTACAGGGTACCGCAGGGAACTTTATGGTGATATTTTAGAGTTTCTAAAACGGAAGTTGTCAAAGTGAACTTCCGGAAGCGTCATGACAGCACCGCCTGAATATTTCGTCTGCTTTTGCACCCCTAAAAGAAATTGCTGAAAATACAGCTACTGTAAATGTCTCCTTTTAGTAGGATGAATTAATTTTAAAGTAGCTAAAGTCCGATAATTAAGTTGGTACCGTAGTTGGTAAAACCACAGGTAGAACCGGCCTCAGGCTCATTCCTCTGTCTCTGAGTCTGCATGCTAAAATTATTGTCATATTGAGGTCTCCTCAGTGGGTGCTACTCTAGCACCCCAGTATTTGTATCCATGGTCAAGTTAACCTATGATAAATTCGTTTAAAATAGCAGTAGGATGATTCTGTCATTAACATGAAATCTTTGATATCCCATGCTTGTCATTTCAGGGTAAAACTTTCTAGGAAATTCTTACAAGGAGGTAACCCAATAGCCCACTAAAGATACTGTAACTACCACTAAATAAGGTTATATTGCATATGCCAGTGGTCATCAGTTCAGCACATTTTGCAGACACATTTGTTGGCTTTTTGAGATGTGCAGGATACCAGTCACATTTTTTTTTTTTTTTTCATCATAGGGCTCAACATTAACGTTTGTCCGATTTTCCGGTACCAAATCCAGCAAACATAATGGATAATCTGTTAAAAATCAGCACAAAGCTCTCCGTGATTGCCTTTTTGCGTAAAAATTAAAATGCGAGGAAAAAACTAGAATCTGCCTAACCTAATCACACAGATGTTTCAAAAAGCGTATTCTTGTATATGCATTTTGATCTATCAATTGAAGTTGACATAGAATATAACTATTGATTTAAGCAGATTTACACCACTAGGGACAGTGAAACTGATTACCTTGTAACTGTGCAAAAGCCAAAGGGAATTTGGACTGTTTGGGTTTTTTTTCGGACAAGATAATATCTCTGTCGGACAAGTGGATTTTCAAACCACCTATCTGATGGGACAAGCAAGGAAAAAAGTTAATGTAGAGGCCTGATACATAACACGATTTTCCAAAATGGCTTAATGTCACAGGCCTCTTCATAAACCTTTCCCCTTGCTTGTCCCATCCTAACACGGAGAACTGTGTGTCGATTTTTAACAGATTATCCATTATTATTTTCATTTCTTTGATTTCTTAATAATTATACCCATCAAACCCATCTGTTTTCGTAATTAGACAAAGGGAGACAAGTCAACTTTAATTTAAATTCGGATTTAACCCTTTTGCAACAAATGGCACCAATAATGAAAATACATGTATATCAAATTTTGCAACTTTTTGTTAATAAAATAACAGATTGATGAGTTATTTTCACATTCAACCTCACAGTATTGTTGATGTTGTTACAAAAACAAAGTTTATTATCATATCATCACAAGATTTTCCTTTCACTAATAAAATTTAACCAAAGCTTAGAAACTGGAACTGAGGCAGGGCAACTTCAGCTTGCTTTTGGGGTATCCTTAGTGTGATTTCTTTTGAAGGAGGACTTTTTCACCCAGTTTGAACGGTTTAGTGAGCCTTACCTTCAAAAACGAAAAAATCTATAAAATAAATGCAATGTTGTTTGATTTATTTTTGATCATATACGTCTCTGAAGACATTAGAAATGGCATTGTCACAATTTTTTATGGTAAGAATGGCAATATATTCTTGTAATTAATTATCAAGGGTTCAGTTTGATCTGGTGTGATCTAGTTATTAGTCTGAGATTTTTGGTGGACTATCCGGTTTAATAAAACTAAATTGCTCATAAGACTGACCATAAACTGAAAAAGCTTTCCTACTCTGACACCCTGTGTTATGATTTAGTTACCCCTCTTTTGTTTTAGTCATTACCTTTGAAAATAGTCTATATTTATCTATATTTTGTCAATTTACTCCTTTCTGAACCTGTTGTTTATTAAAAATTTAATCAACATGTGGTTACTGAGGATTTCAGTCAACTTTTAGTTTCTGATTTCTCAAAATTGATTAATAACACCACTGCAATATATAAACATACGCAAGTGTACAACATAAAAATCAGGGATCCAAGGATTTTGGTTTATCAAATATAAAATATTTGATAATCATTAGAGAAACTGATTCTTACATCTTTTCTTGAAGATTATCGGATTTATCAAATCTAGATAGTGAAATGATTAAATTTTAAAGTCCACACCAAAACAGAGACTTTAAAATTTGCTAATTTAACTATCTCAATTAGATAAATCTGAAAATAACTGGTAAGAATCTATATATAAACCCTTAAGGAAAAAAAATATATATATATTTGTGGTTCCAGTTACCTCAGCGACCCAAGTCTGTACCCCCTGACCCTAAACTTTTTTTTATTATTAAAAAAAATAAATTTATCAACCGACTGTAATCATACATTCACTTCCATTTTTCGCAGATTTTTTTTCGATACCAGGTCCGATTAGGCTTTAAAATAAACAATCATGGCTGCATACATGTTAAGAAGTCGAGACTTTGCTGGTAACAAGTTTTAAGAATTGCCAGCACATGGAGGAAACAACATATCATACATATTAAGTACACATGTTTATCTAAAGGATATTTAAAAAAAAAGAAGAAGAAAAAAAGCCTACCTACAGACCCTATTTTTTTTTCAGGACGTAACTGGAACCACACATATAATTTTTTTGGCCTAACATTAATTTGTGCAACATAAATGGGGTTTTCCTTCTCTCATTATTAACTTTATTTTCTATAATAACACACATTCACACTTCTGTCAGTACAATGTTTCCATTAGTTCTAGCATTTAATAAATTAGACTTTCATCACTTCAAAAAATATGTTTTATTTTTGTAGAAATATAGTTTTCTATGGACCTAGTCTGTGCAGATGAGAGTGAAATTCCCATGTGAAGATTCAGCATGGCAGATCTAGCAGTACCCATAAAGGAATGGTTGACAGAATATAAAGTATGATAACTCTTTATACATAAAGACCAAAAACAAATTATATGTGTAACAGTGTTCCGACAGATTGAAATCAGACTACAAGCTGCCCTAGATTATTGATATATCACAGTATAAATGTGTGCAACTTCTGTTTGTTTGATTAGTTGGGGTTTTATGCCGTTTTCAGCACATTTTGGCTATTTCGCGGCGGCCAGTTTTTATTGGTGGAGGAAGCCGGAGTAACCCGAGAGAACAATCGACCTTCGGTAGGAAAATTGGCAATCCTTGTCAATTTTAGATCGGAGTCGAACACACCCTGCTACAGGTGAGATGTGTGACTTCTGTGCAACATATCAATAAAGAGGAGTAGTTTGATGTCTGATTTTAATCTGGCTGATTTGTATGGTTCAATTTACATGCTGAAAAAAGTACCATATATACTCGAGCAAAAGTGGGTTCTCCTATAAGTCGGGTAGCCTTTTGAGGTAATTTGGCGTTGACCCTCTTATAAGTCAGACTTAATTTGGTCATGTTGAAAAGTAATGATTGGCTGATTGATTGAATAATATTTTTGTTTAATCTATTTTAAAAGCTCTGACCTTAGACGGTTTGGGCTTTACCCCTTAGGTCATTTTGGAATATTTGACTCTGTTCTTCAACTTATTGGGTTATTATTTTGGTTTTCTACATTTTAGGCCTTTAGTACAACTGATGAGTCGTAAATCAATGACATGTGCACATCTTGTGCATCAAAATTGGTTTCAAAAAATTTATTACAAACCTGAAAAATGACCATACCTTCACTATGTCTGATTTGATTCTGTCTTATTTAATAATAGTACATATACAAAAATATATTTTGGTCTGTCTGCATTCCGGTCATGTGTTAACACACACTTTGAAACAAAAATTGAAACAAATTTAGCTATGCTGGGTTGGCAATGTTGCTTGTTATCAAAAATATTGCCAAAATATGATTAGAAATTTGGGCAGACATTTAGATTGTGTAAGTCATGAATTGTAGACTTACATATTTAAAGTATGCATAGTAAGATGATTTCTATTTTCATCAAATTTTCACAAAATTATGAGTTGTTGAACTTAGCTATTTTCTGACATTTCATCAACCATGTACAAAATGGACTCCATACACTGAAGAACTCAATGGGGCATCATATGTATCTTACAAACATAGCAAATTTATGGGTGTACATCAGTCATATAAAATTTTGGGTGGGGTGGGGTGGGGGGGGGGGTGTGATGGATGTTGATAGTGGGAGCGGGGAATTACTATCTATTTTGATAATAAATGTACATATTTCAAACATTGAAAGATAATTCTGATAAGAAAAAGATGATAATCATAATTTTAATTCTATCTTTTTTTTTGCAGACACTGCCACCAGATGAACTCGATTCTTATGCTAACACAGTAAGACACAATGAAGAGTTAATTTCTGCATTGTACCAGTTATTCAGCTCTGAAATAGAGTCACAGGTATAATGTTGTCTGCCTTTGTTGAGTCCAGTATTGTTTCCAAAATGAACTGAGTTACCTTTCTTTGCATTCACTAAGTAATGAAACTGTTCTGGACCGTCATCATAGATCGAGACTGCTTTGCTGGCAGGGGGCCATCGTTGGTCGAACTCGATTTTTATCAGATTTGTCTGTTGGAACAATGTTCTTAATGACGACTAAAGTATTCTTCTAATTTTATGAGTTTTCCGGTGAAACCATCAGAACATGACAAGAATGGGTAGCACAAATGTCTGTTAAATTGTCCAAGATCATTCAATACAGTATCGAGAATAATAATATGACTTTGTTCAGATAAAAGGATGAGGATATCAGATTATTTCAATCCTTAAAATATTTTAATTTTGTTCCCAAGATATCCCTCAAAAAGCTGATTTCCGAACTATTCTTGCTGTTTTCTCCCCAGAAATTTTTAATAGCATTGTGGTAGACAATTCACCTAGGTCTTTAACTAATCATCCCATTATTGTAAGGAAGGCATTCATATGAATTTGAATAACATGTCTAATGATTTATGAGAAATATTCAGTTTTTTTATAAATGTAGAATTTTACTAGAATTTAATTACTGTGGTTTTCTCTAATTTAAATAAAGTTGGTTTCAAATTTTAATGGTTATCTTCCCTCTACATTTGATGATACCAAAATAAAAAAACATTCTCATGTTTTTGTTAACAAGAAAATAAGAGTTGGAAGGGAGGAAGTTTTTTCTTTTTTTTAAACAAGTTATATTGGTTAAAATATAAGGCTCTTCTTGTCTTGATTACAGTGCTCGTTAAAAAATTACCCTATAAACCTTTAGGGTAGGTGCTTAAAATAAGAAGGTCAGCAGGGTTAGTCATGGCACCTACCCTCAGTGTTAAATATATGCTAGTAATCTAGTATCCCTTAATCTCACTCTGATTGGAGATAAGCAAGATTGAACTCTTTTAACTACCATCCTTTTGAAGACACAAAATCTTTTCTTGCTGTAAGCTGTATGTCTGAAGTATCAAATGATTCAGATTATCTCCCCTTAACTATATCATTTGTCATAAATGTGATTGACCTTCAACTTAATTTTAGACTCTCTTGTAAAATTCATTGGATTTTATCCCTTGTATTGTGACTTGAAAGAAGTATTGCAGTTTGTCACCCTAGTGACATTTGAGTTGGTCTGAATTTAAGAAAATATTAGTCTTTCAACTTTGACCTTTGTACCTTTAAATCTGGTTGCTCTTTCTTTTTTCTTCTCAGGAATCTCTGTGTTCCATATAAGAAATTGTAAATTGGATATTTTCTCACCATTTTTTTTCCGGATATTTTTGATAAAATATTTTCTTTGCATTATGATTTTTTGCTCACTTCCAAATTAAAAACTTAATTAATTCGACCAAATGTTACCAATCTATTTGGTAATTTCTTTTAAGCTATTTGAATTTTAGTATATAATTATGATAAAAAAATTGTTTTTCAGAACCAGCAAAAATATCTTTGCTGTGTCGCACAATAGGGACAATTTATTTAAGAAAGATGTTTTGTAATATGTAAAATCAGTGAGAAAGCAATCTCAATATTAATTATTTAAAAACCATAAGAAAACACACAAATCATCATGGACAGTATTAAAGCAAGAAGATCAATTGGAAAATTCTATCAATTGCCATAAATTAAATTTTAAATTTATCTTTCAATAACTTTCAATATCAAAAATATCTAAGATTTCTGACAAATAGTTTGTAACCATAACTCTTGTCCCTTGTTCTTTCATTTTCAATCTTGGTACACCTCAGCACAGACACAACTGAGCTATATTGTAAATTGTAAAATAAGGGAAAACGATTCACTGTAAGTACCGAAATCGCGGTATTTTTCCAGATGGTTCGATACATCATACTTGGGCCCATTTACGATATTAATGATATGGTTGTTTTTATTTACGTAGTTTCAGAACTGGGGCAAAATTTTTTATATTCCTTTGGTATTTTAGTCATGATTTGATTCATATCGTTTTCAAAATTAATCAAAACTTAAATGTTTGGTCGGGGTAGATGTACAAAATTTTTTTTTTATATTAACATCAGTGGTGAGTCATGGCCGATTGGACTCGAGGGAATCGAAGCAATTTCTAACTCAATGCATTGTACTAAAAATTTATCGTGATACGTATCGTAAATCTATTGAAATATCGCAATAAGTATCAATTGTCAAAAAATAGTATTGTTACACCTCTATGATATAACTTTAAATATTCCCCCAATTCTGTAGAAGCGATATATAGTAAATCCAAAAGTTTTTAACACAACTGTTGAATATTAACCTGAGAAATTTGTGGAATTGAATACTGTAAATTCAGAAATTATTGTGTACGTTTATTATTGCAATTTTATCATTATAGGCCAAACTGCAATTTTAATTTTTGCGATATTTAGAAAAATCCCACTTCATTCATATAAAAAATTCCAAACTGCAAGTTTAAATAATTGCGATTACAACCCTGTCAAATTTTTCGCAATAATAAAAACATGACAAAAATTTACATTAGCAGGCCCCTTTAAAGTTTTGAAAGTTGTCATTCAAAATTGTGACAGTAATGCCCATTTATTGCAAACAAAAATTTTCCAAAATAGGTTGCTAAATGCTAGTATTTGGTAAACAAAATTTTGTCAACATAGATGGTTTAGATACAATAGTACTGGCAGAAATATGCATCTTACTGTACAAATTGGGTTTTTAATGGTTTTGATTTACAATATTTTTCTGTTCTCAATCCCATGGCAGGTTGTCTCTTTGATGCTTTCCCTGTAACCTTACATTATCATATTAATTGTGTAGTCATGTACTTTGAATTTGTTTGGATTATCCCCCTTAAACCAGTTGCCTCAAGAAAAGGCAGTAGGAGAGCAGTGCAAAAAATTTATATTGTTTTGATTTTAATGCCTTTTCAATAGAATTTTCTTCTTCAAGCGATGACATCTTGAATGTCACCACAACTGAAGATTTAAATGACTGGAACGGTATGTGTGACATTTTTAGTTGTGTTCACTAGTTACTGTCACAAAACAGACTAAAAACAAACATTGTTAAATAAAGACACAAGAGACAGTGCCGATGATTCTGCAGATCTTTTTCAATTTTGAGTTCTTTTGATTTTTCATATGAAAGCTGCCTTTTTTCTGAATATTACTTAACTAACAGAATACTGCAGAAAATAACCAAGAGATTTTGTAAACTATTGTAATCTTACCTAACTTTTATTGGTTAAATTTTTTTTCACTTATGGAACAAATTTATAAATATCATATTAGAAATTTCTAAAAATAGATTTAAATGTATGGGCAGCATCTTGAAGCATGTTTATTTGTAAAGTTTTCAACACCTCAGCATTATGACAAAATATGTCATTTGGTTATCTCCCTTAGCAAGTTGACTTTTGGGGCCAGGTTTTCCAAAGTATCCTAAAATTTGTCCTAAGATATATCTTACGACAAATCATCTGAAGGTGATCCTAGGAGAAATGATCTTAGGACTGTTCTAAGTTTTGAAGCAAAAATTAATTAACTGAACAATATTAAAAAAAGCCCATCTATTATGCAATATAAAACAATTATTATGCAATATAAAACAATTATAATGCAATATGATTTTTTTATTATTCTTTCACCTGTGGCCAATTTAGACACACATAAAATGTAAGAAAGTATTGTATTAATATTTTGTCACAATGTATTGTTGTCATTATTATTATTATTATTATTATTATTATTAGTATTAGCTCACCTGACCCGAAGGGTCATGTGAGCTATTGCTATCACTTGGCGTCCGTCGTCCGTCCGTCGTCCGTCCGTCGTCCGTTAACTTTTTCAAACGTTAACTTCTCCAACACCATAAGTCCAACTGCAACCAAACTTGGTACAGTTATTAATTGGTATGGGTGCTACAAATCTATTGTTTGGATTTTTGATTCGTATAAAAACATGGCCGTCATGGCTAAAAATAGAACATAGGGGTAAATCGCAGTTTTTTGCAAATAAGTCAGAAACGGTCACAGATATCAAAATTCTGGCATAGGGTAAAAGTGATCAGCACCTCAAGATCCACCTGCCCTGAAATTTTGAAGAAGATCCAACGACCCATGTAGGAGTTATTGCCCTTTTTCTGCATTTTTTCCAAATTTTGCACTTTTTAAGCTCAATATCTTGGATACTATAAAGGAAATTTGAAAAATTTAAATTTCATATTGTTAGGCACACAAAGATCTACAAAATTTGTAACATGATCGAAGTTGTAGGTTCGTTTCTTTTAGGAGTTATTCCCATTAGATCGTCAAAATTGACCATTTTTGCAGTCTTTGTTCATTGTAATAAAATCGTTAACTCCTCTTACACCATAAGTTTAATTGCAACCAAACTTAGTGTAGTTGTTCCTTGGCATGAGTGCTACTAAACTATCGTTTGGATTTTTGATTTGTAAAAAAACATGGCTGCCATGGCTAAAAATAGAACATAGGGGTAAATTGCAGTTTTTTGCAAATAACTCAAAAATGGTGACAGATATCAAAATTCTGATGGGAAGCTAAAGTGTTCAACACCTCAAGATCTACCTGCTTTGAAATTTTGAAGAAGATGTAACAACCCATGTAGGAGTTATTGCCCTTTTTCTTGATTTTTTTTTGAAATTTTTTATGTTATTATTTCAAAAATCTTCTCCTCTGAAACTACTTGACTAATTAGAACCAAACTTGGTATGAATGTTCCTTTGGGTACCCTGCATAGAACTGATATGGGGATTTTTAATCCGTTGAAAAACATGGCCGCTGTTACTAAAAATAGAGCATAGGGGTCAGACAACAGTTTTTCGCAAATATCTCAAAAATCATTAGGTTATGGCAAATTCTGGCAGGTTGAAAGTGTTCAGCATGATGAGAGCTACCTGTATGCTGATTTTCGTGAAAATCTGTCAACTGATGTTAGAGTTATTGCCCTTTTTTAGCTCACCTGACCCGAAGGGTCATGTGAGCTATTGCTATCACTTGGCGTCCGTTGTCCGTCCGTCGTCCGTTAACTTTTTCAAACGTTAACTCCTCCAACACCATAAGTCCAACTGCAACCAAACTTGGTACAGTTATTAATTGGTATGGGTGCTACAAATCTATTGTTTGGATTTTTGATTCGTATAAAAACATGGCCGTCATGGCTAAAAATAGAACATAGGGGTAAATTGCAGTTTTTTGCAAATAAGTCAGAAACGGTCACAGATATCAAAATTCTGGCATAGGGTAAAAGTGATCAGCACCTCAAGATCTACCTGCCCTGAAATTTTGAAGAAGATCCAACGACCCATGTAGGAGTTATTGCCCTTTTTCTGCATTTTTTCCAAATTTTGCAATTATTAAGCTCAATATCTTGGATACTATAAAGGAAATTTGAAAAATTTAAATTTCATATTGTTAGGCACACAAAGATCTACAAAATTTGTAACAGGATCGAAGTTGTAGGTTCGTTCCTTTTAGGAGTTATTTGACATTTTTGGCTTTTTTTTATGTTATTATTTCAAAAATCTTCTTCTCTGAAACTACTATTCAAAATCCAATGAAACTTGGTAAGATTGTTCCTTAGGGTATCCTGCACAAAGTTTATGCTTCGATTTTTGATCCTTCGAAAAACATGGCCACTGTTACTAAAAATAGAACATAGGGGTCAAACAACAGTTTTTCGCAAATATCTCAAAAATCATTAGATTACGGCAAATTCTGGCAAGTTGAAAGTGTTCAGCATGATGAGAGTTACCTGTGTGCTGATTTTCGTGAAAATCTGTCAACTGATGTTAGAGTTATTGCCCTTTTTTGACATTTTTGGCTTTTTTTTATGTTATTATTTCAAAAATCTTCTTCTCTGAAACTACTATTCAAAATCAAATGAAATTTGGTAAGATTGTTCCTTAGGGTATCCTGCACAAAGTTTATGCTTCGATTTTTGATCCGTCGAAAAACATGGCCACTGTTACTAAAAATAGAACATAGGGGTCAAACAATAGTTTTGCGCAAATATCTCAAAAATCATTAGGTTACGGCAAATTCTGGCAGGTTGAAAGTGTTCAGCATGATGAGAGCTACCTGTGTGCTGATTTTCGTGAAAATCTGTCAACTGATGTTAGAGTTATTGCCCTTTTTTGAGATTTTTGGCTTTTTTTTATGTTATTGTTTCAAAAATCTTCTTCTCTGAAACTACTATTCAAAATCAAATGAAACTTGGTAAGATTGTTCCTTAGGATATCCTGCACAAAGTTTATGCTTCGATTTTTGATCCGTCGAAAAACATGGCCACTGTTACTAAAAATAGAACATAGGGGTCAAACAACAGTTTTGCGCAAATATCTCAAAAATCATTAGGTTACGGCAAATTCTGGCAGGTTGAAAGTGTTTAGCATGATGAGAGCTACCTGTGTGCTGATTTTCGTGAAAATCTATCAACTGATGTTAGAGTTATTGCCCTTTTTTGAGATTTTTGGCTTTTTTTTATGTTATTGTTTCAAAAATCTTCTTCTTTGAAACTACTATTCAAAATCAAATGAAATTTGGTAAGATTGTTCCTTAGGGTATCCTGCAAAAAGTTAATGCTTCGATTTTTGATTGGTCGAAAAACATGTCCGCCCTTACTAAAAATAGAACATAGGGGTCAAAATGCTGTTTTTTTGCTATTTTTTCCTGAATTATAGAAAGAAAATGAAGATGAAAGCTACTTTAAGGTAAACATGGTATCCCTAGTTGAATGGTGATGATGAAAGTTTGTTTTGGAGGGTCATTTTTAAAATGGCTGCCATTTTCCCGCCATTTTTTACACTTGCTCGGATTTCAACAATATTTGGTTTTTAAAGTAAACATGGTATCCTTAGTGAATGGTGATGATGAGATTTAGTTTATAGCGCATTGTTTGCCAGGTGAGCGATTCAGGCTCTTGAGAGCCTCTTGTTATTATTATTATTATAAAAACATCTTTAAACATTTAAAGAAATTAAGTGTTGATACTGTTATATAATTTATATGAAAGGTACGATTCATTTGACACGCACGCTTAATGATAAATTCATGCTGACCAATCTTCCTATATATATTTGCTCTTCTTCTTATTTGTAGATAAACAGCAGCCATGTTTTGTTTACATTTTGAGGTCCTAAATTTTAGGATTATCCTAAGATTATCCTAGGACATGTATTTTGTTGTCCTAACTTTTTGAGAGATTTTCGGACTTATCCTAAGTTACAAAACTTTCGAAAACATGACTTAGGATTAAGATATATCCTAAGACCATCCTAGGACATGTCCTAATCCTAAGATACTTTCGAAAACCTGGCCCCTGTATCTCGAGAATCACAGCACACATAAAACTTTTGACAAAGGCTTTGTGTCTAGTCTGTTGGAAGCTATGATTCATTTGTTTTGATTATCTCCCTTTAAATAATTATAAGTAGCAGTTGTAATAACACTGAATCCTGTGTTTTTAAAGTTTTTTAAAAAATGAAAGTTTGAAAATTTAAATCTTGTGCTATGTCTTTTTCATTTATTCATTTAGAAAAACAACTGAATTATGATATTGTCAGCTTTGAGATTTTACCTGAGATTTTTGTAACAAACAATATACCAGTCATGATCTTTTGCTTGATGGTATGGCTTAAGGGTTTTTTGGTAATGTTGGTGTAACTTGTTGAATTTTTTTCTGATTTATATGGTTTTTAATGTTCCTTAATGAAAATTGAAAAACTTATTGAAGGTCCATTTTCACTATCTCTTACCGTTTTTGAGATATAAGGGGCCAAAAAAGGGACACATCTTAATTTTCGAAAAAAAATTCTTATCTGAATTTGATTAAATTTTTTTTTTATTTGTTCGTCATAAAAAATTTTAAAAAAATTTACTCCAGTCATTTTTGTGTAACTTTTGTCATTGCAGAGATAAAAGGTATTAAAGGGGAAAAAATTAGCAATTTCGCAGGACACATAAAAATATTTATTTTTCATCCAATTTTAATGGAGATTTTTCTTTTAATTCATCTTAATGAATTCTTTCAGTGGTATGTCAAAAGAATTCTTTTATCTTTTATGGGTTTTCAGATATAAGGGATTGAAATGAGCAAAAAAAAGGAATGTTGCTTGATATGAATTTTAAAAAAAAAACATTTTATCTGGATTTGGGGTTTTTCCAATATTTGTGTGTAATGTACATGTATATTATATTATTAAGATCATGATCAAGTTCAAATTTGAGTGTGTTAACATGATTTTTGGCGGTGTTATTGCCCTTTGAACTTTGAAATTTTTCTAATATTGCCTTGTAGACGCTCATTTATTTTTGATAATATCTAGATATCTAGGTTAAGTTCAAATTCCAGTGAGGTAAACAAAGTGCCATGTGTAGGGGACATTGGAACACAGTTCTTTTATTTAATATATATATATTTAGAAATTCATCAGTCAGTATTCATCAAGCCAGATTTTTAAAAAGGAGAACAAACTTTTACGGATTTATCAAGTCTGCCATGTGTAGATTTCACCTCAGATTCTGTATTGTCTTGTGGGAATGTCCATTTTAGAATAAAAATGTTTTGATTACCTCCCTTGAGCATATTTTCTTATGTTTAAAAGGAGTGCAAGATATCCATAACAATCCATAGCAACCAAATTGTTAAGAAATTTTAAGTTTAACAAGTTTATTTTTAATGAAAACCTTTTCAAGAAAAAAAAACAAAAAAAAGGAGAAAAGGTAATCTTTAATTTGACAAAATTTACGGCAGACCTGATAACTATGGCCGAGACAGAAATGTTTTAGTCTGCTTGTGATAGATAGTATTAATTGTCTGAGGATGGGTGAATGATACTATATTCTAAAATTATAAATTGTTGTTTTCTTGTAAAACTGACAAGAAAAGTGAAGTCTTTATTGAATTTTAGAACTATTTGTCAGAATTTTAAGACAGTGTAAAATTGAATATAAGGGTGTTAAATATCTGCATAAAGGTACCGTGTACAATTGGTAAAGTCAGAAAAACTGCCAAATTTTTTTTTCTCAGACTTGCTACTTCAACGGGTTAAATATCCCTGAATTCGATCCCTAGGGTTTTTTAAGCAGGTATATTTAATATATATATATAAGAAAATTGGGTGCTTTTTGTAACAATTAAGATTTCTTTCAATACTCCATAAAATGTCCACTTACCTCTGTAATTCATAACAATTGATTATTGTTAAATTTTTACAATATTTTGAGTAATTTCAAATTTGGGGAATGTGATTTGCCAGAATAGTTCCCAGGTGAAGTGTATGTATTACCTCATCAAGATGCTTTGCAAAATATGTTTTGAGTAAATATTGGTTATGAAAGAGATTGAAAATTAGTTCAAACATGATTTTGCAGCTTTACATGCAGTATGTAATTAAATAGAACTGAACATACATCTCTAAGGAAATAATGTTACACAGAATCAGATTCATGAAATTTTGAAATAAAGAGAAATAATGTGAAAATTTAACATTATAAATTGTGGTTTTCATTTACTTAAGGGGACCCACTCCATATGGGGGTATCCTATACTAACCCTTACCCTTACCCTAACCCTAACCCTAACCCTAATCCTTACCTTAAGCCTAACCCTAAACACTTACCCCAACCTTAAACCATAACTCTAACCAAACCCTAACCGTAAAGGACTGGGTCCCCTAAAGTAAAAATGAAGGCCTAAATTGTTATGCATGAGATGCAACAGGGCAACACAGGGAAAACTTGATTACATGTGGCTGCAGTGAAGAGCTAGCAGCTCTAAATGCAGGAGAAGCACTAAATTATACTAGAAACAATTTCGTCAAAAATTCTGAAAAGTAGCCAGAATTCCAAAATATTAATACATTGATATTTGATAAAAATATTTTCTTTCTTATAAACATTGAAGAAACATTTATATAGTAATTTAGTCCTTAAGACCAGCATTCAACATACTTTTTACTTCTTGAATTCTGAAAATACCTGGTGAAAATTGGTAAAAATGTAAAAAGAATATTTATTACACCTGAAACAAGCCAGTTAAAATAACTAAGGGGAAAAAATTTATTATTTCTTTTCACATAAAATAATGTTTTAAAACTTTGGTGCATGGAAAAAATATTGTGGGATTTGATCTCAGTAGCCAGTTCTAAAACATTGATTTTTGTGGATAAATTTGGTTCCTGTAATTTTATTTTGTATCATAATTAAACTTTGATATATAAGCTGGCAGTGTAATTAAGATGTTCACTTGTAAAGAAAGCTGATTAATTTGAACTTCAGGCATTAGATACATCATTGGTGAGAAATTAATAAAATTTCAGTAATCTGATACGAATTTGTCGCAAATTTCTTGGACTTTTGAAAAAATTGTCAGTTTGGATAATTGCTAGAAAAATTAATCATTTTATAGTTTATTTGTTTCCATGGAAACTAAACATGGAACTTAGGTAAACATCTTTTACCTGATGACAGCATATTGATTTTGGGAATATATAATTAAATGGGGGATTATTTTTGTTGCCATGGGAACAATAACTACCATTAATTTTCTACTCATTAGGCTAAGATTATTGTCAAACGTCTAACGAGGCTGAGCTCGTATAAATCAGGTGTGCTCTGAACAACATCAAAGTGAATTTAATGATAAATTAAACAAAATCAAAGGAAGTATGTTTCATAAATTTTAATGACAAACGCAGGTTTGTTAAAATGATAAACGAAATTTGTAACGATGCTAATCCAGAGAAAAGAGAAGAAAGCTTTGATAGTACTTATAAAAATAAAAAGTTTCCTTAAATCAATGGTAAGAATTATCAATGTCATTGGTATATTGTTACAGTAACAAAACAGTACACATGTATGTACCTTGTAACTTACAAACATTGGGTCGATGACATTGCAAGGACAATTGGCCTTGAGCATATATTACAGTAACTAAACAGTGTACATGTATGTACCTTGTAACATACAAACACTGGGTTGATGACATTGCAGGACAATTGGCCTTGAGCATATTCTTTGTGCTGAAGAAGTAAAGTATACTAAGGGTTCATTCCTTGTATTGCACATGGTAGATCTCCTTAGCTGAAATTTGGCTTCCTATTTCGGTATTTTTGGTTGAGTACTTCTTGTTTAAAATGAGTTTGGTTTTTGGTCTTCCAAATGTTTCGGTTTTAATGCTGCTGATGAGAGGTAACTCCTTGAAATGCGTCGTATACAGAATAGCATAAATTTACTGTATCTAATATTAGTATCTTTGGATTGTTATTTTGTAAAGTTTAGGCATTGATGCCAAATGGTCTAGGATAAGGAAATTTGGATAAAGCCATGTCATGTAATGGAACAGAAATATTTATATGTTTATATAATCCTCCTTATTTATTTAACAAATATAAAACAGTTTTATAAGGATTTCTTTTTACCATATACATGTCAGCACGGAAATGCAGGGAATTGGTTTAACTTAAGTCAGAATTTGACACTAAGGCCAAACAAAACAATATGTTTCCAAATACTAAACTGCTCCAAATTGTTATATTGCCAACCCTCTCTTTTTTAGCTCACCCGGCCTAAAAGGCCATTTGAGCTTTTGCCGTCACTTTGTGTCTGTCGTCTGTCTGTCCGTCGTCCATCCACATTTCACATTTTCATCTTTTTCTCTGAAACTACCAGTCCAAATTTAACCAAACTTGACAGCAATGTTAATTGGATGGTTCTGTACAAAATCTATGTTTTTTGTGCTAATTGGATATTCAACATGACTACCAAGGGCAGATTATTCATTCTGATTGAACTTATCTGTAAAGCTCTTCTTGTCAAAAACTACTGATCCAATTGAATTGATTTGTTGCATGAATGATCCATGGATGAACCTCTACAAAATTTATGTTTTTTGTGTCAATTTGAAATTCAAGATGGCCGCCACAGGTGCACTTAGTTTAACATTGGAGCCTATGGGGAATTTTGTATAAAGGTCTTCTTGTCAGAAGCTACTAAGCCAATTGAAATGTTTTTGATATGTGAATGATTATTTGATAGACCACTACAAAATTTACGTTTTTTGTGCCAATCTGAAATTCAATGTGGCTGCCACAGCCAGACTTGGTTTAACATTGAACACTATGGGAAATTTGTACAAAGGCCCTTTTGTCAGAAACTACCAAGCCAATTGAAATATTTTTATGCATGAACAAGCATTGGATGAACTCTACAGTAGTTATGTTTTTTATGCTGATCTGAAATCCAAGATGGTCGCCACTGTCAGATTAGTTTTATATTAGACCCTATTGGGAAATTTGTACAAAGGTTTTCTTGTCAGAAAATACTAAGCCAATTGAAATGTTTTTGTTGCATGAAGATAATTGGATAAATGTCTGCTACAAAAGTTATGTTTTCATGCAGATCGGAATCCAAGCTTAGTTTAACATTTTTAACATTGGACACTGGAAGAATTCTTTATATATATCTTATCTAGAAGTGCTGGACACTGTAGAACAATTCCTTACAGATCTTATCTAGAAGCGCTTTATCAGTTGTGGTCACCTAAAATCCAGGTGAGTGATTCAGGTTCCATGGAGCCTCTGGTTTAAATTGAAATTAATGAAACCAGAGTTTTCAGCTGATAATCTTTAGGAATTTTTCATTAAATAAGTGTTTTAATTTTTAAGGAAAAGTTAAACCCTGGTTTTAAAAAAGGAAAAGAAAAGAAAAAGAGAAAAAAAAACAACTATCAAAGTGCTCTATTTTCAAATTGGATGTAATAGGAAACATACAAATATTTGTTTTCTTATTTTTTGGCCTAATATTATTTAATGAAAAATATGAATATTTGTAGAATCAGAAGTAAACTCCCCTCTGATGAAGGTTTTCTGTAGCCCATTTTTACTCTTCTTTCTGATGTTATTGGGTTTTCTATATTTCAGCTTCCAATGCTTGTGGTTTCGCCAACCCAGTCGTCAGACTTGTCTGACATGATTATTCATTGATTTGTTATAGAAATTACCAGTATTTAGCAAAATTCAAAAATAATAGAATTACTAAGGGTTCATTCCTTGTATTGCACATGGTAGATCTCCTTAGCTGAAATTTGGCTTCCTATTTCAGTATTTTTGGTTATGAGTACTTCTTGTTTTAAATTAGTTGGTTTTTGGTCTTCCAAATGTTTCGACTTTAATGCTGCTGATAAGCAGTAACTCCTTGAAATGTGTCGTATACAGCATAGTATAAATTTACTATATCTAATATTAGTATCTTTGGATTGTTATTTTTAATCAAGTGAAAAATCTTCATTTATGACTTTACCTTACGTAGTGTTTGAAAATGTGTATCCTAAGTATCCTAGTGTGGCCAATGTTCTGAGGGTGACGCTTTCATGAAGTTGGGTGTGATATACTTCACAATTAAAATGTCCCTAAGGCAAGGGTTATTTGTGGAACCATTGAGAAACTACAGCCCTTGTGTGGAGGGTGGTAAATTCCCAAACCAAATTGCCAATTCCTATCCAATGTATTAGTGTGATAGTGCAAAGATTAAAAAGACACAGACTAATTTAGGGTACTAACAATTTATAGGGGAATATTTAAAGTCTCATGGTAAACAAAATCGGAACTACTTGCATGACAGCACAATGTAATGACATTTTTCATAATGACACAAACTGTAACATTTCCGTGATCCATTCAGTTTGGAAAGTAGTTCCATGTTTGGGACGGCTGAAATTTAATTTCACAAAGATCTTTTTCTTAGAGTTATTAATTATTATTAGGATAAAATATGTTGATAACATTACCGTATAAAATGGTTATGAAAGTGAAAGATTATAATGTACATTCATCTGCATGCATACTCAAAAAGGAAAAGATCTTGTCTTGTGTGAACACGGCTGAAGGCAGGGTCTCTTTCCAGTGGAGGTTACAGAATGGAAATGACCCTGCTGCAGAGGCTGGGCATTTACAGCAGAAAATGATATTTACTTGTATGTAAACAAATACTAGATTAATGCTTGACTGTTCGGAGCATTTTGCATAAAATGGTGTAACTTCAAAACAGGAAAGTGATTAATAAGTTTTGAAAAGCATATAGATTCCTATTCGACCAATTATCATTTGTTATACCCCCCGCAAATGAAATTCAGGGGAAGGGGATATAGGTTTCAGTCTGTCTGTCTGTCTGTCTGAAAGTATGTTGTCCGCAACTCATCCTACATTTCTTGCAGAATTCTAATGAAACTTTCATGAGTGTTAGATCACTCTATGGAGATGTGCATATTGTCAGGAATTTATGTTTAGACAAGAAATGTAAAAGATATGGCAGTTTGGACTTGTGCATTTTTTAACAAAACTTCTTTCCATGTGTTGTCTGCATGAATGATTCTCATGAAACTTTATGGAGTGTTAGATTACATTATGGAGATGTGCATATTGTCAGGATTTTCTGTTTGGGCGAGTAATTTGAAAAATATGATGATTTGAACTTAAGCAAATGTTGTCAATCCAAACTGATGATTCAAAACAGACATGTTGGCTGTGGGGGTATTAGTCCCTTTCAGGACAGTTCTAGTTGCAAAAGTTTTGAGAAATTTCTTCAAAGCTAAATTAATTCTGGAACAGGAGCAACCTTTGCCTGCTGTTACTAATTCTAAAACAAGCTGATGGTACTGGATATTGATAAATGGAAGAGTATTAGAGATTTGTTTTTGTCATGATAGATAAACTTGTTGAAATTCACTGCCTTGTTACTTAATTTTTATCCCACACTTCTGTGTGAATTTTTTTTCTTTTTTTTTTCCGCTTGTAGCTATAGGTGGGAATAATTTTTACATTTGGTTTCAATGATGATTTTAATAAAAACCACACGGGAAGTTTTAAGAATCTAAACCAACATTTGTTCCACTAACGCCCATAATGATCTTATAGATATCATTATTGTTTAATTATGAGGACTTTCCATCATTTCTCATGATATCTGGTGTATTTGATTCTCAGTGACTGTCTCTTGACATCAGCGTTAAATGTCATGCAATATTAATTACGGTGGTCGATATTGGATTTCTTGAACCAGAAACGATGCATTAAAATATGCTTACAAAGATTTTTGTAACTAAAGTTTCTTTAGTTTTGTATTATTTCTTGAAAAGGATTTCAAATTTTATCCCTATTTGAATTGTTTGATAAATTGAACTGGTTCTCGCCCTAAAGAAGCATGAAATATTTGCCACTGGACGTTAAGCAACAATCAATCAATCAATTAAATTTTTATTTTGCTAGTCTGTTTTCCTCTAAGTTTGTGTTTTTACACTTTGGTCCTTGGTAAAGCTGCCAAGAATGCTGTAATGTCACAATGTTATATAATAGTACTGATCAGTGACAAAAGTCTTGTTAGGCTATAACTATAGTGATGTGTCAAAAGTATTTAACGCCTTGAATATTTTTCTGTTTCATACAAAACAAATTTTTCTGTTTTTTACAAAACAAATTTTCCTGTTGCATACAAAACAAATAATTTTTTTGGCCATATATTAAATTCTTTGCAATATAATAAGCAGGAATTATCGCAAGTTTAACTGTTTATTTTTATAATATATTCCGATGGAACAATTCCATGACGTTCATTGTTTAACACAATAATTCATGTGTTGAAACTCCCTATACCATTTAGTAAATTTATGTCATCATTTTTTTTTAATTCTTTGTATTTTCAAATCCCTAAATCCAAAATTAAAATTCCAAAAAAAAAATAGAGATCATTCCCTATTTCATGATGTAAAAATCGTAGAAATGGGTCTTCAAATGAATTCAGAATACATTTATGAAAAAATGAGTTTTATATAAAAATATTCATAGCATGAAATGCTTTTGGCATGTTAAAAATAACATTGCGACACGGAAGTTTTACCAAGGACCAAGGTGTTAAAAAACAAACTTGAGGAAGACAGAAATTAAGTAGATATTAATTTTGGGGTGATGCCATTAGTGGTGTACAGTATGTAGCAAATACCTTCATACCTTTTAACTAGGTTAAAAAAAAAAATTGTGTAAAAATGGATTGCTCATAAGTCATGACAACATATTGTCAATAAATATTGTTTGGAAAAGTGGAGGGAGAATTTTTGTTGTGGCTCTACTACACACAGGTTTCAAAATGAAACTGTTAAATGATTGCTTTAAAGCCTTGCTTATTTTTGGTATGCATAGTTTCAGGATGTTCTCAGGCCAATTAAATAAAAATACCTGTGTTTCCAGTTTTATGCAATCCATTTATATTTGTTCTTCCTTATCATAAGTAATCCACTAAAAATTATATTATCAATGATGCTATAATGAATGTTCCTGTTGGAACAAACATTTTAAATCATTTACCATTCCCAAAGGAATACATTTGCAATAAATGATATTAAAGAATTTTCTGTTTTTGACAACCCTAAAGAACCTAAACCTTGTTTAAAAAAAAAAAAAAAAAAAAAAAAAACTGTTGACTCTCGTTATCTCGAACACATTTAAGTCGAAATTTCTGGTAACATGATTTATCTGTTTGGACCCTCAACAGTAGTAATTATACAAATTTACTCCTTGTATCTCAAATTTTTGCTCAAGTCGAACTAGATTTCCAGGTCCAAATTGATTCAACATATTAACGAAAATTGACTGTAAATGCATTGGACTACCATCAATATTTTTTGTGGTATCCATTTCATAATGCATTTAAATAAGGTAAAAATTTGACTCAAAACAGCATTATTTTGTACTTACATTTGCATTTTATGATTTGCAGTACCAGTATAGAAAATGGCAGCCCAGCCAACTTGAGAAAAATAGAATAAGATTTATGTTGACTTTAAGACTTTTTTTTTTACTTTTGCAGACTTCAGGAAAAAATCTTAATTAAAAATTATAATCCAACCAGATGTTTTAATAGACGATCATCATAATTTCAGTGTAAATCAATTATGCAGGAGACACTTTTTTTTCTTCAAATCAGCAAAAAAATATTTTTGACCGGTATTCAAAAATTCAAATACTGCCAGAAAAAGTAATGACTTCCTGCAGACCATATAATTCACATGAAACAAGCAAGGAAATAATATTGATGCAGAAACTGCATGTCGAAATGGATAACTTTTCAACAGAATTAATTTTCTCTCCCATCACTGACAACAATTAATTACTTAATCTTCTTGTTAAGAATGTAATTACTCCTACCAGTATGAAGAATGATAGTTTCGTACTCATTGTCAACAACCGAGTCCAAATTTTCTTTTAAACCCTGTAAATTTGGATCTACATGATAGAATTGTAATTAAAACTTGCAATTTTATTTTTGATAGAAATAACTTTTATTCTACAAATTTATATACATTATACAGTCCACTCTCATTATCATTAAGTCTTTTGCACTACGTAAAAAATTTGAGATAGACGAAATTCAACTAAAAGGGAACAGACAATTTTCCAATTTAGAAAGAGGAGGTAATTTACAACTTCTACTTAATCTAAAATCTTTTTACTAATTTTTTGTAAAATTGTAGTTTACACGGACTATCAGATATGTACATTATCAGAAAATATTTGTATGAGCCTTAGAAACACGTAGAAAGTAAGATTTACCGAGCAATTATGACATATTGTAGGGGGAGTAGAAATAAAATGAATGTACATACCGGTATATTTTTTTTACACTGCAATTATAAATTGATATCTTTTATTGAGAAAAATCATGAAAATGGCACATTTCTAGACTATTTTCAGAAGGTTATTTATTTACATGTAATCCAGGGGTAACATGATGTCATAAACACTGTGAACAAGCACACAATATAAATTTTTATTGCAAGTGAAGTCAAGGGTACCAGGAGATCATATTCGCCTACTAAATACTCAAAACCCTTTATTTGTTTACTAAATAGGCTTCACTTGCAGTGAAAGTTTGTATATTTTTCTGTACATACTTTAAAAACATTCGTCAGTAAGTTATATTAAAAAATATTTGTCCTGTTAAAATTTTTTCAAAAATTTTATTTTTTTTTTTGCCCAACTACTTGTCCTTAAAATTTTATAGACATGTTAGTAGAAATCGATATTTGTAACCAGACTTTCCAAAACACAAAAAAAAAAAAAAAACTGGGCAGTCGAACCACTGGGTGGCTGCAGTGAGGAAGGAAAATCCAATTTGCTGTCGATCAGACTCGGACAGCTTCTTGTTTTTGCCTGAATTCTTTAAGTAAAAAAGTGTTCTTATATGTTTGTTAAATGTTAATAGTTTAAAATTATTTCTTTATAGTGGATTGGGAACAAGTTATACCAACTTATATCAATCCTTCTCCACTTGGCAGGTGTAGCGTCATTTTAGCCTAATCTTTTTTCGACTTCTACAGCAGTGTCTTTAACGTGCTAAAGGTGTTGATCTGACTTAACACGGGACAGCAAATTTTCGTCCCCATCCGATCGACTAGCATCGTTTATCGAGACCATCCTCGCAAATTGTGTCGATAGTTAAATGTTTATTATATATTTTCAGATTTTAGATCCAATCTGCCATCAGCTGTTTGAACTTTACAGATCAGAACGAGAAGGACTTAAATTGTTTGCCTTGGAATTTGTACCAACATTACAGTGGGTGTACCTATCTTCATTGAGTGTTAATGGCAAAAAGGTACTTAAATGAAAATAAAGGGATATGGGTTATGCATTGCTGAGAAAACATCACATCAAAGCATGTTAAGTTTAAATTGGTTAAATGTGATGTTCGTTGTTGTATTCCTGTTAAACAACAACAATTGGTTTATTGGTAGTTTAGCATCACTTTCTTCATCATTTTAGATCCTGCAGCCTTATTAGTAAAGATTCTTTTTTCATGACTTCTTAGCATTTCCTCACTTTGATTTATGTCTAAAGCCCCCTTTACACTGAACGAAGACTGCACTACGACCATAAAAAATGTTTTGATCGTGGAACATCTTAGTGGGGTCGTACTGAGGTCTTCAAGTAGCGTAGTGTGATAGGTCGTAGTAGAATCTCCAGGTGCCACAACTGTTTTGAACATGCTCAAAATTTACGTAGCAAGGTCGTCGCCACTTTTGATCGTACAGACATCGTACCGCTGTCGTAGAGGAAGCGCAGAGACATCGTAGTGAGATCATAGTGAGACATCGTAGTGAGAACTAATATACATTCAAGCAAGAAATTGTCCTTTTATATAGTTTATTTGCTGGTCGTAGAGGAAGCGCAGAGACATCGTAGTGACATCGTAGTGAGAACTAATATACATTCAAGCAAGAAATTGTCCTTTTATATAGTTTATTTGCTGATCGTTTCTAGATCGTGAGAACAACATAGCAAGGTCGCAATACTCTTGGTAGCAGCGTAGTGACAACATATTACGATCGTCAAGCGCGTATGGATGTCGTGTCACAATCGTGAAATGTCGTACAACATCAGCCTAGGGGCGTCATGTGATCGTGTTATTGTCGTAGCTTGAACGTACCACAAACGCAGGCATTGTAGCGAAAACATAGGAGAGCGTAGTAGCAACGTGAAAGATTATCGAAAAAACGTATTTTGATCGTATGGTAAGCGTAGGGGTGTCGTGAATACCTTTACACTGAAGATGGTTTTCCAATTTTTCCACAACCCTGCTGCAATCTTGGCAATCGTAGAGGTCGTGGAGAGCGTAGCACAGTCTTCGACCAGTGTAAAGGGGGCTTAAAATAAACTGTAAGACATTTTGTGAATAAGGATGATGGTTTTGATGGGCTTAAAGCTAAAATTGATATATTCTCAATTTGAGTGCTTAGAAAAATTAATTAGTTTTTTGGACAATTGTTGTTGATTTTGGTGTAAATTTAATATCTGCATGTTTAGAACATGATTTAGTAAAAGTACAAAATGCAGGTGTAGTTTTCACCTATCATCTCTAAGCTGTGTTTGACACATTTTGTTCACAATATGATGAAATCAATAGGAGTATGTGATTAGAAAACATACACTGCGAAAAACTAATTGACATCATCATCATATAACAACAGAGAAAATATAAGCACCTGTCCATTTATCACCAGGTATTAGCACGTTACAAATAAATCTGTATTTATTACAATTCTCATTACAGATGACGAAGGTGAATTACACCTTTCTTATAATATGTAAAAACTTGCAGTTCTTTATGTAAATACACTAAGTTGCAACAAAAGAGTTTTCCTATATTTCACCACTTCATTTTTCCCATTTTTCCCATTTTCCCATTTTTTCAAAAAATTATTGTGATGTTGTTTCTCATCGGCTTTGTATGAAATTTTCAACAAAATATTTATTGTTTATTTGTAAATAATTTTGCAACTTAACGTTTCAAAGTTTCAAAAATTTAATTACAAATAAAAAGTTTGGCGTCATAAATTTGGTTGAATATAAAGTAAAATTGTATTGCATAATTTTATTCGTAGTTAAATACTGTAACCTTGTTAAAACATTTCAGGTCTGCAAAAACCAATAAAAAATTGAATTTCAGGTTTTCTTCTTTATCATGGTGAAAATTTCATTAAAATCAATACAGAAATGACTTCACAATAATTTTTTGAAAAAATGTGAATTTAAAAATCAATGGAAAAAATGAAGTGGTGAATAATTATGGCCATCTACTGTATATATTTCATGTGAAACTTCTAATGTTCAAAATAATTTTTTGTCTGATTTTCTGGTAGGCGTAAATTTTTCAAATAACAAGAAAAAAATATTTTGAAATTTTGATATGTTTTAGAAAATATAATTTAAACACAAACATACGATTATTAACAACTTTTTTCCTTTGTAATCTATGAATGCATAAATTCTTGAATTATGATTTCTCGAAAAAAATTTATACACACAGAACTTGTCCCGAAAAAAAGTTGAAATATATCTGAGCTCCAGTGAAAATTCATCTAAATTTAAATGAAAACTCAGGATAAATTTTTTCAAATGTTTTTTTGAATTTTCAAATATATGGAGAAACTTTCATATCTTATATTTCCAGTGTTTAAGTCATACTTCCAATGGTGAAAAATTTAATTTTTGAAATGAATTTCAATTAAAGCTTTTATTCCATTCTGAAAAATAGTGTTTATAATGTTATGTTTTCCCAAGATTAAACACAAAAAAATCCATTCTCAGTATTAGCTAGGAATGTCCAGTTTTCATACTTTTTCTATATATTTCAGATAACAAGTTTAAGAACACCATTATGTACAAATATTATAAATTTTTTTAAATACAATATACATTTTTGTATTACTCATTGTGAAACAAGTAAGCTGAATAAAAAAAATATATATATATTTTTTAGGGGTTATATGCTTACAAAAAGTAGAATAGGTAGAAAGTTTTTTTCAGTGGGAAGATTTTTTTTTTTTTTTTTTTTTTTTTTTTTGGGGGGGGGGGGGGGGGGTTTGTAAAAGTAATTCTATAGGGTAGGCATGACAAGTTAGGGTTTGTAGGGAAATCTTAAACATATGTTTCATTCGGCCAAAGAAATACTCTGTAAATTTTGATTTCCACCTGTTTGTAAGATTCATACAATTAAATGTATAATTTTGTATATTTATTCTGTACATTTATTTTGGACTATACACAACTGTGTTTTATTGTATGGGACTGCAAAATATTATGTATCATAACATATTTGGTGTTTACCATAAAAGGCCATAAAAGGCCTGTACCGTGTTAGCTTTTCGCTTTTCACTATTTTCAGTTCATCCAAAAATCCTTGTTTGTTGGGTGAACAGTACTGTATTCATATTTCGTGGTTTTTTTCCCCTTAATCTCATTGGCTATTTCACCGGTCATCAGATTTATATACTGTTCTCTGTAATACCTGAACAATGCTTTCAGTAATTACTAATTTTATACTTATTATGAACTTTGCTGAAAAGATAACTTTTGGTCGGAGCAAAATTACTGGTATTAAGAATGTAGACAAATTGTATGTTTTTGATTTTTTTTTTGTTTTGTTAATATATAATCATACAGAAACATCACAAGAAATATAGTTGTTACATGGGAATTAGAATAGAAAAATCGTGACTGTTTCAAGAAAAAATTACCGTGATTGGTAATGAGGTTCAGAATAAAATCATATGATTCTTTGACAGGTAATATTACAGGAACTTAATTAGGACTTGCTTTGAGAAATATGAAATGTTTTGATTTCTTTCTTATGATTATATGACTGATTATTATGACCCTAATTAAGACAAATCAAATAATGCACAAAAACATAGCTGCTTATAATTACTTGTACAGATTGTTCATATTATCAATTGAAAATGCACACTACAGATTTCTGCAAACCAGGGAAAAAAATCATATGATTCTGAAATTGGTAGATCTCCAATATTGTTACCTTATTACTCAAATCAGTAAAAATTGTGGATTTTTTTCATTCCCAGTTTCGTTTTCCCCTCATTGAACTAATGGAGTACCCCCGGCGTCCACTTGCGCTTGCGTGTCCACAGCCAGTTCTCTGTTACTAGATGACATAGGGTCATATATTTTTGTGTGCAGGTGCACTTTGAAGAGACTGCATGGCCATGTGACAAAAGATGAAGGTCATATGACACAGTTGACTGGCTTTTAAGTTTTATGTCAAAAATCAGTTTTAACATACATAGTGATCTACAATCATAGTACCTGTTGTGAGGGTGCATCTCAGGGAGTAGCACAGCCTCCCACCAAGATTAGGTCACTCTGACCTACTTATCATGCTCTATTGACTGAGGTTAAGTTTTACGTCCGATTTCAGACTCCTATACCAAGGGACCTACAGTCATATTACTTGGTGTGAGGGTGCATTTCGGGGAATAACACAGTCTCCCGCCAAATTTAGGTCATTCTTACCTACTTTAATTGCACCTCATTGACTGAGGTTAATTTTCACATCTGAGTTCATTTCTCTGATACCAAGCGACATACAATCATATTACTTGCTGTACAGGAGCATCTGAGGGAGCTATACATCCACACACCAAAATTAGTGGGGGAACGATGCAAACTTTGTAATCATAGATTTCTGGTTAGTAAATTACGTATTAGAATTTGATCTGTATCACGGAGATTCGTAAACATTCATTCCGATATAAAGAAGAAATGTCTTAAGTAATGCAGATTTAAGCACATGTTTTGCTCCCCTATACTACAGACCCTTTAATGTTTGCCCCTGGACCCCAACTCTCAGTCATCTCTTCCTTAGCAATAGCATTCTAATAATGCCCTCATATAGTTTTTTTTATTAGATATATAAAGAGCAAATCCAAACATCATGAAATTAATTTGTCACGGTAGAATTTAAAGATCTTAACTCTATCAAAACTATCAAAGACTTAAAAGATGCTTAGTCATGCCAAAGTTATTGCTTCTTATATTAATATATATTGCGTCTTTCAGGTGGGTTGGTCAATATAAGTATAGTTCTTTAACCTTGATTTATGTAACAGAACTTTAATCAATAAATTTTCAGTTGAATAGTTATTTTATTTTGTAACACGAACATAAAATAACGGAAGACTTTATGGTATGGCCACAAGAATGTTCCATGTAGAATATCACTTAAGTCTAACATGCAATTATAAAATAATATTTTATGATGCTAAGGGTCATGGCTGTTTATGGACCAGTTGGTCGTCTGATGAAAATTAACTCAGCTGAGCTCACTGATCCATATGATAATTTCTAGATGGCAACAACTGGTCCATTTACTGGCAATTAGCCAAAGATTCGCGAGGTATAAATTTATTATACCAGGTTTTATACAAATTAATTCTTCCTCGCTACAGTTTTAAGATTTCGCCAGATGAAGGTCGTTCCATATAATATCCCACCTGGTCCATTTAACATTTTATTAAATAATACGATTAAAACAGCCCTAATACTACCAAAACGGCATGTGTCATACTGGTGACGTCATCCTGTTCGTATAAATCACGTGATCTATATTGCTTTTCGGCCCGGTCCAATACTGAAAAAGGTCGTATGAGCCCTAGGGCTAATACAGCCTTTTCACTTCCGGTCGTTTCATTGCCAGTCCGTATTGGAAATATTGGCCCAATATTCACATTTGATGTATGTAATACAGCATTCAGAACAAGTCTGTATTGAAAAAGTTGGATTATTTAATAAAAGTGTTATGAACTGGCTGTTTCTGTATTGGCACTGGTATAAATTCTCGGTCAGCTGTATTGGCCCTCGACCCTACGGGTCATGAGGCCAATACAGCAAACCTTGAATCTATACCAGTGCCAATACAGAAACAGCCAGTTAATAACACTATAGTATGAAGTGGATTGAATTGAAATATTAGGCTTATACAGTAGGATAGAAATATTTACTAATGACTGCATAATTTAATTTTGGTTGGGTAGTAAACAATGCAACTAGGATTGCGCAAAGTTCCCATTGAAATGCCATCACTTGGCATCTCATCTGTTGTCAGATTCAAAATATTACATTTTAATCTTCTGTAACTACTTTGCCAGTTTGGTATAAACTTTAGTTGAATGGTCATTAGGTGGTCCATTTCAAAAAATTATCAGGAAGTCCAGACATCTGACCAATATAGCTCTTGTTACTAAAAATAGAATAATCGGCAAATATATATTTAACAATCTTTCTAAGACAACTAGGGCAATTGAGACAAAATTTTGACGAAATGGTTATTGAACTGCTTGACACTTTAAAAATATATCTGAGGGTCAATTGTTATCAGAAATGGTGTGTAGAATGTGCTGTACAAAAAGTCCATAATTTTCATTCTTTTCAGATGGAATTTGACCTATGATATTGAAAGCTGTGAAACTATAGGTGGGGCATGAATGGTCTTTATGTATATATATTATGCAAATTGTTACCTGAAACGTTTCTAAATTTAATCAAACTATTAAATATTTAATTTAAGGCTTACTTGCCTTTGCATGTCTTTGTAGCATTAAACTGAGTTTTGAATTGATGTCTCGGTGAGAAAATGATTTGTTTCAGATTAAATTGGCATACAGAAGTAGAGACAACATATGCTCTTATTATCATTATAGAATCAGACACATTTATATTCTTGAAAATATTCATGACTCCTTTCACCGAAATTTGATTTGTCAATTTAACATTTTACAGGCCCCTAATTTGCCTTTTGATGTACTTTTTACAAATTTTTAAAAAACTTTTAATTTTACATTTGGACAATTCCATGTTGGTTTACGTAGGAAGACATTTTATATTAAATATTTCATGAAAATTTCCCCGTTGTTACAAAATAGAATACTTTTATTCTGTTTTTTTTTTTTTTTTTTGTGGTTTTCAAGCAAAATATTTATTGTAGTTAAAATTAAAATTAATAGACCTGAATAAGAAATGAAAACCTAATCCTCAATTTGCGTACATGTACTTTTGATAAATATTCGATTTTGTAATTTATTTGATAAATAACAAGCCATATTAGTTTTGTCTTTTATGAAATACATAAATCAATTAATACAACAACTGGCCTATTTACAGGACAAGTAAAAAACATTAATTTTCCATATTATACATAGTAGCATATTATATGGTATCATCATCAATGGATAGTTTGTGTTGTGTTCTGTCTTTTTCTTATGACATGTCCTTCTTAGATTATGCACCAAAAATAAAATTTCCTTCTTCAATAAAATTTGAATGTCCCATTTTCTTGGATTTTTCCAGTAAAACATACCAATTAAAAGCAACACATAAATTATACATTGTCAGTTAACCTCACATTTCTGCTCGTTTCTAAGATACAAGTGTAAAATTGTGTGTGTGTGTGTGTGAGCGAGCGAGGAAGAGAGAAATCAGGATAATTAATAAAACATAGTGTCCCCTTAGTACCACCTCAGGGCAATAGTGGGTATCTCTGGGACAATACTCAAACAGTTTATATAAGTATATACATGTGATACTGCCCTTAATAACTTAGCTGAAGGAAATGTCAAAGGATGTGTATTTTGTTTAAAAAAATTCTTCTTTTTTCTCGTTTCAGAGTTGTGGAGGAGTAGAGGCATTTCTTTTAGCAGTGTATAATCTGGTATGTTACTATTATATAAGATTTACATTGATATTCTCTCATTTCAGATCTTAGATGAGTTATCTCCCATTTTATATGGTATATCCAGCTTAGTTGCTAATATTTCTATACATAGATGAGTTATCTCCCATTTTATATGGTATATCCAGCTTAGCTGGTAATATTTCTATACTTAGATGAGTTATCTCCCATTTTATATGGTATATCCAGCTTAGCTGGTAATATTTCTATACTTAGATGAGTTATCTCCCATTTTATATGGTATATCCAGCTTAGTTGGTAATATTTCTATACTTAGATGAGTTATCTCCCATTTTATATGGTATATCCAGCTTAGTTGGTAAAATTTCTATACTTAGATGAGTTATCTCCTATTTTATATGGTATATCTAGCTTAGTTGCTAATATTTCTATACGTAGATGAGTTATCTCCCATTTTATATGGTATATCCAGCTTAGTTGGTAATATTTCTATACTTAGATGAGTTATCTCCCATTTTATATGGTATATCTAGCTTAGTTGCTAATATTTCTATACTAGCCTGAAATTGATACTTGAAATTTACAGATTACAAAAATGTAAAATTTTGTGGAAACCAAGGATTATCTCCCTTGTTCATAGCTCTGGCTTTAGATGGTTGGGCTTCCTTCTTTTGGTATTTTTGCATTTTTTAATTCTTCAACGTTTTTATTTCAATATTACTGTGGTTTTTCAACATTTTAGGCCTTGAGCATAACTGATGAGTCATAAATTGATGAAATGTGCACATCTTGTGCATCAAAGTTGGTATCAAAGAATTATAAATATCAATAAGCTATAAAAAAGAAATTTGGGGATATTTGTTAGCTAAACATTACTGTAAAGTCAGAAGATAAATTTGACTTATTTTATGAATGTGCATCGGTTTGTTGCATGATGAACGTAACAAAAAGTCGAAAAGAAAAAAATCTGTACTAGTCAGCTGTATTGACTTGGGTACTGTAAAATCACTATTTTGCGTTGGATTAAAAGGTGGATTCCTTTTCTGAAAATGATTTTGTGAGGACAAAATTTTGTGGATTTCAAATTTAACAAGTGTTGATTAACCAAGGGGTTGTAGTTCTTTGGTGATTTATCTTTGATTGTTATAATAACCCATGAAATAAAAGAAATTAAATTTTCAATCAAATGTTTACTTGTACAGTATGAAAATTAAAATTTTTATTGATATCATGGGAACAACAAAATATAAAAATGTAAAAATACATCACATAAATTGTGGACATTTCATGTTATAATAGATTGTCACACGGTTGTGTCTGTAGTGTGTTCAACAACATTTTTTGTGGATAAATTTTTTTCCAACTAACTATGATCAAAAATGGTCTAGACATGGTTATGTAATGTGTTGTATTATTAGAATAAACCCCGTATTATTTTAGTTTAAAAGATTTTAGTTTGTCCAAAATTTTTCATCAAGAAATCAGTTTCTGAAGTATTCCAGACACTTAGAAACTGTTAGACAGCAGGAGTATTTAATTAAGAATTAGATTTTCATTTGATATTATCAGACTTTTTTAGTCCCCTACTGTCAATGCCGAAGGGGTCTATAAGTTTTCACTCCATCTGTCAGTCATACTACACTTTTCCAGACTTTTTTCAGAAACTGTTTAACCAACTGATTGTATTTTTGGTATGTGAGCTCATAATGATGAGCTACAGATCAGGTTTGAGTTTTTATGCTGATTCGATAATTATTGTGAGAGTTATTGTCTTTGGAAATAGAACTTATTGCCCAAAAATTAGTTTTCCTTACTTTTTTTGCAAACTTTTTTCCAACTGATCTTATTTTTGGTATGTTAGCTTATAATGATGAGCTATAGCCCTTGGAAATAGAAATTATTGTCAAAATAAAGCTCTAGCTGGTAGGCGATATTTTATTGCTCAACAATAGTCTCAGAATGCATGTTCATACGTTTCTGTAAAAGCTGTAATTTTCCTTTGAATGTCAATATGAATGTTATAGCCAAAGGCTATTTAAGTGCAAATATGTAAAAATCTGAAATATCATTTTTCAAATGATTTTGTTTTCATTTTGAAAACAGACTGGAAATTAAAAGAAAATATATGAGATCTTTAATTGGCGATACATGATTATAATCGATTTTAGAGCAAGATGAGTATCAATTCTAAAGGAAGAAATATATACTAGTACAATGTATGTATTTGTTTACTAGGAAAAGTATCTAATTAATAAATCTGATGAAAATATTTCTAATTAAGTTTTTAAGAGAATGATTTCGACATCAGCTAGAACGAGATGGTCGAAAGTAATTTGGCCCAAGAGAATAACTGTAATTATTGACTTTTCTAATTAATTAACTATAATGCAGAGTTGCACAATGGAGTCACAATATAAAATTTGTACGCTGATTTGTTATACCAGTTTGAAGCAAAATAATCTACCGGCGATCAATTGTAGTGTCGTTTGCAGATTTTAATCACAAAATCTTATTCAGGATACTTGTACAGCTTATGAGTGCTTTTAAATTCTGTCCCTTTCAATTAATCTGGTATTTTTTCCAATTTGGGCTACACATCAGATATTTAATGAGCATTGTTGACAATTTTTAAATTTTGATATACATGAATTTATTCCTTTTCGTGAGTACCGTTTTTAGGTTTGGAAAATTTCGACAAATGAATAAAAGTCCCTATTGAGATTATCAATCTTTACACAACGGGTCAAGAGACGGTTAAATTGGCTGAAAATTATATACCAACTTGCCCAAAGTTTTGTTATTGACATTTTGTTTATTGTATAAAATTTATTTCTTCAGTGTCATTGTTCTTTTTGATGTCAGAGATCAGAAAGCTGAAATTACATAGAAATAATATATAATTGCAATGTCATCAAAAATGAAATGAACACATCAAAACATTATTACTAATAATAGGGTATTATGTTACAATGGCATTAATTTTCTGATACCTAATTAGAACTAGTAACCAGTCCTTATTAAGGAGGGACCAATATGAGCAGTTAATCATATTGTTATTGATTTGTGATATTTAATAAGACAGATGATCAAGAAATAATAATCGAGGCTCTTTAAGTGTTTTTTTTTCTTCTTTTTTTTTTGTGTTATTATTTTTTATTTTCATTTTATTTTTATTAGACTTTTACTACTTTATAAAAAATGATTTTAACTGTTTTTTTCCTATGAAAAAAAAATGTTGGTGATATGCGGCAAAGAGTTGAAGGAAACACTGATTTATTTTGCATTTTAACGCTTCATTTCTTATTTTTCTTTTTTTTTTTCTTTTTTACATATTTTTGTAAATAAAATAATGTGTGTATTTTGTTTCCCTAATCATACCCTTATTTTTTTGTGCATACCCTAAAGTTTTTATTATCATTTTTGTACAAGCTAATTAACAACAGATTTCTCCTTTTGGAATAATGTAATAAATTCTTTGATACCAGTTTTGATGCACAAGATGTGCACATTTCCTTGATTTACTACTCATCAATTGTGCTCAAAGACTTTAAGGATGATTGCTGGGCTTATAGTAAATATATAGGATTTGAAATAGGTGTTTTAGTTTTAGAGAACATATTAATAGTAAACAAATAAGCAATAAAAAAAAATAGGTTCATGTGCTTATTTTAGAGCTATAAGACCTTGAAAATTTGCAGGAAATGGTTTTTTTCTGGATTTTTCCTTGTCTTTGCATTGGCAACTTCAGTCTGTCAAAAATGTATGAAAAAATAAAAAGGATTTCATAAGATTTTGTCAATTACTATTTTACTGTATATATGATTGAATTATAAAAGAAAAAGTAGGGGTTCATGGGCAAAAAACTTCATGTTTAAGAAATGGATAAAACCCGAGGATTCCGAAAATCTGACAAAAAGACCAAAACATGACCAGCGAGCATCCTTAAGGACAGAGCTATGCACAAGGGAGATATTCCTTATTTTTCACAAAATTTTACATTTTTACAAAAGTAAATTTAAAATAGAAATTTCGGGCTAGTATCGAAATACTAGCAACTGAGCTGGATATAGCCTCTGTGACTTGGAATTCACCAGCAGTGTTATCGACTATGTAATAAATTCTTCGATAAAATTATGATGCACAAAATGTGCACATTTCGCCGACTAACAACTCAACGTTAAAATTTTAGCAAAAGAAAACGAAAAATACCTAACTAACTATTATTATTTTTTAAAAGCCTAAACACACTTATATTTTTATTCGGTCTTCTTGATTTTATCGTGTTTATGGAGAACAGATTTTTACAGACTGACTGTAAACATGATTGTTATGTCAGTTTAAAAAGACGTGGCTTGTTTCATAGCATATTAGATGTGCCATGGGACAGAAATTTTATAAACATTTGATCTTGAGCACTGCTATTGAGTTGTCAGTCAACGAAATGGCCATACAGTGCATCACATTTATTTCAGTATTTTGTGATATTGTTTTATTAACTTTGATACTTATAATATTGAGATAGAAATGAACAAATAGTTGATCAGTTCAAAACCTGCTCTTTCGAGTATTAACTGGAATGATGATACATTTTCAGTTTCTTTTAGCACATATCGGAACGTGTAAGCACTATTGCATAGGGTTTTTTAATTTTAACAACATAGCATCTTCTGAAATTTTGAATTTTTGTAGTAAAAGAACCATCTGTACAGCAAATTTAGTTGGCATCTTTCGTTTCTTTATTACTGTTCTCAACAAAATGAAGAGTAAGGAAGAAACCATGGAAGCCCATGGCTATAATATCTAAAGCATGGTCCTTTTGCTACAAAGATGTTTTACATTTTGGAATTTTCAACACAGAATTATAGAATTTTAAACTTTCAGTCTGGGTTTACAATATTTAAGCCAAACCAAATTGAAGTTTTTTTGTTTTTTTTTTAATTATTTTTGGCAAAAATAGGTGTGAGCAAGCAAAATTTTTATTTTTATAACATAAAATTAAATTTTTTTTTTAATTTTAGTTATAATTCTCCTGGTTTAACTTTCTGATTCCTTGAAATAGGTATTAAACCTTCTGTTTCTGGTTTTGGAATAACAATATTTGATAATGTATAAGTGATCTCAATTTAGACATAAAATTAGAAGTTACATTCTTCTTGAAATAATTCAATTAAGTGTCCCCTACAGAATTAATTTTAATATTTTCTCTGTGAACAAATTAGTTTTGTGATTTATAAAGCTCTTAGTTGTACTTGTCCGCTGTCTAAATAGTGGATTTTCTTATTTAAATGTCTCATCATTTTCAAAGCTAAAGGAAATGGATGGTTGATTCTTTGAATTTGCAGAAAGAAAAACATAGGTCTGCAAAAGGTTTTCTGATTTTTTTCATCTTCATTTTTTTTAACATATATTTTTGGATTGTGACTAAAAGGAAGGGTAATTTAATTTATAAAAATCAAGTCAGATATGGTACTCGATAATGTCATATATTTGGATAGTAAATGAAAAACTGAAAAAGGATATTTAGCACGATACATTTTGCCTTAAATAGTATTATGCAATACAATATATTCTAAAATATGACTGGTTTTTTCCACTACTGTGGAAATTTAGATTATGTATTAATTGCACCCTTGAATTACATTTTTAATTGCCTAAAATAATAATGGCTGGCGATGGGTATCTCCAGCAAAAAATATACAGTGATACATCGATACGGTTTTCATGTATTGTGATTTGTAGTATACAATTTGAGTTCATTTGCTGTTGAAAACAAAAAAAATAATCATTCCCTGTGAACAGTGAGTAATGTTAAAAAAAAATAATATAACAGTTTCAATCATTCAACAAGTGATTCCAAATTTTCACAGGTAAAAATTTCATTGGAACATGACCTTGGATTCCCGAAGTTTCATGTCCGGCTTTCATTTCCAGAAAAACATGTTTAATTTTTCCAGGATATTTTACACTTCATTTTCTCTGTTATAGGAACTCTGAATGTTTTTAATATTATTAAATAAAATTTAAAAAAAAAAATAGGCAAAACATTTGAACAGGAAAGCTAAATTCCCCAAAGGGAGCCCTAATAATTCAATATGTTAAAAGTGCAATTCTAAAGCAGAACAAATGGCAGATTCTGATTGAATCTCCACTAACTAATTAGTGAAATTGTATTTCTCCAAAACTGTGGAATTCTGTCAAAACATGTAGTTATACAAAGCTGCAACAATACCTGGCAATTATTTCTGCCTTAAATGGTTACCATGGGAATTGAAGACACCTGGATTGGTTACCTCCCACCTTTCGACATGATATATAGGTGTGTCCATATTGGATGGTATTGAGTCTTAAACCAGAAAGCTTACTTGTAACATCATGAGTTATCATCTGGTTAATTAATTTATTGGCTGACGGTGTTGGCTCTGAGTGACTTTATTGGGTTTGTCAGTCAGATCGGATGTTTGACTGTCTGGTAATTGAAGAGGACGAAGGTAAGATGCAAGTTTTATTGCCTTTTTTCACTTACATGTAAAAATCATGTTTTCAACAAAAATGTAATTTTTATTCTAAACAAAAATTATTATAGCTTTGCATTTAGAATTGATATTGACCAGTGTGTTACGCTTTGATACATTTTTTTATGATTAAGATATCGTCTCCGTAAAGGTTTTCTTAATAATTATTTTCGGTATCAATGGAATCAGAAACAGAATGGGAATTTTAGAACAATTAATTTAATAAAAGAAAACCTATTCCAGAACTACTGTATAGATAAATTAGTTTATTAATTAAAGGCTTCAGACTAAATATAGAGAAAATTGATTTATTTTTTGTCTTCATACTTGAAGACTAAGTATTGGAAAACATTGAAATGTTAAACTTTCCTAAAATACCGACCTATCTTTTTCTCCTGTATAAAATGTTTAAATTAATTTATAAGTAAAGATGGTATGCACAAGAAATAAGTAGTCGTTATTGTAAAATGTGTTAGCCACATGAATATATATCAAGTTTTACAAGTCCTATAAACTTTGTCTCTTGAGAAATCAGAGGTGAAAATGGAAAATGTTAAGAGTCTTTGCATTGATTTTTGGAGTTAAATCTGTAATTTTTAAGCATTTGGTTTGCGGTTAAGTTTAAAAAAAAATGAAAATTGAATTTTTTTTCTTTGAAAGTTTGTGATTGAAAAAGAGAAACCACAAATATCATTATTGATATTTAGCAAAATTAAAAAGGGTGTTGAATTGTTCTTTTATGGTAATTCTGCATTTCAACTATTTCTAAGAGTTGTAAAAAACCTGAATTTTCTGGCAATGTACATATATATTGTACTTTATAACACTAATGTTGGGGTTTCCTGGTTTCAGGGGAGATAAATCTCTCTTTATTGCATCTAAATTATTTTAAAAAATGTAATCAGAATTAAGAAATTAACGATGTTCTGAAACAGATTTTCCTTATCTTCAGCATCGTATTACCAGAGTGGATTTTATTTCTATCAGAAGCAAATATTATGATAAAGTCTCTGCAGGCCCATACAAGTACGCTGTTGTATCAACAATTGTGATATGGTTATCTGCCTAGAAGCTAGAGTTGATTGTTTAATTGTAAACACTTCCCATCATTATGTCCCAAATGAGTCTTTTGGTACCATTATCTGGAGCAATATTTACACATTACTAATAGCAACAGTGAATCAAAGTTTATCGCCAAGAGGTGTCAAAGTACCATTGTTGTTAGGGTAAATAAGAGAATGGAGATGTTCGATGAAGGGAACTTTTCGTTCTTATTTCCTTAATTCGATTTTTGCAGGTCTTGAACATGATGGCAAAATATTTGACTCGTTACTTTACTTATTTTTGAAAATATATTCCGATTTCTATTATTTGGGTTCTTTAAATATAAATTTTGATTAAATTTAAAAGATTTACCCATGTGAATAATTAGCTATTCAAATTTGCTTCAGAATTTTGAAAAAAAATATTCAAAAAGCATATATATGTGTTTGTCTGTTTGTAATTTTAACTCTAGCAAGCGAGTGAATTGTTCAGGTTTTTTAATACATTTTATATGGCAGTAAAAAAAAGTTGGATAATGTCACAGGATTTCCCGGAAAGCTGCAGTTTATTTATAATTTAAATATCCAAGATTGTTTATTACAGCATGTTACAGTGATTTTAATTAATTTTAATTTATAATGAGTCTGTACAAGATGGTATTTGCATGATTTAGATAAATATTTTATCTTTCTGGATCATCTGATAGAAGAGGTACCATAAAGGGAAAATTTTTTATACAGCAGCATCGGTAGTTAGAAAAATTTTGTTTGGGAATGTGATAGTCAACTTAGGTGTGGGCATCAGTTCTTCCGAAAGTAGATTCTGAGCTTTTTTATCTTGTCTTGCAGTTTTGTATTATTGAAAAAAAAAATTCTTGTCTATTTGTAAATAAACTACATTATGTAAAGTTCTAAATTCATTTTTACCTAATGCTTGTGCGTAAAAAATTGGGTAAGTCTTCACCTATCGCTTTGAAATTAGGTTGACATAGATGATGGAATTTGTATCTTTGAAATAATTTGCTCTTACAGATAATAAAAGTTCAACTGAAAGTTTATTTGAAAAATTGGAGAAAAATTTAAGAAAAATATACAAAAATCTTCTGTCAAAGGAAAGGGATGAAATATCACATAACATAGCTGACTCATTTTTATCTTGAAACTCTTTTATCTCAACATTCCACTGGTATTTGTTGGTCCCTTGATTATATAAACTCCAGATTTTCAAATTATTGTTATATACAATTATTATTGTTGTCCCTTGAACTTTGAGAATCCGGCCGCTGTGGTTTCGAAAAATTTTTATTTGTGATAACCCAATGTAGCCGTAGGGACAACTTACTCCAGTGAATTTCCTATAACAGTAAAATTCCTCTAAAGGATTGTTCAAAAGGAATGGAATCAAAAGAACTGATTTAATTAAATTTAAATTAACGATCCAATTAAAGTGAAAAGATCAGATAAAACTGATAAAACAAATTACAACATTATTCGGTTATAAAACGCAACAATAATTGATGCAAGTGGTTTTTTGCTTGATTAGTTTCAATTTTATGGAGAATTAAAAGCCAAATTCGTGCACTTTGAAAATGATATAGAAGGCTATTACGCAGCCTACAAGCAAACTAATGGAATTACCTCCCTTTTTTATTACTTGATTAATTTTCGTAATTAGTATTAACTTTCTGTCGGATTCGGGTTTTTACAAGAACATCCAGATCAATAGAACTTCAGACAATTTCGGAAAAGTTAATGAAAATTAAGTCCATGGTTGCCAAATAATTTCTGTAATTTTCATTTAGAACAAAGACCAGACTTCATTAATTATTTAGATAGGAAAGTTTTACTCTATTGATTTTTGTGGGCTACTGTCAGATACTGTAAACAGGTGTTCCGTATAGTCCAAAGTGTGAATAAGCTCAGATTGTTACAGAAAAATTAAAGGTGATATATGGGTACCTGATAATTTTCCAAATTGTGAATTATGAAAAAATTATTACAAAAATTATTCTTCTCAAGCATGGTTATTAACAAAAGGCTGCTAACGGTATAATTTTCTCCATAAATTCTCATAATTCACACATATTTATTGATAATTTTCTTTGTTTTCCCCTAAAAGTACCCCAATATTATTGGTTAACTGACATGAAAATTGAAAATTCACCTGTTCTACCCATAATCCTACCTAATGATGATACAGAAGATGAAGGAATTATAAGCCAATCAGGGTTAGTATAGTGACAAATTAGATGATATTAAATCTCTGTCAAATGACAAATCTGTCCATTGTATGTTTGATGAGTACCTTGGATAGCAAGTTGAAGTGACAGTGTGTAATTACAGAATCAAGGTAGGGTATGGAAATGACATTTTCTGATTGAGCATGATTATAAGATATTAGATGTAATTGTTCTTTTACAAATATTTAATATTGATGTTTGGAAATGAGATATTTAAACAATTGCAAAGATAATATCAAATCTATAATATTAAAGTTTTTTATCAGTAAACACAGGGATATTTTTTTTTATTTTGGTTTTTGCTATCTTAGTAGGTTTACTACTGTGTTTAGTTTTTAATTATATTCAGTTGAATTATTTTTTGAAAGTGTAATTGTTTAAAATTTCTATTTAATATTTTGATAATACACATAGATCCTTTAAGAAAATTCAGTGAATTTTGAAAATAAATAAATAATATAAAACAAATTTAAAAAATAAGATTTGTATTTCAGAATTTCAAAGTGAGCTGTTTCAGAAAAAAAATCTTTTTTTAAAGTCCGTGAGCCATTATTTTCCATATGGAACTAAATATTTTTCTTTAAATTATTCTTCAACAGAATATAATTAAAAACAAAACATAGTAAGAAGAAAAATTATACCATTGAAAATTGAAAATGAATAAATGGATAACTCAGTTGACGTATTTAAAATAAAGTTATCTCCCCTTATCTGTGAAGAACAAGAAATTAATTTGGCTTGGCCTTAGATTGATATGACACAAATGACTTATAGTAATTATAGAAAAATGATAGCAGTGTTTGTTTAAGGTTTGGAGTTGACACTATTAAAGTTGATTGAGTGATACTGATTTCTATTACAAATATTTGATATTGAGAAGCAACATTTTTATGTTTTGATGGATAAAAGAAAATGTTGTACAAATTTAATGAGGCCACATTAGTTCAGTAAGTCCACAATTGGTGTTTCAGAATTATCAATTTAATTTCATGGTTTTATAATTGCTGTTGGGATATGCATTTCATTGAATAATAGAATCTGTTTTTATAAAAATCATTAAACTTGGTTTAAAAAAAAGAAAATAAGAAAGTGAAAAATCTGTATTTCATCAAATTAGGGGATTATATCAAAGGTTACACATAATAAAATAAATCACTATGACTAGAAGTGGCAGTGTATCATATGTAAATGATATGTGGTAAAAACAATAATGTTAAAGATTGGACTAAGTTACTAACTGGTATTAGGAAGACTTTCTACGTTCATGTACATGTAGATCAGGAACACTTAACTTGTAATGAGAGCACTCTCAACTAGATAGATTCAGGAACACTGATTGGCACTAGGAACAATTTCTAGATCATAGAACACAAGCTTGTATTAGGAACACTAACTGGTATTAATAGGAACACTTTCTAGGTTCATGTACATGTAGATCAGGAACACTTAACTTGTAATGAGAGCACTCTCAACTAGATAGATTCAGGAACACTGATTGTACTAGGAACAATTTCTAGATCCTGGAACACTAGCTTGTATTAGGAACACTAACTGGTATTAATAGGAACACTTTCTAGGTCATGTACATGTAGATTCAGGAACACCAACTTGAAATGAGAGCACTGTCTACTAGATAGATTCAGGAACACTGACTGGTACTAGGAAAAATTTCTAGATACTGGAACACTAGCTTGTATTAGGAACGCTAACTGGTATTAATAGGAACACTTACTAGGTTCATGTACTTGTAGATTCTACTAGATAGATTCAGGAACACTGACTGGTACTAGGAAAAATTTCTAGATACTGGAACACTAGCTTGTATTAGGAACGCTAACTGGTATTAATAGGAACACTTTCTAGGTTCATGTACATGTAGATTCTACTAGATAGATTCAGGAACACTGACTGGTACTAGGAACACTTTCTAGATTCCGGAACAGTAGCTAGTATTAGGAACGCTAACTGGTATTAATAGGAAGACTATCTAGGTTCATGTACATGCAGATTCAGGAACACCAAATTGTAATGAGACCACTATCTACTAGATAGATTAAGGAACACTACTGGTACTAGGAACACTTTCTAGATTCAGGAACAGTAGCTAGTATTAGGAACACTAACTGAAGTTAAGAACACTAGGAACACTTTCTAGATTCAGAAACAGTAGCTAGTATTAGGAACACTAACTGAAGTTAAGAACACTAACTGCAAAGAAACTTTAAATGGAATATGTAACTAATCAGTATATACCTGCTTGATAGTAATAAATAATTTATCAGCAGTTGTACCACTGATTTGTTAAATTTTTCCAAATCTACTAACAACTACTAACACTAACATATGACATTGTTACTTCTGATAACATCGAGAGGGTCTGACAGATATCTGATGAAGACATTTGTTACTTAACTTTAATGACTTTCTGCTATGGCTGTTGACACACCAGTGAAGATGGGTCTTCATACATGTTCACCAATGAAGAGATCTTCCATGTAATAACACAACAGTCCAGCTAACAGATCTCCTTTGTAATATCACTAACACTCCAGTGAAGAGATTTTCCATGTAATATCACACTAACACTCCAGTGAAGAGATCTTCCATGTAATATTACACTAACACTCCAGTGAAGAGATCTCCATGTAATAACACTAACACTTCTGTTAAGAAGTTGTCCATGGTGATATCACTAACACTCCAGTGAACAGATCTCCTTTGTAATATCACTAACACTCCAGTAAAGAAGTTCTCCATGGTGATATCACTAACACTCCAGTGAACAGATCTCCTTTGTAATATCACTAACACTCCAGTAAAGAAGTTCTCCATGGTGATATCACTAACACTCCCATGAAGAGATCTTCCATGTAATATTACACTAACACTCCAGTGAAGAGATCTCCTTTGTAATATCACTAACAGTCCAGTGAAGAGATCTCCATGGTAATATCACTAACACTCCAGTGAAGAGATTTTCCATGTAATATTACACTAACACTCCAGTGAAGAGATCTCCTTTGTAATATCACTAACAGTCCAGTGAAGAGATCTCCATGGTAATATCACTAACACTCCAGTGAAGAGATTTTCCATGTAATATTACACTAACACTCCAGTGAAGAGATCTTCCATGTAATATTACACTAACACTCCAGTGAACAGATCTCCATGCAATATCACTAACACCCTAGTGAAGAGATCTCTCTTGTAATATCACTAACACTCAATGAAAGATACCTCCATGTAATAACACTAACACTCCTGTTAAGATGTCTTCTATGTGATAATACTAACACTCCAGTGAAGAGATCTTCCATGTAATATCACTAACACTCCAGTAAAGAAGTTCTCCATGGTGATATCACTAACACTCCAGTGAAGACATTCTCAATGTAATATTACACTAACACTCCAGTGAAGAGATCTCCTTTGTAATATCACTAACAGTCCAGTGAAGAGATCTCCATGGTAATATCACTAACACTCCAGTGAAGAGATTTTCCATGTAATATTACACTAACACTCCAGTGAAGAGATCTCCATGGTGATATCACTAACACTCCAGTGAAGAGATTTTCCATGTAATATTACACTAACACTCCAGTGAAGAGATCTCCTTTGTAATATCACTAACAGTCCAGTGAAGAGATCTCCATGGTAATATCACTAATACTCCAGTGAAGACATTCTCAATGTAATATTACACTAACACTCCAGTGAAGAGATCTTCCATGTAATATTACACTAACACTCCAGTGAAGAGATCTTCCATGTAATATTACACTAACACTCCAGTGAACAGATCTCCATGCAATATCACTAACACCCTAGTGAAGAGATCTCTCTTGTAATATCACTAACACTCAATGAAAGATACCTCCATGTAATAACACTAACACTCCTGTTAAGATGTCTTCTATGTGATAATACTAACACTCCAGTGAAGAGATCTTCCATGTAATATCACTAACACTCCAGTAAAGAAGTTCTCCATGGTGATATCACTAACACTCCAGTGAAGACATTCTCAATGTAATATTACACTAACACTCCAGTGAAGAGATCTCCTTTGTAATATCACTAACAGTCCAGTGAAGAGATCTCCATGGTAATATCACTAACACTCCAGTGAAGAGATTTTCCATGTAATATTACACTAACACTCCAGTGAAGAGATCTCCATGGTGATATCACTAACACTCCAGTGAAGAGATTTTCCATGTAATATTACACTAACACTCCAGTGAAGAGATCTCCTTTGTAATATCACTAACAGTCCAGTGAAGAGATCTCCATGGTAATATCACTAATACTCCAGTGAAGACATTCTCAATGTAATATTACACTAACACTCCAGTGAACAGATCTCCATGTAATATAACTAACACTCCAGTGAACAGATCTCCTTTGTAATATCACTAACACTCCAGTAAAGAAGTTCTCCATGGTGATATCACTAACACTCCAGTGAGGAGATCTCCATGTAATATCACTAACACTCCAGTGAAGACATCCTCAATGTAATATTACACTAACACTCCAGTGAACAGATCTCCTTTGTAATATCACTAACACTCCAGTAAAGAAGTTCTCCCTTGTTTCATATCAATCACTAACACTCCGGTGAATAGATCTCCTTGTAATATCACTAACACTCCAGTAAAGATATTTTCTCTTGTAATAGCACTAAAACTCCAGTGAAGAGATCTTCCATGTAATAATGCTAAAGCTGTAGTCAAGAGAGAACTCCTAGATAATGACACTAACAATAACTAATCTGATGTTGGAGAGATTTCTGTACAGCCTGATATATGACCCACCATTGGAGAGATTTATGTACTACCTGACATATGACCCACTGTTGGAGAGATTTCTGTACAACCTGATATATGACCCACTGTTGGAGAGATTTCTGTACAATATGGAGGGTCAAGGTCATTGAAAAAATAAATAGCAACAAATGGAAAAGTCCATAGAAACCGATGAAAAAGTCCCTAGCAACCCTATCTATTTGGGTTCAGGATTCTATATTTTAGCTTGCAAGTCAATATTAAGCAGAAAATTGCAAGGGTATACATTAAATAGCAAAAGTAATCATTGATGCAAGATCTACACAAAATGTAACAGATGAGTGATTCAGGCTCTTGGGAGCCTCTTGATTTTAGTTTTGGTTTAATTTTTGGTGGTTATGATATTGTATTTTTAGTCTTGTTTGTCCCATTTTTGATACATGTAAGTTGTCTCCCATTTACAGAGTTATCTGCTCTTTTGAGAAGGTGTCTTCCATAGATATCAATGGACAAATTTTTGCAGAATATGTTTCCTTCCTAACAATATCCTCCACACACATTAATGATATTTTTTTGGATATGTTTAGCCACATTTTCATGAAGGTCTTCCCGAATTCAATATCTTTATAAAAAATTAAAATTACTTTTTGCACACTCCATATCCATATCATTTTAATGTATACTAAAACACCTCATCTGTTTGAAAATGAATTTAATTTCTATTTATGGGAGACAACTCCCAATATCTGCATGTAGGGAATAACATGTTTGTTAACTTTTAAGCCTTGATGCTTCTCCCCTAGATGATGTGGTCTTTTTGTTAACAAATTTAATGAGATGTCTGAATGCACACTTCATATCCATGTCATTTTAATGTGTACTGAAACACCTCATCTGTTGTAAAACAAATTTAAGTATTTTATTTATAGCCCGTAAAAGGAAAAACCAAAAAAATTAACTGAAAATTAACCAGCAAAAACCTCGATTAGAAACAAAATATTATTTAATGGACCTTGGTGTTGTCTTTTAATCATTGATGATCCTGATCAAGAAGTTTAGTAATTGCGTATTTGAAGTCCTTGCTTATTGATTAAAAGTCATGTCTACATGACGGTAATTAAGAATTATGCGATCGTGCAGACTTGAGCGATACATCTTACGAGAAATAAAGTAAGTCTTATGATTCTTGTCTTTAACAAAGACTGTAAAACTAACAACGAGAGCATCAGCTGGTGTAGAACATAAAGGAGACAATGAAAGTCAAATAAAATATTTATGGCCTGGTGTTGTTTACTTAGTTTTCATTCTGCACAAACTTTAATTGGACACTTTTCGCTTTGATCTATGATATTTTACTGTCTTTGGGCAAGAGAAATTTTTTTCTGTGAGGAGAAATTCTTTTCTCTGCATTGAGACCTGTCTTAATAAGTCACAAGGCATATTGCAGAATTTTTGTGTACATGTTTATTTGAAAGCCAGAACCACAACTTTTCAGTATAAAGATGATTTATGACAGATTTAAATGCAAAAACAAGCAAAGCAAAATTTAAAAAATTTTAATGTCAGTGTGTAAGGGAGATAATCTACCAAATAATCCATAATACTTAAAATTTAAGCAAGGTCCATGCAAAATTCAATAAAAAATGCACACAATAACATTATATCCTGCTCGTTTTTACATATTACAGAATTTATTAAAATATTATTGTAGTTATTAGTGTTAAATATTTAATTTTCATAAAGAGAAAAGAAAGTTCAAGTGGGATAAAATTAGTTTAAATAACGACTGAAATTAACAAAAAATGTGATATTTTCCATAAAGGGATATTTAGCTGACCCTACAATAAGGGCCACGTTACTAGCTCTCACTTGGTGTCGAGTAGCTGTTAAATTCTTGTCACCTGTCACTGTCTTTTTTCACCATCACCTAATCTTTAATGATTTTTTCCTCTGAATGCACATGGCCAGTTGGAACTAAATTTTGGTGGAGTGGTCCTTAAAGGTGGTCTCCTTTGAAAATTATATCAGATGACCAGGACCACCAACCAGTGCCATAGCTCAACTTAATTTAACAAAGGATCCACAGAAGGATTTACTTAAAGATCTTCTGAACCCTTTGAGCTTAAATTGGAACCAAATTTGGTATCAGTAATTCTTGGAAATATCCCCTTCAAAATTTTATATTAACATGATGTCTGTCACAATCACATATTTAGTTTTGCCTTATATGAGAAAGTGAAAATCCATGCGAGTGATACAGGCTCACTGGGGCTTTTTTTTTAAATTATTCATTAAAGCAAATTATGGCTTGTTCAGATTCATGTGGAATGCATAAATTTTAACAATCATTGACCTGTTTGATATATTGATTAAAATATATTCTGGACATGACTTATGAATGAGATTATTACAGCCCCCCTGGTAGGAATTCAAAATATAGTGTTATAATTATAGTTTGCTCCAGGGGAGGATTGTTGTAAATAATTCATGTCATATGTGACTTCCAATAAATCTGTTATATTTCTATAGATAATTAATAATTGATTGTCTGTATGAAGGCTGTGAAAACAATTTGTAGGTTCTAATTCAAACTTTTTCCTTTAGGATTAATTTTTTATATATACCTCACATTTTGACATGCTCTATATATATTTTATATAAAACCAGAATTTTCAAAATTGATGAGGAATTTTTTTTACCAAATTTAAAAATATTTGCACCAATAAATTTACAAATATTTTATTTAAATTTTAATAATATATTATGGTTCATTTCTATGAATTCCTGGTTTTAACACAACATTAAATGTATGTGGTGAAAGCTCCCAGTACAATTAGTAAATTTATGATTATGTTTAAATCGTCATATTTTCAAATTGAAAAACTATCATAATATTAGAATTCAAAAATAGAGATAGATACCTGTTTTACAATATCTAGATTATAGACATTGGTGTACAAATTACTTCAGTATAAATACATGAAAAAATAAAGTTATATATATGAAAATATATGGAAAAAATTAATAGCATGAAACACTTTTGGCCAATCTCTGCAAAAATTATAAATATTGCTGAATTTGATATATCTACCTGGTGAATAAAATGTCTTGGAGAGCTAAATATGTATTTCAGCTTTTTAAAGGCATCTTCATTTTTTCAGAACTTGCCAAAACCTGGTTTGAGGGCATGCATTTTTTAATAACAAAAATTGTTCATATTCTTGCAGTTTGTCTTTTGCTTCTAAGCCCAAAGCCATCCTATCAAGTTAGGGGTTCTAAGAGGGAACCAGTTGCACTCAGAACTCCTGACTTGGGAGGATGGCCCAAAGCTAGACTGTCTAGTGAAATCTCCTTTGGGCTAGTACTAAAAGTAATATATCATTTGTCCTACTAGTCTCCTATCCAACAAATTCTTGTTGTTTTTGTCTAGTTAAACTAGATTACTGTAAAGTCGGAAATTATTGAGATGTTTTTATCATTGCAAAAAATGTGACAGTGTTGTAATCGCAATAATTTAAACTTCACATTTTTTTTATATGAATGAAGCAGGTTTTTTCTCAATATCTCAAAAACTAAAATCACTTTTTGGTCTAAAATAACAAAATGCAATAATAAATGCACTCGATATTTCTGAATTTACAGTAATAAAATGGAATCGCAGCTAGTACAAAGGATCTGACAGTTCATGAAAAGATTTTTGGCACAGAATCTTCTAATGACCCAAATTAAGCACATGTTGGGTTTCTGTAATGTCCACACTTAGTTAAGGAAAAGCATAATGGTATTTCCGGTTCAGATAAAAATATGACCAGTACACATGAATTTATTAGAATCCATCTTATTGAAGTATGCTGTCATAATATATCAAATTCAATTTCTAATCTTTTACAGGAAATTGTGAACAGTGATGGAAAGCCTAAAATAAAGACATTCCGTATACCTACATTTGGTCAACCTTCTATATACCACGAGGTAATTATACCTGTATTCAGTTTCTGTTTAATTGCATGGGGGGAACTTTTATGGTTTTTGAAATGGCAAATATTTTTGTCAGGAGGACAGAACGGGTTTGAAAGAGCTACTATTGCTAGGATTGTTTTCGTTAAGACAGTCGTAAAAACCAAGGAAGCTGGTATCCATGAAATATGTCAATGAATTCACACTTTAAATTTCTTATTTGGTATTGTTCAGTATGAAATATTCGAATATAAAGGCCCAACCCATGTGTAAATGATTACAACACTGTAACCCCCATGAATTATTTCTTAAAGATGCTATTTTTAAAATCAGTACCATAAGAAATCAGTGCAGTGTTTTTTGTTATATGAGTAATTGAATATTGCATTAAGAACTAACTAAGCTTAACTCTGCCGGCAGAATAGGCAATTCTACTGTTGACAATTTTATTTGTTTAATGAATATTCATTGTTTAAAGGATATGGAATTTTGTGATTTTAATATTTTCTTGTTATAAAAAATGATATTTATTATTACCCTCATGAAAAATTTAATATCCAAAATTGTTAAATAGAGGAAGGGGTTATTTCACCTGACCAAAGGCTTATTGATAAACCCATTCAAGATTTAAAAATTTCTAATGTCAACATTTTATGAAGGATTTAATTGTTTTAATTGTTTTGATTTCAAATCGAGATGACATTATTTTAGCCTTCATCATTAAAGTAGCAAAAGAAGTCATCAAAACGTTTTACAAATAGAGGCTTCATTTGTTTTGAATGCATTTTTCAGCTGGGGTTATTTCCCTTTTATCTGGGCTGTTGATCACTGGTTTTCAAAAAGTAGGTGATATTTCCTTAATGCTGTTAAAAAAAGAAAATAATCATGTTTTTTTCTACTAGTTGCTATAGTAAAGTATAATAATACGATTTGTAATTTTGACGTAAACTTTGGAAATTATTGGGTGAATTGATTATGGCAAATCTTAGAAAATCAAGAAAAATGTCTGAATAATTAATCCTATTCATGCAAAGTTTGCAGTTGAATATACCGAGTAAAAATTTTAATGCAAGTTTAAATTTTTGTGATGCTCGTAATGTCACATTATACAAATTTTAACATTAAATACTGAAGTTAAGCACCCAAGAAAACCATTGAAATCAGCATTTATGCAATGACATATAATGATGCTATAGAACTAATGGATTGAATAAAATTTTAAATGAATTAATGTTTTTTGTAGCCCTCAGAGTTGAGTAGTTTTTCGTTGACAGAGACTGCTTTGTCTAGATATGATAAAACAGAAGCTGATGTATGGAGAAGCGGTCCTTATCCGCAGTATGAATCAATCAATGGACAGAACAGGTAGATATTTGATTTTAATGTAGTTTTAAACTGGATTTTTCAGCAAAAAAAAAAATTATGTGTTAATTCCATTAAATTCAATACCTAGGAATGATACCCAGCTGAGATCAGCAAATTCAAATTTTATCATAAATAATTTATATAAATTTTATCAAATATACCAAACCACGAAAAATTAAAATTATATTAAATCAAACAGACTTGTGACAAATACAGAAGCAGTCTTAATTCTTTTTAAAACAATTGAATTGAGTTCAGGAGACTTGAATAACACGGTGTTGTGATTCTGTTGTTTTATCATTATGTAATCATAATTATGTTTTGTGTTTAAAATTTGTCACTGTTCATTGTAGCTTATATGACAATAAACTATTATTACTAATTCGGTTTATGTATGGCGTGTGGCAGGTGGCCAGAAGGCTGGGTTGGGCGGCTCCAAACCAGGGATGATTCTACTATTATACTATTCAGGGCCGAAATTTGTCGGGGGCCCCAAAAAATTTGATGAAATGATGAGTTCCCAAAGAGATAATACAATGTTTCGTGGGAAATGAGTACATAATTGATTCTTGTAATGGTAAATGTAAGGCTCTTCAATACAGAAGTTGTGGATTCAAGCTCCACTCATGGGGAGGTATTGCAAGATTTCTTGGTTCTCTCGTAGCATTTCGGTTTACTCCCAAATAAAATCTGGCTGTCACAATAGAACTTATTGAAACCCCAATAAATGATCTGATGGAGGAGTAAGCCTTTGATTAGGCCAAATAAAAATGTAATGTGTTTAGGTTTTTAGGATTATTCAGATTAGGGTAGGTATTTACAATTTTTTTTTCTTGTTTTTACTAGAGGAATTTTTGGATTTTAACAGTACTTTTCCAAAAATGTCGACCACCTCGGTGGTCTTGTGGTAACGTGCTCATTCCCGAGTGCGGAAGGTCGCGGGTTCGATCCCTGGCCAGGTCAAACCAAAGACATTAAAATTGGTATTTGCTGCTTCTCCGCCAAGCACGCAGCATCTAGGAGTAAGAGCAAAGACTGGTCGGCTCGGAGTTAGTATAATGTGTCCGAGTGAGGTGATATGTCTTCCTGGGGACAGTTACCTCGTGAGCTAGCACATTAAAAATCCGACTTAGCGTGTCGGTGTAGTACAAAGCAGGGATCATATTCATTATCATATCAACATGTTCTCGTCCTGATATGCACCTGGTTGCCACTGGACCGTAAACAATAATTCATCCATCCATCTTTCCATCCAAAAATATCATAAAAAGACTTTAGGGTAGATATTTTTATTTGGCCTTATTAAATTTCTGCAAGGGGGATTATCAAATTATAAAGTTAGGAAAACCATTTATGTACAGCCATTATTTGTAATATTGTAATTCTATTTTCCAGGCAGGCCATCTTGTCATATTTGTTACAGTGTTATAATTCCTCACTATCGGACCTATCAGAATTATCACATCAGATGTACTGCAGAGCATGCTCCAGGTAAAAATAAACGAGTACCAAAACACGTACAATAGAATTTTATTGAGTCAAAATAATTTGATGTAATTAATTTGCCGTTTTTTTTTTAACTACGTTTTGGGGTCAAACACAACTCTGTAAAATGGGTGGTTATTAGGAGTGAATGACTCTGTTATTTTTTTGTGATATTGCATTCAAATAGAAGTAAAATTTTACCATTGAATGATAAATGGTGGAATAAAGAAAACCACAAGATTAAAACCACAATTTTCCCTCACACTACAAAAAAAAAAATGCGATTGAAATTGGCTGAACAAAATAAAATTTAGAAACGTTTGTCATATTTTTATTTCTATAGGTTAGCGACAGCAGGATTTGATGACCTTACAGATATATCGAATGACATCAAACCATCGGCAAGTTTCCACTTACACGATTCCCCTCCGCAGAGGAGTAAACGGAAAAGTCATGTCGGTGAACTGTTACCTAGGATAGCTATCAGTCCTACGCTAATGATAGAGATGGTTTCAGGGTTATATTATATCATGTAAGTTATGGAAGAATTATATTGTTAAAGAATGTTTCCAATTTTTGAACAGGCTATACGATATAACCTGGTTAGGGTCAGTTTACGCATAATAAACCGAATGCCGTAAACTGACCCAAACCAGGTTTTTGAAGTGTAACCTGTCCAAAAATTGGAATCATTCCTTGTAATTTAATTTCCAAATAAAAGTACAATGATTCCTTGATTCAAGCATCAATAATGACAAGAGACTATTTGAATTTACAAGTGGCAGATTAATCCGTAAACCAATGTTGCTCTATGCTGTTCAGCCAATTATAATTATTTATAGATAAACTTTATGTGCATTGAGATCACTTTGATCAAGTTGATTGCATGTTTTTTATAAGGGTACTTCCAAGGCTTGGTGTGCCTTCAATTGTTATTTCATCGTTTTTTAAAAATAGATTGAATATCAGCATCTAAAAATTTTTTGTGTTCGAACTTTTTCTTTATAGTAAGATATGCAGTAAATATAGATTCTACAATGGTGACAAATTGATAAAGGAATTTATCAATTCGAGATCATTAAATTTTAATTTTTAAACTGCGAGGCTTGTCCGAGCAGTTTAAAAAAATGAAAATTTGATTGATATCGAGAGTGGATAATTTTCATAATTAACACGTCAATAGTTTTGGAATATTTTTCTCTCATGAAAAATTAAAACTCCAAGGAGTCTTCCGAACGTTTTTTGGCAGGAAATTTCATGAGCATTTAACCAATGTGTGATGATATCAGAATTTAACAAACAGGTCAAGAGATGTATAAATGTGTACAGAATTAGAGAAAGGATACTCTCTGGTTTTATCAACATGTTTTTTCTTATGCAAATTTCTGAAATTTTACTTCGGATAGTGTGAATCTAAAGAGTAAAAAATAAGGTTTTGTGGCTTATTTTAGCAAATGTCATGAACAAAATTGAAAATTTATGAAAATTATTTGAAAATTTGAAGAAGTTTAACAAAGTTCATGTAAAGCTGTAGAAACCATGATATTAATAGTTTCAATGGAAATAATTATTATTAATTTCGGCACAATCCAGCAGATGGAGCTTAAAAATTATAAATAATTATTTTCCTTGAAATTAATGATACTTGAAATCGATTTTTTTCCCATGAATTCAAAATTATCAATCTACAATAGAAATGAGAAATCAGTTTAAAAGCTGAGCAGCAAGTGCCCTTTAAAATAAATGAACAAATATATTCTACAGGTTTAACAGTGACAAATTTTTAGCTTCAAGGGCCATATTTGACATCCATAACAGAGCTAGTTTTGAACTGTATGCAGATGTTTTACTGGTAGGTATGAAATTTGAAAATTTAGTCTCCAATTTAGAATATGGAGTAAAATTAAGTTTGACAGTTTCGGACAATTATGGATTTGAATTTTGTGTACTAAGGGAAATAACTCAAATGCATCCTTAGCTAACAAAGAACTGGTCATGTTGAAAAAAAAATTGCACAATATAAAATTGATTTTATATGGCCCAAGATCAAATTTGATTTGGAAAAAAATTTACTGACTTATCTGAATAAAAAGAATATCTGAACTTAGAAAACTCAGAAGTACGAATCCTGGGGTGATCAGTTACTTATTCTTTTATGCCTTATATGTAGTGTGTTATGACAATTTATATTTATTATTCATTACTTATTTTTAAAATCTTTTGTAATATATATTTTTAACACATGTATATATTTGAAGGTGACAAATGCAATCAAGAATTCACTTCCTGCTGGACATGAAGAAGGCCCTATAGGACTGATGACTGTTACTCCATCAAGCTCAGGACACATGATTGCTAAATCTGCAATTACAAATGCATCATTCAGGGCAAAGAAACTACCCGGTAAATTAATTAACCAATCATAAATGATTAATAGTACAGTAGGGTTTTCAGTATTCCAATTTTACATGTATTACCTCCCTTGATTTCTAACTAAAGGCTACATGTAGATTTTTACTAACACACATGAATAAAACCTACTCATAAGAAACATGGTGTAAAAATACCGTAAGTATGTCCCACATACTTTAGTAACTGATGTCTTGATAAAAACATTGGAGGGGTGCATTCGACTCAGTGGTTCTCTCCGGGTACTCCAGCTTCCTCCACCAATATAAACTGGCTGCTGTGAAATAGCCAAATGTGCTGAAAACAGCATAAAACCCCAATTAAAAAAAAGGAAAAACATTGGAAATTTATTATAATTCTGTGTATTTCAAATAATAATTAGGGATGTTACAAAGTTTTGAGAAAAAAAATTTGCACATATTGAGCAGTGTCAAATTTTGTTCCTGGTGAGGCCATATTTTTATGTAAAAATCAAACGAATTGCACACAAAAAATGGAAAATTAGCTCTCATATAAGATATGAGGTATTTCAGTGTTGGAAAAGACAATAATTAATTTCAACTACAGGAAATGAAAGGGAAAGTAAAAATTTATACTTCAATTTTAATGAAACAATTGATATTTCCCCCCCCCCCCCCCAAAAAAAATGACTTAAAGTTAAAAAGATACTATTTATTGAATGAATTTATTATTTTGCCAGACAAGTTCTTTATTTGTAAACTGCCTGGTCTCCTGGTACCCAGGCCGAGTCAAACCAATGACATTAAAATTGGTATCTGCTGTTTCCACCAAGGATGCGGCATTTATGTGTAAGAGCAAAGGATTGAGTATAATGTGTCAAGGCGGGGTGATATGTCTTCCTCCGGACTGTTACCTCTTGAGCTACTACAATTAAAAATCCGTCTCAGCGTGATAGTATAGTACAAATCAGCATTCACATTCATATCATATCAGCATGTTCTCGTCTTGCATTAAATAATTGCCACTGGACGTTAAACAATAATTCATCCATCCATCTTTATCTGTATTTCTCTTTATTCCCAGATGATATCGACATTATTGAAGGTGATGAAAACGTTACAAAACTTGAGACCATCGAAGAAGACAGTGATACTCCGACAAAATCACTCAGCAAATTACCGAAAATTTCCATGGACAAATTTAAGATAGGCATTAAAAAGATGGACAAGTCGAGAACAAAAGATCACAAAAGGGACAGTGAGGAAAAAACATCACGGACGACACTGTCTAATGGAGATACCATTGACTCTGTACAAGTAAATGTCGTCAAGAACAGCTCAAGGAGTGCTGTTGATAACATTGAATTAATGAGTATCTCAAAGAAAAATTCAATGATTGATGACCTGAATGAGGACAAGACAGGGTCGTCGCCGCATTCAATTTTGCGACATAAACATCATTCCAGTAGCTCTTTAAAAGAGATGAAAAATAAACCAGGACACACTCGTCATTCTTCAGGGTCGTCTGTCAATACAGAAAATTTTAGTACTGATCTTTGATTGTTTTAATTTAGATATAAATTATCGTAGCTCTTCATAATGTCATGTCAAAACCTAATTCAGTAATTGTTTCTACCAATGAAAAGAAAAAATAACGAAATAATGCTGGATTATTTTAATTACCGCATTTATATCTTTTGGCCACTGGGTAAATGAAACCATACTTTGGTGGTGTAGAACTTTGAGTGGACTTTAACCAGTATTATTTACATTACTAAAAAATGCCTTCTTCTGGAAACTGCTTTCAAGGATTTGGATAGAATACTGTAAATTCGGAAATTTTCGCGTGCACTTATTATTGCGATTCTTCTACCCAACGCAAAATTGCGAGGTTAAATTATTGCGATCGCCGCACGTGTGAAAAAAAAAGTTTTATTATTGCGATCGGAGATCGGGTAAAATTTGAAAATGGAAGTTCTATTAAAGTAATCGTTTTAATTAATCGGATTAAAAATATTAGAATTCAAAATGTTATTATATATATAGTAGCTGTGAAAACAATACCTATACAACAAAGTGTCTACCAATTAACCTTTCTCCGGATGTCGGCAATCAATGACCAGAAACTTATCTGAGTAAATGAAAACAAAGGGGAACAAATCTAGAATAAATCGGACATGAAAATGTGGATTAAAATTGCGAGTTTATAATATTGCGATGCTAAACCGATCGCAATTTTCGCAATAATAAAAACATCGCAATAATTTCCATATTTACAGTAGTCCTATCAAAGACTCCTTTACAAACTTTGTCCTTGGTTTAATATGGCCCCCATTACTTTAAATTGAAAATTCAAACAAAAGAAATAAAAGGGGTATAAAATCTTCAGCTGTGAGCTTACTGGGCCAGTTGAGGCCAAAATTAGATGGAATGGTCCATGTGTACCACAAATGGCTGAAGTTACTAAAAATAGGATATTAAAAGAAATATATAACAAAATCATTATGGCTAGATTGTGCTTGTTACAATGGAGGTGTGATATGTAGATATATTTTTAATTCTGTAGAATGTATACCAGATGAGCAGGGCAGTGTCCTTGGAGATCCTGATTTATGTTTTCTTTAACTGGGAACTGTCAAGTTTCTTTTGAATCCAATTTGAATATTATTTTAAATTTTGTTGTTCATGTGCTGGAGACAGTTACTGAAGTGTATTCAGAGCTGCCAACCCTTCCATTTTTTGCAGAATGATCCTTATTTTTTCCAGAAAATTCCGACATCATAATTTTGTCATTTTTCTTCCGATTTTCATCTCACATTGAATATGTTTCATTTTGTTTAAAATTTGGTATTTTAAAATCTATGTAATGTTTCGGTTTGTGTATAGATTATTAGAACAGCCGCTCCCCTGCATAAAATTGCAGGTATTTGGCACTAATTTTGGTGTGAATGAACTGAAATTGACGAAACTGCATTGTTTAAATATGGCAGTGACAATGATCACATTATTTCCCGATTTTTAGTATTTTCCTAAAAAACATTGGAACCTTCCTGAAAAAATAACTGTTCCATCCCAGAACTGTACAAAGGGGGTTGGCAGCCCTGTGTATTGAAGAGCAAAATGTTTAAGTACAGAATATTAGCGCAGTAGAAGTGGTTCATTTTTAAGTTACAGTGTTAATCCTCTATGATTTTCATTATGCATCTGTTATTTTTAACTAGTCTTTAAGAAAATATGTAATATATAATATCTTAATTTCTGTATAGTATTAATTCTGTGATCTAATATAAAATAATTTTTAGGGTAATAATCAGTACTTTTCAGTACTTATGTTGTAAAACAAATATATATCATACTGGAAAATAAAGCCTTTCACCACTTTGGAACAGATACAGATAAATTCTGAATGAAAAGATGTTTTTTAGGCAAAATGGAAATTGAATTGAGGTGGGAGGCAAATATAGAATCAATGGGATGAGAATCTAGGTATTTAGTTAATTTGACCTTATTTATTAGAGAAATTTTAAGTTCTATTGTTTCATTCACTGAAGAGATATGAAGTATTTGATTTTTCAACCTAATTTCCGAACAGAAAAAATTTTGGTCATTATTGTCGCGAAGTATGGTTGAATTGTGGGCGGCTTCAAACAGTGATGAAGCAAAATTTGGTTTATTGTTACTCAGATAACTTCTTATCTCTATTTCTCTGACTATAATCATTTCACATAGCATAGTTCTTGTAAGAAAAAAAGGTATTCTTAAGGACATATTTGTCTCATTCACTTGAAGGGAGCCTCGGTGGCCGTGTGGTCTATGTAGTTCGTCATGACTACTAATGATCACTAGCCTGTCAAAGTTGTGAGTTCGATCTCATCTGTGGCGGGGTGTTCGATACCAGTCTTAATTGACAAGGATTGCCATTTTCCTACCGAAGGCTGTGGTACTCCAGCTTTCTCCACCAATAAATACTGGCCGCCACGAAATAGTAAATGTGCTGAAAATGGCGTAAAACTCCAACTAAACAAACATTTACATGAGGGTACGCAATAGAATATACATAGTTTTCATGGTTTTTCGAATGAATTTAGTTCTTAGAAAAAACAAAACGAAAATATTAATTTTAGGATAAACACACAGTGTATAGTGTATTGTGAAACAATTTATGAAGATTCAGAGAAAAAATCTGGATCATATTGATAAAAAAATTGTGGTATTTCATCTTTAAAAACATAGTATTAACAATCTTAATCAGAAGTACTGTTTGCATTTCAAAGAAATATAAACATCTGCATAAATTTTGTTTTATTGCTCAAAATTCAAGTTTCTTATTTATAAAACATATCATATAAAAAAACCTCTCAGTCTCATACACGTTTATCTTATGTATCTTTATACATATCCTGATATATTCATCTGAACTTCACCGAACAACTGGAATTACTCTATGAACTATATGACATATGCATATATTATCTTTTACGATTTTGAGGGGCCTCGGTGGCCAAGTGGTCTAGGTAGTTCGTCATGACTACTAATGATCACTAGCCTGTCAACGCTGAGGTTGCCAGTTCGAATCTCACCTGTGGCGGGTGTGTTCGACTCCGATCTTGATTGACAAGGATTTCCAATTTTCCTACCGAAGGCCGGTGGTTCTCTCCGGGTAATCCGGCTTCCTCCACCAATAAAAACTGGCCACCGCGAAATAGCCAAATGTGCTGAAAACAGCGTAAAACCCCAACTAAACAAATAAACGATTTTGATATTTTACCATATCTGACCATTAAGAGTTATGTCCCTTTGTATGAAAAATAAATTGTTCATATAGATAACTACTTAATGCTAATTGTGTTCTCTTTACAATTTTTGCTAATGTTTCTTAAACTTTTGACATTCTTTATTGTATAGGGGATATAATTTAGAATTTATCTTTTTGTGTGGGTTGTTGCTTACGACATTGTACTACATGGTACCAATATGATGACCAAATAAATGTTATCAACATGTTTATTCTGATAGAATTTTGTCTCATTAATGCATCCTTTCATTTTTATGTACCATTGCTCATCAAAGAACCTGTGTGACATCTGCATAGCCACAGAGACCAGTAGCAAGCAGATACTTAGGAGCCAACCAATCACAACACTGGCTACCCAGGAGTTGTTGAATCAAAATGTAGTATCTAAAATCTACTGGCCTGGTCCCTAAAACAATATATTTTACAGTTCCCTTCAAGTAAAACCAGATTATGTATTCAAGAAACGTTGCCTAGTACTGGTGTACTGTCTAAAGAAAAAAGTATGGAATTTTTTATGTGACAATCCACATACTGTATTGTGAAAAATAGTTATATAGAAGTGGTTGTAGAGGCATTTGTAAAAGATTATATTAGAAAATAATTATATGTCTGTATATTTTGTCATAGGAGGTTTGGTATAAATATAAAATATTATTGACTATAGTATAGCTACATATAGGTTCTTTAATGCATTTCTGAGTAATACTCAACTTAATGGCATCCTAAGAATGAAAAGATCAGTTGGAATGTTCTAAGAATGATTCTAAGGTGCTTGCCTTTGTATTGGGCTTAATATTTAAATAGTTTTAAGTAGCAGATTTTTTTTAACATATGTTTAACCTGTGAAGCTGGAAATATGGCACAATTATTTTATTACCTAACTTGCTACGTTTAATAAGAATGCTATATGTATCAGAAAATTAACTGTTTTCAAATATTCAAACTGACTTTCATTGTTTGGACAATATAACCTTTAATACATGTAGATGTTTGTGAGAACAACTTTGGTGGAATTGATGGAGAAATCAAAAACTGTGCTGTCTTTCTGGACAAAATGATTTGTGAATTTAGAAATTACTTTACACATCGTATTGAGTATGTGTTCTTTATTTACATTATTGTTTGCTAGAATAAAGGGACTAAAATTTCGAAAGCTATAAATTTTTGATGACAAAAAGCTTGTTTTGATGAACTGTGTAAAATGAGCTGTGCAAAAAATTATTTGATACCAATTTTGATGCGAAAGATGTGCACATTTCGTCGATTTACGACTCGTCAGTTGTGCTCAAGGCCAAAAATGTTGAAAACCAAAACAACAATCCAAAAGGTTGAAGAACAAATTCAAAAATTCCAAAATGACCAAAAGGGGTTAAGCCAAAACCATCTAAGGACAGAGCTATGCAAGAGGGAGATACCCCTTAGTTTTCAAAAATTTTACAATTAAGTAACCGTAAATTTAGCTTTCTTTTTAAATTGTTGATTTAGTCAGATTGATTTACATTGTCGTATCTTATATGTTTGTTTCCACATTCTGTCTCCAAACCACAAATATAACTAATGTGTAGTCATTGAATGTGTTCTTTCAATCTATATATAGCTAGTACATGTATGGGATTAAAAATAACACCATCTTTCATTAGTCAATATCCACTTTTAATTTATGAATGAATTACATCATTTGACCTGGAATCATTGTGGGAAAATTGCATAATTCCATCTAAGGACAGAACTATGCAACAGGGAGATCATCAGTTTAATGAATTATAATTTGAATAAGGGACGAGATCAAAAGTTCAATTTAGGATAAAAAACTTAATTCAAATAGTTTGGGGGTAGGGGTAAAAATCACTGCAAGTTTTGTTATCCGACATCGATTTTTGGATGGAAAAATATGGATTCAAGTGATGTCAAGTCAATATACAGAACAAACATACATTGTTGAGGAAAAACATGGCCCATGATACAAAAAGTAAACACTCAGTAAATTTTTCCCAAATTAAGTTAAGAGGGGGGTGGGGGGGTCAGTGAAAAAACTATGTGAAATAAGTTTTTTATCCTACATTGAACTTTTGATATCGTCACTAAAATTGTTATGGGTCAGTATTGGTTTTGTGAGGTTAAAATATGGCAAATTTACTAATTAGAAAATCGTCTGATCTTAAGATAATTTTAGATATTTGATAGATACCGTGAATTAATTCTCTCCCTTTTTTCCTGAGGCTAAAAGGGAGACAAATTTATTATCTCCCTTACCTACATTGGTTAGGAAAATATAACTCACTCTGGTTTCTCATTGGATAACGTTATACATTTGTACATGTATGAACATTCTCTCCTAGTCGTTATTTACATTTCATTTCTTCACTTGCATTTCTAATGACCTAGTCAAGCTTGCTGACGTGTTATTTGGTTAGTAACTTTATTAAACCCGTTTTGTGTTTTCTGACTTAAAAGCTTGAAAATGAGAAACCAGGGTGAGTTATGTTTTCCTAACCAATGTAGGTAAGGGAGATAATTAAATTCTCTCCCTTTTGTCCTGAGGCTAAACTCACTCTGGTTTCTCATTATATTTTGGCATTTTGAATTTTCATTTTTGATTGATACCCATGGTAAAAAAAAAACCGCACCATTTTTATTTCTTTTGAGTTTTTTCTTTTTAACAAATAGGCCAGTTCAAGTTAATTGATTGGTGAATCAAATCAAAAATCGCCCTGCCTAAAGTTTTTTATTTTTCCCGGATGCGATTTTCAGGAATTTTTTCATGTCCGTTTCCGGTAAAATATTTTCTTTCATTGGGTTCATATCTTGCCCATGAAAACAAATTTTTTACTATCATATGTGTTGTTGTTGGTGGGAGAAAGGCATTGATAAAAACTTTGACTTAATATATAGTTATTGCCAACAAAGAAGGGTTCTTTTGGCACGATATAATTAATAAATATCACATAAATCATCCATGCATAAAATATGAGGGGAAAATAAAATAAAATCCTCCCACCCTCCCCATATTTTGTAGAAGGAGTGGATGATAATCTATCAAGTAACTTGAATTGGCCTTACAGATTTTACAGTTACATTTGTTCTGGAATTTTTAATATATGTGAGTTGTCTCCCATTTACAGAGTTATCTGCTCTTTGGAGAAGGTGTCTTCTGTAGAAATCAATGTGCAAATTGTCATTTCTCTGCAAAATATTTTTTTTCCTAACAATATTCTTTATACACAATACTGATGTGTTTTTAAATATATTATTCCACATTTTTCGATATCTGATGAAGGCCTTCCCTAATTCAGTATTTTCAGAAAAAAATTATAAGTGGTTTTTGCACTTCATGTCTAATGCAAAGACATCTTCTGTCAGGAAAGATAACTCATGCATATGGGAGACAACTCCAATATCGGCAAGTGTGGAGTCAATCTAATTAAAAACCGATCTCTCATCGCTCCCGTTTTCTGATATGTCGCGTGGGAGATCTAACGAAACCCGCTTTGAGGTCACATGTGAGTGAACTGGAACTTATGAATTTATAATGATATGCAAATGAGTTGAATACCTATCAATAAGCCAATCAAAAAAGTTTTCCTTTAGATCTAATCGTTAAAGAAGATCCGAATGAATTCTGGGGACTGACGATTTCTTCGTTAATAAAATGAGTTACATCCCTTTACAACACGATCAACTTCCAAGATCGCCGAAGCCGCAATTTCATTGGTCGAACAGGACACACCTATGAGGTCACTCACATGTGACCTCAAAGCGGGTTTCGTTAGATCTCCCACGCGACATATCAGAAAACGGGAGCGATGAGAGATCGGTTTTTAATTAGATTGGTGTGGAGTGCATCTCAAATTTTATTGATGTTTTGTTTCAACATATATATTGCACAACAGATTTACATTCTGACAATATATTATAAGTTTGCAGTGTAACACTTGACAGATATTGAGAATTATTTATGCTTATTACAAACATACCATTTTTCTCATACAAATATACAAAAAAGTATCAGTCATAACTTTTTTTTTTAATTTTCTACAGAATTGAATATTTGTTTATTAACTTTAAAAAAATGAGAAAGAAATAGAAATTGAAAAATGTGATTTTTTTTTCAAGATTTTACATAAGAGTACAATATTGGGTTGATTTATTGATAAAAAAAATTGTTGTCCTATATTTAGACTTATACTGGGTATATTGAATTATCTCATTCTGGTTGAAGGGAGATAATCCAACCAATATTTTTCTTAATATTATGTAAGAAATGTATGTTTAATCATGTGTTAGATCAACAGAATCTAATTTTAGTAGAACAAAAAAAACCATTTTAACCCTTGACCTTTGGATGCTCCTCTGTAATTGTAGATATTTTCTAAATAATTTATTTATGATACATAAAATATAAACTTTTAAAAATGAATAAAGTCTTAATGAAAATCTTGTTTTTCTCTTTATGTTTTGTCTCAACAGATTTTATGGTGAAACACTGGGTATACTCTCACCATTCACATCTGTGAACTTCACATATATAGCTCAGTCCATACTATTCCTACAACCATATTACCTTGAACAGAGGGTCTATAAAACAACAGCAACCCGAGTGGGACAAAAAATAGCAATACATACTATATACAGCATTTAGACTTAGTAATGATGGTGCTTTATTTTTTCCCACACTAAGTTTTCACATTAGATACTTACATTTTCCCTTTTGAAAACTGTCACAAGGCTGTTGGTAAATATTTTTGCTGTCTGGACAACTTTTTGCAGTCCTTGTCTACCTTTGAACAACTGTTAAAACAGGAAACTGTGATGGTTCTTAGTATGCAAAATGGAGACAAACCAGGGCAAGATGAACGTCTTTACTATTATTCTTAATTCAGATTTAAGATTTATTTTAAAAATTATGTTTTCTTTGTTGTCAAAATAGTATCTATTTAAATGTCTGATGAACTCTGACAAGTAAAAATGCACAAAACACATCAAAATTTTAATTCTATCAGTTAGCCTTAAGTTGAAAAAAACTATCAACTAGAGTACCCGTGGTGTACACTTTCTTGGCCAGATCCAGATCTCTGTTTTGACAGGTATGAAAAAACCGTTTCCCAAATGAAAATGGACCTGTTCCATTGATGTTGTCCCAGATTTGACATGTGCCGCATGGTGGGTGTCCTGCAGGAAGCAGATACTGCTTACTCTTCCGGAGCACCTGAGTCTACCCCCGGTTTTTAGCTCACCTGGCCTAAAAGGCCATGTGAGCTTTTCTCATCACTTGGCGTCCGTCGTCGTCTGTCGTCTGGCGTCTGTCGTCGTTAACAATTTTTCAAACATCTTCTCCTCTGAAACTACTGAATGGATTTGGATAAAACTTAGCATGATTGTTCCTTAGGGTATCCTGCACAAATTTTATGCTTCGATTTTTGATCCGTCGAAAAACATGGCCACTGTTACTAAAAATAGAACATAGGGGTCAAACAACAGTTTTTCGCAAGTATCTCAAAAGTCATTAGGTTACGGCAAATTCTGGCAGGTTGAAAGTGTTCAGCATGATGAGAGCTACCTGTGTGCTGATTTTCGTGAAAATCTGTCAACTGATGTTAGAGTTATTGCCCTTTTTTGACATTTTTGGCTTTTTTATGTTATTATTTCAAAAATCTTCTCCTCTGAAACTACTGAATGGATTTGGATAAAACTTAGCATGATTATTCCTTAGGGTATCCTGCACAAAGTTTATGCTTCGATTTTTGATCCGTCGAAAAACATGGCCACTGTTACTAAAAATAGAACATAGGGGTCAAACAACAGTTTTTCGCAACTATCTCAAAAATCATAAGGTTATGGCAAATTCTGGCAGGTTGAAAGTGTTCAGCATGATGAGAGCTACCTGTGTGCTTATTTTCGTGAAAATCTGTCAACTGATGTTAGAGTTATTGCCCTTTTTTGACATTTTTGGCTTTTTTTATGTTATTATTTCAAAAATCTTCTCTGAAACTACTATTCAAAATCAAATGAAACTTGGTATGATTGTTCCTTAGGGTATCCTGCAAAAAGGTAATGCTTGGATTTCTGATTGGTCGAAAAACATGTCCGCCCTTACTAAAAATAGAACATAGGGGTCAAAATGCTGTTTTTTGCTATTTTTTCCTGAATTATAGAAATAAAATGAAGATGAAAGCCACCTTCAAGGCAAACATAGTATCCCTGGTTGAATGGTGATGATGAAAGTTTGTTTTGGACGGCCATTTTTAAAATGGCTGCCATTTTCCCGCCATTTTTAACACTTGCTCGGATTTCAACAATATTTGGTTTTTAAAGTAAACATGGTATCCTTAGTGAATGGTGATAATGAGAATGTTGTATAACAATGATTAAACTTCATAATATGTGAGCTTTTAATTGCCATCACTTGGCGTCTGTCATCATCGTTGTTAACAAATTTTCAAACATCTTCTCCTCTGAAACTACTAGGGGGTTTTGGATTAAAGTTAGCATGATTGTTCCTGCAATATTTCCTTTTCAAGTACAATAAAAAGCCTTAACCCACAATTTTTAAATAACTTCTTTCAAACATTTTAAAAACGAAGACAACATATAGACCAAAAGATTTATACTTGTATTTGAAGATGAATTAAAGCTTGTATTTTGTATTGTGAATTATCAGATTGACCATGACTGTATCTTAATCAAGCGTAGGGAGGACTCATGCCCATTTCTTTCCAGAGGTTCTTGAAAGGCTTTTAAAGGTATTTTCAGCATTTTACGTGACCTTTAATACTCAGTTTAATTTACAACAAACATTAATATATTAATTTAGTTTATAGTGCATTGTTTGCCAGGTGAGCGATTCAGGCTCTTGAGAGCCTCTTGTTTTTCGGTGGGGTCCATGTTGTTCATATTTTATAAGTGTAGTGTTTGTATTGTTTTAGTCCTGTCTTCGTTGTTCTCCGGAGTTTATCAGTTGTTTCCCTCCCGCCTTCGAATATCCCTTTGGTATATCTTGACTACTTTTTAGTTTTTGTCATCACTTGGCGCCCGTCGTCCGTCATAAACTTTTAAAAACATCTTCTCCTCTAAAACCACTCTATCTATTACAGCCATACTTAAGTCTGAATGATCCTTAGGGTATCTAGAATAAATTTTATGTTTTATTTTCTTGTCCATCGAGAAACATGGCCGCCATGGCTAACAATAGAACATAGGGGGTAAACTGCAGTTATTGGCTTATATCTCAAAAACTAAAGCATTTAGAGCAAAACTGACATAGGGTAAAAATGTTTATCAGGTCAAGATCTACCTGCTATGAAATCATTCAACCGTTAATCTTAAGGAAATTGGTCAAGGTCATTGAAAAAGTCCATAGCAACCATATATATTTTGGGTTAAGGACCCTATAATATAGCTGTACCAAGGATCAAGGTCATTGAAAAAATCCATAGCAACTGATGGAAAAGTGTCTAGCAACCAGATATATTTGGGTTCTGGACCCTACAATTTACCTCTTCAAGTCAAAATGGAAGGTCAAGAGTCAATGCCATTGAAAAGTCCATAGTAACCGATGAAAAGGTTCCTTGTAACCATATCTATTTGGGTTCAGCTATTTTTTAGCTGTACATGTCAATATTAAGGAACAAATTGCGACGGTATACATTAAATAGCAAAAATAATCATTGATGCAAGATCTACACAAAATATAACAGGTGAGCGATTCAGGCTCTCGGGGGCCTCTTGTTTTGTATGCCTACTGTCATGTAATATGGTATGGAATTGCGTCTGTGGAATCCGATTTAATTCCTTCCAGAAGTGATAACTTTGACTTACATTGAATATTTCATTGACGGGTTTTGTTTAATATCTGTAGCCTTTCTACTTAAAAAAAATAAACTTTATTAATAAGTATATGAAAACATTTTTCTTATTGTTTCCAGTGTAAATATTCATAATTATTCTAAAAAACTTTAATCATCGTGACTAAAATGGTAAAAATTGGGTACAAAATATTTTTAAGTTCTTTATATCTGTGATCAGAGATTTAAAGTTGCTAAAAAGACTCGTACAAGACTCACTACACTTATCTAGTGACATTTCCTTAGACTCATCTACTGTTACCTGGTGAAAGTCAGATGTTGTTCTGGAGTTAAGTCGCCTTGTCCATAAAAAAAAATCAAATATTCACGAAAAATCACAATAGCAATTTTCGGGTAAATTAAAAAACGTATCGACTTAGATGGGCTCAATATATCTTGTTAAAATTTGAATCATAGTTTGTTAAGATAAGTGTCTTTCAATGGTCAACTGCTAATCAATGCTAAACATATAGCTTCAACTCCTATTTTGTGTTTTAATTTAACGAAGTTTACCCGTGGCTTAATGAAAAACGTCAAGTAAAAAGCCTAATATCTGAGTGTAATTATCGTAGAGATGCATCTGGGCGAATCTGAGTGAATCCCATCCAAAATGATGTCTTTTACACCCAATTATATCGTCCCTAGGTACTAGAGACCTGCAATCACCTCACTTAGTAAAGAACGCCTCCAAATCGATCCGCGGCCGGGTCAAACCAAAGACGGCATCAAAATTGGTACATGTATTTACTGATTTTCCTCGAACCAAGCTGCATCTAGGAATAAGAGGAACAGAGAACTGGTCGACTCGGAGTCAATATAATGTGTCCGGTTGGGATGATATTATTAGTCATACAGTTAGTTACAGGGGGGATAATGGAATATATGGAGTGTCTTAAAAAAATTGTATCGGTCGAGGCGTCAGCCGAGACCCGATACGAAAATTTTCCAGGCACTCCATATATCCCCGTATCCCCCTGTAACTGACTGTATAACGAATTTATCCCGGCGATGAAATGTTCGAATCATGAATTTTTTATATTATGGCCTTTAGTATGTTTTTATTTCTTTTAATTTTTGTGGGATGGAAAAAAAGCAAAACTTTAACATTATAAAGTTTAAAACAATTTGTTAACAGAAAGTAGTGAAAGCGAATCACGTGATTTCAAGGAAGGGAGATACAGATCGCGGAGACCGGATACAAAAAAATTCGGGGCATGTAGCGAATCACCTGATTTCAAGGAATAATTGATAAGGACACTTTGTAGCCAATGGAAAGACAGCATTTTTAACAAAGTCGGGATAAGTCTTCCTATATTACCTCGTGAGATAGCACGTTAAAAATCCGGTTAAGGTGTAGGTCTAGAAGAAAGCAGAGTTTATATTCATATCATATCATAACATAACGTATTCTTCATTGTCAATCAAGACGCGCTAAAGGGGCTAAACAATTACCATGAATCAGTGGTGAAATTAAATGACATAACATTCTGACTGATTTTAAACGATTGTCAGTTATACAAGAGAAAGAAAGAGAAAAATATACATGTTATTCATTTTTTTTTCTGAGGCATGGTCACAATATAATATAAGAGGGACAATTGGGACAACAAATCTAAAAGAGTTTTTCTATAAAGTAGTTATTTGATACATTATAATGATCTAATAGTATATCATAACAAGTATTAGGTTTTCCAAAAAGCTAGCCGTCTTTTTGCAGAATTAAATGATAAGTGTGTATTTACATTATTTAAATTACGATATCCGAAATTGTGTTATTTTCGGTCGAGAAAAGTTTCCTTCAACTCATTATTGGAATACCTAATACACAAATAAGTTGGAAATGTACAAAAAAATACAAAAGTACACAAAAGTAGCATATTGTACACACACAACAAGAACTGTCAATCACGCTACCGGAACACAATACTTTCTTTAGGTTTACCGGAAGTCGCTAAATTATCTCCCCTGTTTTTTCTCGAAAAAATGTCAACTTCTTTTGAGTCGAACTTCGCCTATCTCGAATTTTTTTTGTGGTCCCGTGGAGTCCCGATAACGAGAGTCAACTGTATTTATATAGCATATATTAATATTGTATATCTTCATGGAAAATGTTTAGTGCTCTTGATGAATGAAATTCTCTGTTCATGTTATATGTGTATGTCATTTGTTAGTAAAGAACATATGTGGATATACGATATATGAAAGTTTCTATGTTTTCATACTAGATATCACTGATTTATTGTGAGGACTCGGCTGTTTCCGGCAGATAAAAGACAAATATAGCGACGTACTTCCAATCATTTTAACGCTACATATTTTATTGGTCTAGAAATAATGAAATCGTGTTAATTGAGTCAAGTTTTGTGGAAATTAAGAAAGTACTAAAATAAAGAGTCCAAATCCGATACCTTGCGGGATTAGAAGACATTTTCTAGGTTTCAATTTTCAAAACCAATCAACGTACTTGATTCCTCTTCAGTCGGTATATTATCTTCCAATCAGGTAGAAGATAGCATTCATTACGCAGACTGTCCACCATTCAACTCTTATAATACCGTCTCCGAGGAGACGGTAATAACAGTTAGTCATAAATGTATGTGTAATATCATAAAATAATAACTTTTAATTATTTATTTTGAGATTTAAAGGCAAATGGCTTTGTTTATTTAAATGTTTAAATAAATTACAAACCATAACTAAACCTGTTTATCTATCTTTTACAAAACAGCCATATGAATAATGATTTGTCATCTAGATGGATAATATTTTTAGCAGTATTTTAAGATTGGCTTAAAGAATATATTCCTAATGTGAGATAACTCTTTACATTTGAGTAAACAACATGTTCTTGTCCTGGTATGCATTTAATATCCATCCATCTATCGAATGCAAAAATCTTTTGTCTCTTTGACACATTGACAAGGGTCACAACCCTGGTATGTACCATGTCGTAAACGTCACAGTGTTACGGTTTTATTTCAGAATTATTATCATTATGGTTCAAACGTATATTTCATGCGCAAAGCAAAACGTTTTCGGAACGTTTCAAAGCGAATTTTGCGTTACACGTCAGTTCATTATCAAAACGTTTCTGCTAAAACACAATATTGAAAACGCATTAGTTTTCGTATTGCGTTGTAGCTAACTGTATTCGAAACGCATTATCTAGTCGCATGAACAGCAGGTACATGTTGTTATTTGTACAGTACAGATAGCATGCAAGTAACTTATTTATCTAATATGATCTGCTTCAAACCCTTTCAGTCACAGATGCCAGACGACTTGTTTGGTAACGTTATAGTAAAGTTTCCCACAAGCTTTAACGACGTCATAGAATAACTTGCGTTATGTAATGGCGTATTCGTATCTGATTACCTAGCTATATATATATGTACATATTATCAGGTTTTCTGCAAACGTATATCGTAAAATATCAGCCGCGAGACACAATGTGAAGCTTTTTCGGCGAGTGAGCGTAGCGAACGAGCCAAAAAGCGTCATATTGTGTCGAGCGGCTTATATTTTACAATATTTGTTTGAAGAAAACTTGATGATAAATTTATCGTATTGTTAAGTAGCAATCTTAATGGAATTTCTTACTTTTCAATGGCCATCCGCCTATAACCGGATGTTTTCCTGATATATTCGGGTCAACGTTGGGTCAAACATTATGACGTCGCTGATATATTCGGGTCAGCTCATATTAGGGTCGGGTCAACTCTTTACGACGTCACAGTGCCGAAATACGGGAAATTCTGAAGGCCTCAGCAGGTCTATATAGCCATAGGGAAATACGATAAATTGCTATATATATATATATATAGCAAAATATCGTAGAAACGGTCCTATATGAATATAAATAATTCACGGTTGCTTTAAAATATCCTGATTTTACCACGGGTAGGTTCTTTATGTCGATATTTAACCACTGGCTATCTCTTGTGGTAAAATAGTTTGCATAAAGGGCCGCCGTGGTAAAATCTTGATATTTTGAAGGTACTTTTATTTGGTCCATACCAGCGTGTTTTCCATACAATTGTTCACCTGAATTCGCAAGTTAAAAATCCGTTGTAAGGGAGAATTTTGGCTTCGTTGAAAATTGTCCCTTCGGTCAATAAAATCTCTGTATCTGTTTGAAGCTCAACCGTTCTACTATTTAAAATTAAAGAACGATATTTTTGCATTTGTTTATTGACCTATTGGTTATTTTTCAACGTTGCAATGTCGTAGAAAATTGACTGGGTCATTTTTCAGTGTTGAATATTGACACACTGGTCGCTTTTTAACGCTGTAGAGTCGTTAGAAATTGCCTTGTTTGTCTTTTTCCAATGTTGAAAATTCGCCATGTCATTTTTCTATGTTGAATATTGACCCGCCTGTCACTTTTTAACGTTGAAGGGTCGTTGAAAATTGACTGGGCCGGGTCGTTTTTCAACATTGAATATTGACCCGCTGGTCACTTCTTAACGACGAAAGTTAGTTGAAAATTGACTCCTTTGTCATTTTTCAATGTTAAAATATTTATCAATGCATGCATGTAATTTCCAACGTTTAATTATAGCATAACTAATCTTGAAATGCGAGTACCTAAAAATCTACAACTAGTTACCGAACAACACATTAATTATTAGTGTTATTGTATGACTGCTCAGTACTACCCAAGGCACATCCATTGATGAAGTTTCATTGATACACTATGCTTAGTTCAAAAGAAATGAACCTAAATGCAAAACTTAACCACATAGATCGGAGGTACGGGCGTACGGACGGACAAGGGTTCCCATTCACATTCGTGGGCGGGGCATGATAAATTAAGACAACAACAAAAACAAACCTGTGTGGTAAAAATAGCAAATACGCTGGTGTATACATATGAATTCATAGGATAATCCCTTTTTTGTTCGATCATTGAACTGAATATTTAAAAGACAATTTTTGTAAGACTTTGTTTAAACATTTATTTACTCCTTCTCCAAGTATATACGTCAAAGAATTCATGTGTATCAGTGTTTTTAATTAATTTTGAAAGTATTTATATTTTCCAAAAAGGTTTGAATTTGGGTAAGAGTGAGCACATACATGTAAAGAGAATTAAAACGGATAAAACTTTACTCCGTTACATGTATTTTGTAGATTCTTTTCTGTCAAAAAGGTAAGTTTAATTTTATTTATTATAACCACAGAGTCGATGCCACTGCTGGTGGACTCAAAGTCCCCGAGGGTATCCCAAGCTCAGTTGCTAGTATTTCGATACTAGCCCGAAGTTGATACTTAAAAATTACTGTTACAAAATTGTAAAATTGTTGAAAACTAAGGAGTATCTCCTTCGTGCATAGCTCTGTCCTTAGATGGTTTTGGCTTTACCTATTTTGGTCATTATGGTATTCTGAATTTGCTCTTCAACCTTTGGGATTGTTGTTTTTGTTCTCAACATTTTAGGCCTTGAGCACAATTGATGAGTCGTAAATCCACGAAATCCGCACATCTGGTGCATCAAAATTGGTATCAAGAATTATATTGTTTAATTTTTTCCCTCTTTTGTTCTTCGTTTTATTTACCTAAAATGCTTTCCATTTGAGCACAGAATATTCCCTAGTATATGCTTCTAGCACAAAATTGTGCTTTCAGTTTCATAATCACTTTTCACGTAAAACTCACAGTCACTTGTTTCTGTTAAAAAAGTAGCATATAGTAGGATATATGGTATTTTTTTTTAACAGAAACAAGTGACTGTGGTAAAACCTTACTTCCCGAACAGAAAGTACCAGGATGAAAATACATGAATGTCTGACATTTATTTTGTATCTCAAAACTCCTTGTGACCGAAATTAATTTGCTGGTCAAAACAAATTGTATATTACGAAAACTTTTGTCTGAACCCCTCGTATCTCTTGTGTCTGAAACCACTTTGTATTTCAAATTTCGACGAAATGTGCACATCTTGTGCATCAAAACTGGTACCAAAGAACGTATTTTTACCAATGCTACTGCAAAGTCGACGAGATCCCAGCTCACTTTTCGACACTAGCCCAATAGCGATACATAAATTCTACTTTTACAAAATTGTAAAATTTGTGAAAACTTGCAAACTATGACCTTAGATAGTTTTGGCTTTACCCCTTTTAGTCATTTTGACATTTTAGAATTTGCTCTTCAACCTTTTGGATTGTTGTTTGGTTTTCAACAGTTTAGGCCTTGAGCACAACTGATAACTCGTAAATCGACGAAAGTTGCAAATTGTGTCCATTAAAATTGGTGTCAAAGAATTTCATTCATTTGATCCAGCATGGTATTATGACAGAACAATTTTGTAATAAATGATTTTATCAGCTAAATTTTCATAAATATTTTATACTTAATTAAAACCTTTCATTACAAGTACCAGTTTTAACAAATTATTTATTCATTTGAGTCAGGTATCTTTTCCTAAAACTTATTTTATATTGTATTGAAAAGATTGTTATGATTAAGGTTGCTCGCTGGTCATGTTTTGGTCTATTTGTCAGATTTTCGGAATCCTCGGGTTTTATCCATTTCGTAAACATGAAATTTTTTGCCCATAAACCACCACTTTTTCTTTTATAATTCAATCATATATACCTTAAAATGGTATTTGACAAAATTTTACGAAATCCTTTTTATTTTTTCATACATCTTTGAGAGACTGAAGTTGTCAATGCAAAGACAATGAAAAATCTAGAGAAAACCCATTTTCTGCAAAATTCCAAGGCCTTACAGCCCTTAAATGATCACATGAAGCTATATTTTTTTCTTGCTTATTTGTTTACTATTCATATGTTCTCTCAAACTAAAACACCTATTTCAAATCCTATTTATTTCGTATTAGACGAGCGATCATCCTTAAAAACTAAATTATTTGTTAAATATTTGACATTAAAGAAAGTTAATTCTTAATAACCAAACATTACATAATATCAATTAGGCACTTTGTTAAGAATCTAACACGCTATGACATGTCATTGAGTAAATGATGGTCAATTAGGACGGTTAACAAATAATCACGGTGACAGAAAATAGTTCAACACCTTAATTTTTATAGGTATAAATCCGATGGAGAAAATAGTTCACTAACACCTTAATTTTTATAGGTATAACTCCGATGGAAAAATAGAAAATAAGAGTGGTTAAGATTTTGAAAAAACAGTGCAAAGCCTCGAATTCTCTTAATTCCGTAGAAAGCGTCACTTTTCCTTTGGTTTGACTATTTTTAAGGTGAGTTCTTTCTTTTAATATTTAATTTTATTTTTTTATAAAAAAAATATTTCTGAATTAACGTAGGTTTTACATTTAAAACCCCTTAATTAATACTTTTGATATTTTATGTTAATTTTCTTTGAAATTTAACTTTCATTTAGACAATTATATTCGCATAAATCTTGTAAATATAGATTCTCCTTCAGGTACGAGTGAGTTATAGAATTTCTCCACCCGAGATAGTTAAATTTTCGATTTTCCACACGCGAGCCTTTAGCGAGCGTGTTAAAATCAAAAATTTAACTATTGAGGGTGGAGAAATTCAATAACTCACGAGTAAATTGAAGGAGAATCTGTTTCTCCTATGATTTTCGACAAAACCCTCAAGAAAATGTCGTTGCTAAGTAGTTTGTTTACATAGATGTCATTTCGGGACTTCTCTAGTTTATTGTTCTAATAACTGTAGAAAAAAGGGCGGTAATTCCCACGTAGAAATTTAATCACCGGGAAGTGGTTAAAGATATTATGTATTTTTATCCCACCGATTAAACACGTCAAGAATAGGAGAAATAGTATTATTTCACGAATCTTTAAAATATCATATTATATTATCAGTTTATGTGTTAAGCATGTTTAAGAGAATAACTGTATTTTACAAGCAGTAAATAGTTCGTAAATACTAGTAATAGGGTTGTCCTGTAATTTGAAGTGCAAAGTTCTATTATTTTTTTTTTCAAAGTGTACTTACATAATAGCCATTTTTACGGAGACCCTCAGGGACACACAAAGTAAAATGATATCGTTATCTCTATGTATTATTATTGTCATCCCTATTTATGGTATCATTATCAAACGATATAATAAATTGAAACAGAAATTGGTGCCATCATAAATTATGTCCACGATATCTACCTCGCACTGCAAAAGTAAAAAAAAAAAACAATTTACAGTGGAAAATTAGCAATTTCACAATTTCCGTCTGAAAATTGGAACCCTGTATTAAATTTCAAAATTGAAAATCTTATTGCACATCTACACATATTGAAGAACAATATTATAAACATATAAAACCATTGAAACAAAAAATGAATGAGTATTTCAAGAGACAAGGCAAAATTAGAAATTTCACCATTTTCGGTCCCAAAATTGGAACCCTTAATCGATTTCCAAAATTCAAAACCTTTTTGCACATTTACAGATAATAAGGAACAATATAATATACAAATAAATTTGCTAAATCTAAATGAAAAATGAAAGAGCAGTTCAAGTCACAAGCTTAAATTCCCTATTTAGGAAATACAGCCCCTGTGGGCCCTAAGTTGTTAAAATCAAAACCACTGAAACAAAAAATGAACGAGTTTTTCCAGAGACAAGGCAAAATTAGAAATTTCACCATTTTCGGTCCCAAAATTGGAACCCTTAATCGATTTCCAAAATTCAAAACCTTTTTGCACATTTACAGATAATAAGGAACAATATAATATACAAATAAATTTGCTAAATCTAAATCTAAATGAAAAATGAAAGAGGAGTTCAAGTCACAAGCTTAAATTCCCTATTTCGGAAATACAACCCCCGTGGGCCCTAAGTTGTTAAAATCAAAATTAAAAAAACTTATTGCACATCTACATACAGTATGTGAAATATTGTATAGAAATTAAAAGCATGAAATGAAAAATGAATAAGGAGTTTAAGACACAAGCTTAAATTTCCAAATTTCGAAATTCGACCAATTTTTGAAAATCAAAATTCTAAAAACTTATTGCGCATCTACATACAGTTTGTGACAAAACTGTATAGAAATTAAAATCATAAAATAAAAAATGAATAAGGAGTTTAAATCACAAGATTAAATTTCCAATTTTAAAAATTCGACCCCTGTGGGCCCCAATTTTTGAAAAAGCAAAATTCTAAAACCTTATTGCGCATCTTCATATAGTATATGACAATACTGTATAGAAATTAACTGCACGGAGTTAAAAATGAATGAGGAGATCAGGTCACAAGCTTAAATTTCCAATTTTCGAAGTTAAAAATGAATGAGGAGTTCAGGTCACAAGCTTAAATTTCCAATTTTCGAAAATCGACCTCTGTGTGCCCAATTTTAGAAAATCAAAAATATAAAACCTTATTGCACATCTACATACATTTTGTGACAATACTGTATAGAAATTAAATGCATGACGTGAAAAATAAACGCGGAGTTCTGGGGATAGATTATCTAACGGACGGACCGATTACAAATATCCTCGAACTTCATTCTAAGTGCGGGGATAATAACGATATACATGATATAATACATTGAGTTACCAATATAATAAATCTCGAGATAACGATATAATAAATCGAGATAACGATATAATAAATCGAGATAACGATATAATACATTGAGATAACGATATATATTTTTTTTTTGTCGTGCCACCTCCAGGGAACCTTACTAGTGTATTTACGGAAGAAATAGCTTGGTACTTATACTCGTTCAAAAGTAAAGAACTGGAATTCTTCATCTCTTTTTTAAAATTCACGTTTTTCACCCCCCTCCCCGGAAAGATGTGAATTTTAAAAACTCTTTCTAGACAGTGAAAAAACTATGTGAATTAAGTTTTTTTTATCCTACATTGAACTTTTGATCTCGTCCCTTATACATATATTGTATATATTTTTTTTTCAGATACTTATTAGACTATAAAAAAAATGAAAAGAAGAAATATTGTGTTATGGCTGTACATTGTATACGGTACGTTTTTTTTCTTGGTTACAATTATTCTAATTGTCATTTTGCTTAGTTTCTTCTGTTACCTTTTCTAACATTGGACTCGGACTTCTTTTGAACTGAGTTTTACTGTGCGTATCGCTGTGTGTTTGTTTATTCCAAATTGGCTTTGGGTATAGGGGGAGGGTTGAGATCTCACAAAACATGTTTAACCCCGCCACATTTTTGCGCCTGTCCCATGTCAGGAACTTCCAGCCTTTGTTAGTCTTGTGTGTTTTTTTTTGTTCGTTTTTTTTTTTTTTGGTTCATTTGTACGTTTCGAATTTTAATGTGGCGCCCATTTCGCTGATCTAGTGTGTATTATTGTTTGGGGGCCAGCTGAAGCCCACCTCCGGGTGCGGGATTTTTTCGATGCGTTAAAGACACATTGGTAGCCTTGAGCTGTTTTCTGCTCTTTGGTCTGGTTGTTGTCTCTTTGACACATTTCCCGTTTCCATTCTCTATTCTATCTTGAACTTAGTGTGTGCGAGATTTTTCATTTTTGTTGAAAGTCTCTCTTCGACTTTTACATGAAGAACAGCACTAAATGTACTGTTTCTTTCTTAGACTTTTGACATGTATTTAGAAGAATTTTATGTCAAGAGTTTATCCACCATATCCATTTTCCAATAATATTTATTGCAATCCGATATGTTTTCTTATTTTTAAAATTCAGTTTGTGTATACACATCTTCAGTGTCCAAATCCGGAAAGGTGGAAAACAATGATAAACATATTAATTATAATGATAATAATAAAAAAAATACTGTTCAATGGATTCAAATACGAATATGACCTAAAGTGAAGCCCCAAAATACGTTCAGGATCAAAGTACAGAGAGTGCAGGAGATATTACTTACGAAATTATTCATGGACGTCCGTCATTTGTTGGAGATTTTACCACAGATGCGCCATATCTCTGTCGAAATTTTACCATGATATGGCCACCCCGTGGTAAAATCGACCACAAACTGATTCTAAAAACGAAAACCATTGAAAAAAAATCTTCACATTGCCGACGCCATTGATAATATGACGTTTAAATTACGTTTGAAACATATGGCGAACATATACGTTATATTGTAAATGCGGGAGATATTACTTACTTTAAAGTTTATTTTAGTATAATGCAGATTAAACGGTAGTTTATCAATAATCTACAGCTCTTCATGAAAGAGAGAGAGAATGAGAGAGAGAGAGAGATTATAATGTTTTATACTACATAATATAATGTGAAGGGTCAGTATTACATGTACGGCTATTTTTGGTAGTATCAGAAAAGAAAGGCTCCAGTATCATCGAAATAAATGGTTTTATCTGACGTGATCTGAACTCAAAAATATGTTATGTAACAAATGTTTATGCTGTAGGTTGTTTAAACCAAATTTAAATTTGAAATTTTTTTTTATCACATGTGTGCTTCAAGCTTCTCGTCAACATCGCATTGTGCGCATGTGTCAATAATAATTGCTCTATATAGAACACGGTTGTGTTTCTATAGTGAAAGTGGCACGTCATATTAGAATACGCAATAATACTGTAGTATTTCATAGAAGAAAAATGAGATACGGTTAACTCTTACTGGCCAACTCATCATTTCGGATAAGTGAAATTTTTACTGTGATGCCATTTTTCATACAACACGTGCAAAACTTTATATACTTTACTTCTGTTATGGTGAATTTAATTTTAATTTCATAAAAGGATTTAATCTTTTTTTATTTACATGGTTTTAGGTTTTTCCTACACGAATGCCGCATACACATATACTCTGGAAGAGAATTTACGGACTGCCTACCTTGGCAGCAGTTATAATATTTTTGCTAGACCATTTGCCAATGTGAACGTAACAGTAGGACTTAACGTAATGACACTAAATGCTTTGGTAAGTACAAATGTAGTAACGAGAGGCCCCAGTGTCTTTATACATCGGCAAATTCGTCTTTTTGTTCAAAGTGTTTCCACGACCAGCAATCAGCACTGTGAATTATGGTGTCATCACTTGTCTAAGCGCAACAAGTAATAATAGGAGTAAAAAAAACCAGTCAGTACAGGGAACATGTATTTAGTAAAAATCACCCCACTTGCTGATCTGACTTATAAAACATGCTTTTTAGGCTAGTTAGAAATAAAAATTTAATACAAGAGTGGAACCTTACGAGTACATGTAATAACAAAACCCCTTTCACAATTTATTAGGTACAAAGGAACATTGTGGATAAATGTTTGACACATTGTATTTCAAATTTAAATATTAAAATCTAAAAAGAACACTAGAAAACACAAATAAAAAACAAACAAAAACAAGAATTTTATTGTTTGTTTTTAAGTTTTATCCTGGGTTAGAATGATAACTATTTAAAATCAATTTCTGAAAGATAGAACATTTTGAATTTTAATTAACTATCTTTTTATTTTCAATTTATCATTATATTTCAAGTTTTATATGGTTTCATTTGAATATTTCAGAGTATTAGTGACCAGACAATGTCGATAAGCGGATATCTCACCATTGTAAGTTGTTGAGAATATTAGACAAACATGTACTTCATACATTTGTCAATACGGTGCAATATTGACAGCGCACAGTTGAGATAATTATGTTTTAAAGACAATATCAGTACCATATTGACGAGGTCACAAGTCCATCATTGTTTTATCATATACAAATCCTGAGTATAAACGCCTCAAAACTGCAGTGTTTGTTCTGCGAACTGCTAGTCGAAAATGGTATTTTATTTTGCACAACAACTCTCTTCTGATAAAGAAATAATTTTATTGAAAATGCAGACGTTGCATCCTTCGTTGTAGAAGGTTTTTCTTAGGTGGTTTGTGTCTCTTTCATTTCAGCATCTTGTTACTCAGGTAAAATATTGGTTAATTTCATCTAATGTACCCACATTGTGGAGCATCACATATCCGAAATTCTAATGCAACATAACATATAACGACCTTTTTGATTGGATAACGTCAAGCGTAAAATCAACGGGTTACCGTCGAAACCATTGACGACAAGGTTGCGCGAACGCATTTGACGTTTCCTGTTTACTTTTTATTCTATTTTTTAACGTTTAACGGAGGTTGCATTAGAATGGGGATAACTGTATTATATTTTATCAGTTGCCGACATAAAACTGTGGTTTTACCATCGCAAATATCCGTTTACCTGGCTCCGCTACGCGTCGCCAGGTAAACTCAATTTGCGACGGTAAAACCAGCGGTTTACGTCGGCAACTGATAAAATGCAATACAGTTATCCCCTAATTTTCAACTCTGTGGCCAGTATTCCAGTACTGCCATAAAATCGTGGCTTTAGTATACCCCCGCTTTTGAAAAAAGTGGGGTATATAGTTTTCATTGTGTCCGTCTGTCCGTTCGTCCGTCCGTTCGTCCGACCTTTGTATCCGCAACTCCTCCTAAACTACTGAATGGAATTTGATGAAACTTTCAGAGAATCTTCATCCCATGATGACATTGTGCACCTCCTATTTTAGAATTTGATCGGACCAATTTTTGGGGTTTCCCATAGAAAAATATGGACTTTGACTTTCAATATGATACCGGGTACAATGATGCCATTCGCAACTCCTCCTAAACCACTGAATGGAATTTGATGAAACTTTCAAAGGATCTTTATTAATGATGCTGTAGTGCACCTCCTATTTTAGAATTTGATCTGACCAACATTTGGGGTTTCCCATACCAACACATGGACTTTGCCATTCATTGTGATAGGGGGTACCATGATGCCTTCCGCAACTCCTCCTAAACCACTGAATGAAATTTGATGAAACTTTCAGAGGATTTGTATTACATGATGCCATAGTGCACCTCCTATTTTAGATTTTGATTTGATGAATATTTTGGGATACCCATACCAAAACATGGACTTTGACATTCATTGTGATAGGGGTACCATGATGCCATCCGCAATTCCTCTTAAACCACTGAATGGCATTTGATGAAACTTTCAGAGGATCTTTATTACATGATGCTGTAATGCACCTCCTATTTTAAATTTTCGTCTGATGAATATTTGGGGTTACCTATACCAAAACATGGACTTTGACTTTCAATGTGATAGGGGTACCATGATGCCATCGGCAACTCCTCCTAAACCACTGAATGGAATTTGACGAAACTCATCTCACTGCTGTTGGAGTTTTCCTGTCCAAAATATTGACATTTCCTTTCATGTATCTGATGTAAGGCGGGGGTATCAAGTAGTGAGCTTTGCCCACAGTATTTTTTATTTACAGTGTGCAGATTTAAAAAAAAATGTTTATAAATATCGGCAAAAGAATACCGAAACAATAAAAATGGTAAAAGTCCGTAAATTCAAAATCCGAGGAAAAGACAGTCATGAGAAGTAACACAACAAACAAACGCCAAAATCATATATGTAAAACAAAGGAATAAAAAAATATAATAAACTAAACAAAAAATAACAAGACAGTACAGAAACTAAATCACTAGCAATGTCCGGTGAGCTGCCAATCCCTGAAGGGTGTGAAATCCAACTGAAAATATCTAGTCTCAACTTTGCACCGGCCAATCAACTCGTGATGACGACCGTAAAATGTTCGGAGTGATGAAATTAACAGACTCTGAACAAAACCCCGTCTTAAAAAAAAATTCTCAATTCTTAAGTTGATTTGATCGTTTTTTTTTTCATTTGACATGCACATGGTGATATACATATTGTATTATTATAAAATTTCTCTACTTCTAATGCATTTTCATTGGTTTACAAAAATGTGGTATTTTACTCGATCGTCCGCTGTAAAGGAACAGCGGGTGGTATTTTATACTGTCACCGGCTGGAAGGAAACAGCGGGTGATATTTTACGCTGTCATCCTCTCATAAAATCCAAGACATTCAGTATAATAAAATAAGTAAAAAATATCTAATAGGGTTGACAATGTTTTCTCGGGGTTACAATATACTCCATCACCCTCTTAGAAATATGTTATTTATATAATGTTATAACTTCGAATATTTGAAAAGACAAATTGTTCTTGTTTTACAGCGATGGAACGATCAAAGACTCGACTGGTCTGCAGATTCTACATATAACACAGACATCCCTGCTATCTATAGTAACGAAAATTACTTATGGCGGCCTGCCCTTATAATAGAAAATTCGTAAGTCACATTTTCAAAATATAGGCAAAATAATACCGAAGCGATAAAACAGTGGGAAAAGTCCAAAAATTCAAAGTCCAAGGAAAAGATAAAGCCAGGAGAACGGAACACAACAAACAAAGATACATGTATAACTAAAAATAATTTTCAGATAAATATGAATATAACTTAGCCAGTTAATATGACATTAAAAAAAACAAACAATACATAGACATAGGAGTATTAGTAATGACAAACCCTTCATTCCAATCCTTAACTTTGACGGGGATATTTTCCAATCAATTAACAGGGATTTGTCTATGATTTTGCAATGACCAAATCGCGTCTAATAAAAATATCTTGGGAATTGTAAAATGAATGTACATTGCCAAGAAACCCGATTTCACGACTTTTTAAAAAAAAAAAGTCCAATATTAAAATATACAAAGGACAAAACAAAAACACTGACGACTAAAACTTTATGGGAAAAAATTAAAATTATATGGTAAAAAGGCAACTTCTCTAAAACCAAGGGTCAGTAGTTTCAGCATCAAATACGGCACAATAAAAATTTTCGATATTTCTCTATTGCAGGGTAAGTGACATTTCGGTAATTAGTGACGACAATGTTCTTATGAGAGTAGATAAAACAGGTGACATTATTTGGACACCATCGGGAATTTACGTTACACACTGTAATACTGATGTTACATTCTATCCATTCGACGTTCAAGAGTGTGAAATTACAGTGACGTCATGGGGTTATACTGCTATTGAGCTAAGTCTTATTGTCGACATCGAGGGTGTCCGACTGTCTCGCTATAAGGAAAATGGCGAATGGACGTATAAGGGATATAGCACATCGGTGTCATCTAATACAAGAGAGGGATCTTCAACGCCAGAACTAACATTTTCACTGAAGTTTAAGCGTCGTCCATATTTCCATCTCCTGAACACTTTAATTCCTGTGATTCTCTTAGCTATTTTAAGCGCCATGGTGTTTAAGTTGCCTCCCGATTCTGGTGAGAAAATGGGATTCTCAGTGACCGTGTTGCTTGCCTACGCTGTTTATTTGACTATTATCTCCAACAATATGCCATCAACGTCAAATTCAACGTCCATTTTATGTAAGTATTGTATTTACGTTCAGTGCACATGTGATTGCAATTATGTCATATCTGAATCAAACAGGTAATGATAACCTCAAAAGTTTTGTAGTATAGAATTAATATTGAATACGCATGTGTTGCAATTCATTAAACCAAAACTTCCGGTTCAATACATATTCCATGATGCTAATATTGATGTACAGGATGTAAATATTTCGTCGATTTATGACTCATTAGTTTTGCTAAAGACCTAAGATGCTGAAAACGAAAACATTAATACGAAATAGAGAGAAATTCAATTACCAAAAACGACGAAATGAGTAACGCAAAATCCATCTAAGGTCAGAGATATCAGCAGCACGAGGGAGATACTCATTATTTTTTCACAACAATTGACATTTTTATTACAGTAAATTGAAAGTATCAATTTAACATAGGTTTGATGTTTAGACTGAACAAACCTGCTTAGCTATCTACAGAGCAATTTGTTAAAAAATTATTTTGACCAGGGCAAGCTGTCACTTTATCAATGAAATATCCTTGACGATCATTTCGCGGAACACTTGTAAAGCGTATTACGAATAAAATTGACTATCTTGTTGGCAAATTGGTGAAAACTGAGAGAAATAAGGCAACATAGACAACGTCTGGAATTATTTTCAGCATCTCTGGCCTATAGAATTCAATGTCACAAATTTTATTTTGATTCATAGCATGTTCACACGCAATATGCACACAATCTTCGTATTATTCCTTCATTAAAATGGTTATCTTATATTATACATATTATAATTTTTATATTGTCTAATTTTTTCAGCTGTTTATCTGTTAATTGTTCTTGCTTTGGGAGTTATTTCCGTCATTGCTACCATTTTTGTTTTGGATTGTCACCACAAAGATGACGAACTTCCGGTACCAAGATGGCTGACAAAGGCATCAAAGGGATGTCTCGCGAAGTTTGCTGGTTGGAAAGACTATAAATGCATGTGCGGGAAAAAAGTAAAACCATCTGGAGATAAAATAGCAAACTCGAATGAAACTGGCGACAAATATGCTCACCGATCTGATGAAAAACTCACATGGAGCGATATTTGCCACATTCTTGATGCATGTTTCCTAAGATTTTATCTTATTTTTGTTGGATTTTTGACATTTCTGTTGTTACTGACATTAATCATCGGATACAATGTACAATGAGAAACCGAAAGTATAGTCAATAACATTAATCCGGCCAGTCGAGTTTGCCAAAAACTAATAAAGAATTTACCAAATCAGTCCATACTTTTCCTGCCATTTTAATAGGATTAGGTTACTTTAAAGAGTGAAGGCACAGACTTTTTACGATTTTACGAAATTATTCACTATTCCTGCAACTAGTATATCTGCATTGAATAATTGTATGTGGAATTTTAACTCATTGCTTTATATATAGAGAAAGCACGCTTTGTCCACACATAAAATCTACATATTAAAAATGGAGTCTACTCATTAGCATATAAAACAGTCCTAGTATTTGTACATTGTTATAAAATTATACATTTATATAAATATCAACAACCAACTTTTGGTGGAAAGAAGACAACTTGTTTTTTTCACAGGAAACTCAAGGTTTGTAGAATGCGGTTAATTTACATGGATTCTGTGTTTATATCACCCGATATCCCCCTGTGTTTATATCCACCGATAGGGGACCATGGTATATATAGTGATATGGGTTTTCCGTCCGTCCGTCCGCACCTATTTACTGAAACTACTCTTACACCAATGAATGGGTTTCATTGAAACTTTCACAGAATCCTCAGTATAAAGTGGCATTGTGCATCACCTATTTTATTTTGCATCAGAATGCTTTTTTGGGGTTTCCCACAGACAAACATGAGCTTTGCCATTTCTTTATGATATGATAATGTAAGGGGGTAGGCATGTCCCATCCTCAACACCTCCTAAACCAATGAGTTGATTTCTGTAAAACTTTCATGGAATCGTCAGTATACTATGACCGGGGAAATTGTCTCCTCTCGAGCCACACCATTTTCACCAAGTCGCTGAAGAGCATTTTCATATTTCATTCATGTCTTTCCATTTTAACGATCAACAATAAGACTGAATCTAACAGTTAAAATTATAACACAAGACAAATTACAAAATGATTGACATGGGGGATTAACTTTCTAATTATCCAATAAACTATAGTTTTACATTTTGATATAAAATTTCGGTATTTGGGTTAAGGGTTTAACTTAATGACTAAACCTTTCTAAATCTTTGACGGAACAACAATAGGTGATAATTACTTTACATGCAGTTTTGCGACAACTGGACATAAGCCGGGATGTTTAAACTGTTAGATAATTTATGTACAAAAGGGGATTATCTTGAAGTGTAAAATACATGTATATATATATGCAAAACTGTTAAGCATTTCAAATATAAATATATGGGAAAATATCATAAATGGGAAATTGAAATTAATAATAGAAAATAATCGTTTTCAATAAATAAACATTCTGGGTACAAAATATTACGGTTATATTACCCCGTCGACCACAGCTGAGACTCCCGCTCAGCTAAAATAATTATAAATTATGCATCAAAATATTCAAATTTCTATTTACATAATATAAGCGCGCTGATATATATTAAAAAGTTTGAATCCACAAATATTTTGTTTTGGAATACTAGGTTACTATGTCCACCGAGACATAAATTCATATTTATCCAAATATATAAATGTATTTGATGGTCATTTCTAATATTTTACAACTGAAAAAAAAATAATACTTCACATCTAATTATATTTTATAATGTCCACAACTATTCTGGAATTCACTCGAATGCGACCTTTTGCCATGACTCTAAATGTCTTTATTATTTTATTTTTGATCATTGTATAGATCTATATGCATACCGGTCCGTTGAGAAGGCATATTAAGTTTTTAACGATCAGGGGGAAAACCAGAGACTAAGTAACGATATGTAAATAGTTGAATAAATTAGTGGTAAATGCTAAATGAAATACAGGTGTGAAACTATCTTCAATGCGCCAAAAAAAAAAAAAAAGAAACAGGTTTAAAATAGACCATATTCGTTTTGTAAAAATACATATATGTATTTAGTTAGACCTTGAGTATTATTTTTTAGAAAAAAAAAGTTGGTGCTAGCGCATATTGACTTTTTTCAGTCGAAATATTGTGGAAAAATGGGTTTTTAAAGTAAGCCATTTGCTGTTATTTGAAAACGATCTTTCTTTTTCTTTTTTTTAAAATTTAGATTGTCTTATTGTGAAGTCGTCACTCTCACGCTAAGACGACTTTGAACAAAAATTGGGTGACGAGTCCAATTTTCAATTATAATTGGATGACGAGTCCAATTGCCAAATGTTTTATTTTATATCAGCCAATTATACCATTGTTAATCCTTAAATTTTGTTCTAAAGTTTTTATTTTTCAAATAACGACAATATGTGATTGTGGCTATTTCGTAATTTCCGGAAAGTCCCATTCTTTGTAACGACCTTTTACTTGTGTTAAAAAACACTTGGTCCTAGATTACGACTAAAGAATATGAACAGTCTGAGAATTTATCATAATAATATATATGAAATAAAACCAAGAATTTCATAACTAAATGTGAAAAAATTAATGTGTAAAATGATTTAGTTACGTTTGTTTGTTTTTCCTTTCCGAATGCGTTTTCTTTGTGCATTGCGTGTATGAAATTCTTGTATTAATTCCTGAGGAATATTTTCTTCTGGTTCCCAAGAATTATCCCTATGACTATACCCTAACCATTTTATGAAATAATGAGATTTTCCGTTTTTGCGTTTAGACTTAATAATTGTTTCGACCAAATATAAATTGTCATCATCATTTGGAATGTTTTTAGTATGAAGGGATTGTGAATTTTGAATATCGTCACTGGCTGTACTTTATGTATCCTCATCATTGGTGTCGTCATTGTTATTGTCTTCTTGCTCCTCGTCTTCCTCATTTTGTAGGTGTACGTAGTTTGACGGTCTTCATTGTGGGTCATGGTACAATTTTAGCCTATTGGTATTCATTGGGACTTTGACAGATATATTATCCGAGCATCTGCGGAGTTTATATGTGAGATTTCCTCGGTCCTCTGTAATGTAGTAAGGTCCAGCCCATCTTTGACACAATTTCGGTGATAGTCCTACAGGATGCTTTTTAGTATCCAACCAAACTTTTTCGTTGACTCGGAATTCAGATTCTTTTGCCTTTTTTTCCTGTTGAGCCTTATATTTTTCCTGTGTTTCTAGGATGTTCTTCCTTGCAATATTTCTAGAAATTTGCAACTGCTTGTGCCTCTAGGTACTGTTCTTGATCTGTGCTAACAATTGCGGGAGTAGCCAAAACGGCATCCATCGTTGTTTTACATTCACGACCATACAAGATGTAGTACGGACTGTACCATGTAGATTCGGTGCATACTCTCGTATTCATCGAGAAAGCTATGTCTGGCAAGTACTCTGGCCAATCTGACTGACTATCGTCAATATATGAGCGTAGTTTTTCGACAATGGTTTTGTTGTTGCGTTCGCATGCACTATTAGTTTGTGGTCTGTAGCTGCTTGTATTATTTTCTTTATTTCAAATATATTGCAAATTTTTTTGATTATGTTCGAAAGGAAATTCTGTCCACGATCTGTCAATATAGCATCTGGTGATGAATATCGGCATATATATTCATTGAAAAATATTTTGGCAATGTATTTTACGGAAGTTGACTTTAACGAACACATTTCGACGTTTTGAAAATGAATCTACGATGAGAAGAATATGTGTAAATCCCTCTTTGCTGGTTTTTAGTGGACCGAGAATGTCTAGATGAACTCTTCTGAAGACATCTACTACTGCTAGTGGTCTAAGAGGTGTTTGTTTCTTGTGAGTATCTAGCTTGGCTTTCTGACATTGGTGGCAACTTTGTATATATTCCAATATGTCGCTGTAGATTCTAGGCCAAAAGTACTTGTAGCGCATTGTTTGATATGTAATATCTGTACCATTATGTCCGACAAATTACTGGTGGTGATATGCTGTAAGTACATCGTCCCGGAGAGTGTATGGTACTTCTAATCTCATTACAATCCTGTCAGTACGGTGTCCTTTTTCCTTATGGTAGTACATATGGAACAGTCAAGGACGTAATCTTGCGATTCGATAACCACTTTTCTGGCACGTTTTGTGTTGACTGGTAATTCCGCTTCAGTGATGTACTTTATAGTATCGCCAAAGTATTCATCTTCAATTTGATCCTTAATGAGTAAAGTCAAGAAATACCAAAGGGATATTCGAAGGAGAGAAAAATCGTAACAACTGACAAACTCCGGAGAACAACGAAGACAAGCCCAAAACAATATATGCACTACAATTAAAAACTAAAAACATATGAACAACATGGACGCCAGCCAAAAAACCGGGGGTAGACTCAGGTGCTTCGGAAGAGTAAGCAGTCTCTGCTTCCTGCAGGACACCCGCCATGCTGTCCATGTCAAATCCGATATGAGGAAGGGATAATATTAATGGAACAGGTCCATTTTCATTTGGGAAACAGGAGCTGATCCTTCGGTGTGGCGTTAATTTCGCTTATGTATGCACATGAATTAAATTCGATGAGAGTATTTTCTGTTTGAGTCACTACTGATGCTGAAGAAGATGACAGCGCCGCAATCTGCATTACCGTGACTGGATCCTTTTTTATAAATAATCTCACCTTAATTGGTTGTACGTTCGAGCCTTAATCTAGTGTTCGAGTGTTCGACTAAAATTTAAGTTTGCTATTTCTAGATACTTCGGCTGCGGGCAACCAATAAAATTGTGCTCTGAAAATAGTACAATCACAATAAACCAAAACAGCTGCAATTTCAGTAACTTACAAGGATTTTCGGCCTACCGAAGACTGGTGTTTCTCTCTAGGTACTGGATGCGGGCAACCAATGAAATTGTGCTCTGAAAATAGATGATGGATGAATTATTGTTTAACGTCCAGTGGCAACCAGGTGCATATCAGGACGAGAAATGTTGATATGATAATGAATATGATCCCTGCTTTGTACCAGACCGACACGCTAAGTCGGATTTTTAATGTGCTAGCTCACGAGGTAACTGTCCGCAGGAAGACATATCACCTCACTCGGACACATTATACTGTCTCCGAGCCGACCAGTCTTTGCTCTTACTCCTAGATGCCGCGTGCTTGGCGGAGAAGCAGCAAATACCAATTTTAATGTCTTTGGTTTGACCCGGCCGGGGATCGAACCCGCGACCTTCCGCACACGGGGCGAGCACGCTACCACGAGACCACCGAGTTTCTGAAAATAGTACAATCCAAATAAACCAAAACAACTGCAATTTCAGTAACTGACATGGATGTTAGACCTACCGAAGACTGGTGTTTCTCTCTAGGTACCTCGGCTGGGGCAACCAATAAAATTGTGCGCTAAATGTAAAACCTCAATAAACCGAATCAGTTTACCATTAGTTTCGTGTATTTCTTCTGTCAACACAATTAATTATATTCTCCTGGGTCTGTTCAAAGCTGGATAAACACAAAACCAATCTCATGTAGAGACTGATAAAATTGATTATATTTGATTTATAAGAATGGTTTAAACAAAATGTTTAACCAGTGTGTTTGATATATCGATTTAAAAAACCATTGAATCTTACAAACGTTTTCAATATAGTATTTAATTACCATATACGGATTTTCTTTTAAATGAAATTGATTTAAATAATTTATTTAATTTGTCTCGCTTCGAATATTTTAAGAGTGGAAAAAAATTGATGTTTTTTTTCTATTTCTGATTTCAATTTAGAAATTGGTTTTGTGCATTAGATAGTCTTGATAATGTGATTTCAAAAGAACAAGGATTTTCTGTAAGTTAATATCTTTTTTTTAATATTTTTGACTTTCCCTGTAAATAAGTAAATGAGGTAAGTTTTTATTACTTTTTTCTTATTTAGAAAGGACAGTGGGCAGAGTGTTGGATTTAATCGGCTGAAAAAAAAAACTACAACACCTCCAATCGAAAAACAATAATTTCCATAAGGTAGAGGACAGGGAAATAATTTTGAATAAAAATAATTTTATCTGTTATAAATTGGCTTTACTTTCAAGCGCTTGCATCTTTCAGCATATCTACATGTACGTGCGCGAATCCTTTTTCCAAATCCATTGCTATTTGATTCCAGAAAATATATTTTCTTTAATTTTTTGTCAACAAATTCGTCGGATTTCATCATTTTAATATAAAACAGTCAAAAGGCTTTTCTGTTTGAAATTGAACACGTTAGAATTGAGTTGACCTGGTCGGTCCTATGTGTTAAAAAATATATAGAAAAGTGCAGTTTTTTTCAAACATAACGCCTAAGTTTCATATTATTGAAATAGTTTTTTAAGAGCAGAATAGACCCAACATTAACAACCAAATAAATAGTTCAACTAGATATTGTGTCTGTAAGACACGGATGCCCCCCCCCTAAAATGTAGGTCATCATGTATGAATGCTCAGTACTATCCAAGGCATATCCACTGATGGAGTTTCGTTGATATACTATGCTTAGTTCCAAAGAAATGAACCTAAACGCAAAACTTAACCAGAGTTGCTCAAGCAAAAAAGTAGGTCATAATGACCCAATTATTGTTTGACTGCTCACTACTACCCAAGATACATCCATTGACGAAGTTTCATTGACACTATGCTTAGTTCCAAAGAAATGAACCTAAATGCAAAACTTAACCAGTCACTCAAGCATAAAATATAGGTCATAATGACCCAATTATTGTATGTTTTCTCAGTACTACCCAAGGCAATCCATTGATGAAGTTTCATTGATACACTATGCTTAGTTCCAAAGAAATGAACCTAAACGCAAAACTTAACCAGAGTTGCTCAAGCAAAAAGTAGGTCATAATGACCCAATTATTGTTTGACTGCTCACTACTACCCAAGATACATCCATTGACGAAGTTTCATTGACACTATGCTTAGTTCCAAAGAAATGAACCTAAATGCAAAACTTAACCAGTCACTCAAGCATAAAATATAGGCCATAATGACCCAATTATTGTATGTTTTCTCAGTACTTTCCAAGGCAATCCATTGATGAAGTTTCATTGATACACTATGCTTAGTTCTAAAGAAATGAACCTAAACGCAAAACTTAACCAGAGTTGCTTAAGCAAAAAAGTAGGACATAATGACCCAATTATTGCTTGACTGCTCACTACTACCCAAGATACATCCATTGACGAAGTTTCATTGACACTATGCTTAGTTCCAAATAAATGAGCCTAAATGCAAAACTTAATCAGTCACTCAAGCATAAAATATAAGTCATAATGACCCAATTATTGTATGTTTTCTCAGTACTTCCCAAGGCAATCCATTGATGAAGTTTCATTGATACACTATGCTTAGTTCTAAAGAAATGAACCTAAACGCAAAATTTAACCACATAGTTCGGGGGTACGGGCGTACGGACGGACAAGGGTTACTCTATATGCCCCATTCAATTTCGTGGGCGGGGCATGATAAAATAAGACAACATAAAAACAAACGCGTGTGTTAAAAATAACAAATATGCTGGTATATACACACGAATTCATAGGATAATCCCTTTTTTGTTCGATCATTGAACTGACTATTGAAAAGACAATTTTTGTAAGACTTTGTTAAAACATTTATTTAATCCTTCTCCAAGTATATACGTCAAATAATTCATGTGTATCAGTGTTTTTAATTAATTTTGAAAGTATTCATATTTTCCAAAAAGGTATGAAATTTCGGAAGATATTGTTTTTGATCAATATATTTGAATTGTGGTAAAAGTGAGCACATAAAGAGAATTAAAACCGATAAAACTTTACTCCGTTACATGTATTTTGTAGATTCTTTTCTGTCAGAAAGGTAAGTTTAATTTTATTTATTATAACCACAGAGTCGATGCCACTGCTGGTGGAATCAAAGTCCCCGAGGGTATCCCCAGCGCAGTTGCTTGTATTTCGATACTTGCCCGGAGTTGATTCTTAAAATTTACTGTTACAAAATTGTAAAATTGTTGAAAACTAAGGAGTATCTCCTTCGTGCATAGCTCTGTCCTTAGATGGTTTTGGCTTTACCTATTTTGGTCATTATGGTATTTTGAATTTGCTCTTCAACCTTTGGGATTGTTGTTTTTGTTCTCAACATTTTAGGCCTAGAGCACAATTGATGAGTTGTAAATCCACGAAATCCGCACATCTGGTGCATCAAAATTGGTATCAAGAATTATATTGTTTAATTTTTTCCCTCTTTTGTTCTTCGTTTTATTTACCTAAAATGCTTTCCATTTGAGCACAGAATATTCCCTAGTATATGCTTCTAGCACAAAAATGTGCTTCCAGTTTCATAATCACTTTTCACGTAAAACTCACAGGCTCTTGTTTCTGTTAAAAAAAAGTACCATATATCCTTATAATATTATAAGGATATATAGTATTTTTTTTAACAGAAACAAGTGACTGTGGTAAAACCTTACTTCCCGAACAGAAAGTACCAGGATGAAAAATACATGAATGTCTGACATTTATTTTGTATCTCAAAACTCCTTGTGACCGAAATTAATTTGTTGGTCAAAACAAATTTATATTACGAAAACTTTTGTCTGAACCCTTCGTATCTCTTGTGTCTGAAACAACTTTGTATTTCAGATTTCGACGAAATGTGCACATCTTGTGCATCAAAGAATGTATTTTTATCAATGAGTCAATGCCACTGCAAAGTCGACAAGTTCCCAGCTCACTTTCGATACTAAAAAAAAAGTGAAAAGGGAATCTTTAAAATAATTCAAATATAAATTAATTTTATATCAACTTTTCAAAAAGGACAAAAAAGAGGCTTATTAGTTTTAGTCACAAATAGTTACACTGTGTTTTAGAAGCTTGGTATCTAATTATTAACAGTTTTCATCTATAAGATCACATTTTTTCAGATTTTTTTACAATTATTTTTTTTTAATTTTACATTTTTTTTTTAAATTTTCACACCTTATTACCCCCAAAAAATAATGTATATTTATATATTTTTTCAAATTTTAATCATTTTTTGTTCACATATCACCTCAAAATTTTCAGAATAAATTTTCAAAATTTATATTTTCTCACATTTTTTGCTCATTTTTGTTCATATTTTACCCTAAAATTTACAAAATTAATTACAATAAGGGCATATAATCAAGCCCCCCTTACTATACCCCTTCATAACTACTAAAACAACAATATTTAATTATGTGATTTTAAGAATGTTGGCACTCAGGGAACACACCTTACAAAATTGTAAAATTTGTGAAAACTTGCATAACTAAGTTAATGTCCTGAGATATTTTGACATTTTAGAACTTGCTCTTCAACCTTTTAGGTTGTTGGTTTGGTTTTCAACATTTTAAGCCTTGAACACAACTGATGAGTCGTAAATCGAAGAAATAGCAAATTTTGTGCATCAAAATTGGTGTCAAAGAATTTCATTCATATGATCCAGCATGATATTGTCACAGAACAATTTTGCTAAATTTTTATAAAAATGTCATATTTAATTAAACCTTTCATTACAACATGGACAATTATCAGTTTTAACGAATTATTTATTAATTTTGGTCATGTATCTTTTCCTAAAACTTATTTTATATTCTATTAAAAAGATTGTAATGGTTAAAAACTAAATTATTTGTTAAATATATATAAAGTAATAAAGTCAAGAAATACCAAAGGGATATTCGAAGGAGAGAAAAAGAAAGTTAATTCTTAATAACCAAACATTACATAATATCAATTAGGCACTTTGTTAAGAATCTAACACGCTATGGCATGAGTAAATTATGGTCAAGCAGAGCTAATTAGGACGGTTAACAAATAATCTTACGGTGACAGAAAATAGTTCAACACCTTAACCTTTATAGGTATAAGTCCGATGGAGAAAATAGTTCACACCTTAATTTTTATAGGTATAACTCCGATGGAAAAATAGAAAATCAGGGTAGTTAAGATTTTGAAAAATAGTGCAAAGCCTCGGATTCTCTTAATTCCGTCGAAAGCGTCACTTTCCCTTTGGTTTGACCATTTGTAAGGTGAGTTCTTTCTTTTAATATTTAATTTTATTTTTTATAAAAAAATATTTCTGAATTAAAGTAGGTTTTACATTTAAAACCCCTTAATTTATACTTTTGATATTTTATGTTAATTTGCTTTGAAATTTAACTTTCATTTAGACAATTATATTCGCATAAATCTTGTAAATATAGATTCTCCTATGATTTTCGACAAAACCCTCAAGAAAATGTCGTTGCTAAGTAGTTTGTTTACATAGACGTAATTTCGGGACTTCTCTAGTTTATCGTTCTAATAACTGTAGAAAAAAGGGCGGTAATTCCCACGTAGAAATTTAATCACCGGGAAGTGGTTAAAGATCTATAATACTAAATTTACGAATTAGCCGAATAGGCGGCAAAACGCGTGGTTCAAAATAAAAGATGTATGGTTCAGATTATAAAGGTTATTATCGGATTTGACAATCTGCATTTATAAATTTCAACTGCAGTTTTGTTTTTGTGCAAATGGAATTTGTATGCACTTTTCATGTATGAATTCTCCCAACATATCCCTTAGAAGGTTCTCGAATGCATCATTTTAACACATTGATTTAAATAAACAAGTATGCACATATTTTAAATGTATTTCTGTTTGAAATTACGGAAGAAGAATAAAACTAATTAAAAACATTCTCCTTCGAATGGGATGTTTCCGCTTCATGTATCCAGGATTGTTTTTCTACAATAACGCAATTTCTCCTAACTGTAAAGGCTATGAACTTTCAAGATTATATCAAGAAGTAAGGTAAAGTTCAGAGGAATTCCTAACTTAGTTGTTTTTTTTTGGATTGCTCGGATGTTTACATTGCACAAAGTGATTAAACCAACAATTATCTATTTTTACATTATTTGTCATGTGACCTGTCTAAATATATCTCTACCATACAATTCCCTGTAAGCCCTAGATAAAACCATTTTTAACAAATGGTCATCTTTATCATTAATGACGAAATTTATCTCGGACATCTTTGATAAATATAAACGTGGACAGCACACGCATCCACACACTAAAAATGCTTTTATCGTCTGATTATTGGATATATTTGTGAAATTAAGCATCGCATACCCTGCCCATGATGACAATGGAACAATTGGAACAATTATTTTCCAAACATATGCTCTACCTAACTCATGGCATCTTTTGAAAAATTCATCCGTCACTAAGGAAATGGTTACATCTACAATTTCATTTTCATATTTACTCTGAAGGAAAAAGTTAATGCATTATGAAATGTGTATTTAATGAAAGCTTTTCATCAAGTTCCAGTTCAGAATTAATTGTAACAATAAAAATATTGACAATTTATGTGGTTGTGTTTTCGTCATAGATTTTGACTTTGATGGAACCTTAAGGTCCATTTTGGTAATTCTAAATGACATACAGTCTACTTCATCAGTGGAAACATCTTCGGTAGTAACGAACAGCCATATGACAATTGGGTCACGTTGACCTACATTTCACGCTTCATTGACTTTGGTTAAAGTTTGCATTAACATCCATTTCTGGAATACTACAGCATATATAGACATGAAACTGTCAGTTGATACCACCTACTTGACATTGCAGGAAAGTTTATGGAAAGCCTGCTACAACATCCATATTGAGTCCCTGTTCCATGAATGACATGGCCGCAACAACTTTTTATAGTCAACATGGCCACCACAAAAAAAAATGCTTATTTTCCCGCGCTCGCGCGGGTTTAATGTCTTGTATTATGTATTTTTATCCCACCGATTAAACACGTCAAGAATAGGAGAAATAGTATTATTTCACGAATCTTTAAAATATCATATTATATTATCAGTTTATGTGTTAAGCATGTTTAAGAGAATAACTGTATTTTACAAGCAGTAAATAGTTCGTAAATACTAGTAATAGGGTTGTCCTGTAATTTGAAGTGCAAAGTTCTATTATTTTTTTTTTCAAAGTGTACTTACATAATAGCCATTTTTACGGAGACCCTCAGGGACACACAAAGTAAAATGATATCGTTATCTGTATTTATTATTATTGTCACCCCTATTTATGGTATCATTATCAAACGTTATAATAAATTGAAAATAGAAATTGGTACCATCATAAATTATGTCCACGATATCTACCTCACACTGCAAAAGTGAAAAAAAAAACAATTTACAGTGGAAAATTAGCAATTTCACAATTTCCGTCTGAAAATTGGAACCCTGAATTAAATTTCAAAATTGAAAATCTTATTGCACATCTACACATAGTGAAAAACAATATTATAAACATATAAAACCACTGAAACAAAAAATGAATTAGTATTTCCAGAGACAAGGCACAAAATGAATGAGTATTTCCAGAGACAAGGCAAAATTAGAAATTTCACCACTTTCGGTCCCAAAATTGGAACCCTTAATCGATTTCCAAAATTCAAAACCTTTTTGCACATTTACAGATAATAAGGAACAATATAATATACAAATAAATTTGCTAAATGTAAATGAAAAATGAAAGAGGAGTTCAAGTCACAAGCTTAAATTCCCTATTTCGGAAATACAGCCCCTGTGGGCCCTAAGTTGTTAAAATCAAAATTCAAAAAACTTATTGCACATCTACATACAGTATGTGAAATATTGTATAGAAATTAAAAGCATAAAATGAAAAATGAATAAGGAGTTTAAGTCACAAGCTTAAATTTCCAAATTTCGAAATTCGGCCAATTTTTGAAAATCAAAATTCTAAAAACTTATTGCGCATCTACATACAGTTTGTGACAAAACTGTATAGAAATTAAAATCATAAAATAAAAAATAAATAAGGAGTTTAAATCACAAGATTAAATTTCAAATTTTAAAAATTCGACCCCTGTGGGCCCCAATTTTTGAAAAAGCAAAATTCTAAAACCTTATTGCACATCTACATATAGTATATAACAATACTGTATAGAAATTAACTGCATGGAGTTCAGGTCACAAGCTTAAATTTCCAATTTTTGAAGTTAAAAATGAATGAGGAGTTCAGGTCACAAGCTTAAATTTCCAATTTTAGAAAATCGACCCCTGTGTGCCCAATTTTAGAAAATCAAAATTATAAAACCTTATTGCACATCTACATACATTTTGTGACAATACTGTATAGAAATTAAATGCATGACGTGAAAAATAAACGAGGAGTTCTGGAGACAAGATTATCTAACGGACGGACCGATTACAAATATCCTCGAACTTCATTCCAAATGCGGGGATAATAACGATATACATGATATAATACATTGCGATACCAATATAATAAATCTCGAGATAACGATATAATAAATCGAGATAACGATATAATACATTGAGATAACGATATATTTTTTTTGTCGTGTCCCTCCAGGGCACCTTACTAGTGGTGCTCATTGAATTAATCTATGTACAGGAAATTTAAAAAAACGAGTATTTACGGAAATAGCTTGGTACTTATACTCGTTCAAAAGTGAAGATTTGGAAAATCTTCATCTCTTTTTTAAAATTCACGTCTTTAAAGACTTGAATTTTAAAACCTCGTTCTAGATTTTCTATTCTTCACTTTAAACTCGTGTAAGAACCTAATAATTTTCAACTCTCAGTAATCATCGCATATCATCATTGCTGTTCCCTTCTGCTTTGAGATACCAATTAGGGACGAGATCAAAAGTTCAATGTAGGATAAAAAACTTAATACAAATAGTTTGGGGTGGGGGGTTAAAATTGCTGCAAGTTTTGTTATCCGACATCGATTTTCGGATTGAAAAATACGGATTCAAGTGATGTCCAAGTCAATATACAGAACGAACATACATTGTTGAGGAAAAACAGGACACATGATACAAAAAGTATATGCCCATATTGGTAAATCAATTTTTCCCAAATTAAGTTAAGAGGGGCGGGGTGGGGGGGGGAGGAATGGGTGAGGGGTCAGTGAAAAAATTATGTGAATTAAGTTTTTTTTATCCTACATTGAACTTTTGATCTCGTCACTTATACATATATTGTATATATTTTTTTTCAGATACTTATAAGACTATAGGTAAAAATGAAAGGAAAAAATATTCTGTTATGGCTCTACATTGTATACGGTAAGTTTTTTTTTCTTGGTTACAAATATTCTAAATCCGGTGTTGTCATTTTGCTTAGTTTCTTCTGTTACCTTTTCTAACATCGGACTCGGACTTCTTTTGAACTGAGTTTTACTGTGCGTAACGCTGTGTGTTTGTTTATTCCAAATTGGCTTTGGGTATAGGGGGAGGGTTGAAATTTCACAAAACATGTTTAACCCCGCCACATTTTCGGGCCTGTCCCAAGTCAGGAACTTCTAGCCTTTGTTAGTCTTGTGTGTGTGTTTTTTTTTGGTTCATTTGTATGTTTCGGATTTTAGTGTGGCGTCCATTTCGCTGAACTAGTGTGTATTATTGTTTGGGGGCCAGCTGAAGCCCACCTCCGGGTGTGGGATTTTCTCGCTGCGTTGAAGACCCATTGATGGCCTTCGGCTGTTTTCTGCTCTTTGGTCTGGTTGTTGTCTCTTTGACACATTTCCCGTTTCCATTCTCTATTCTATCTTGAACTTAGTGTGTGCGAGATTTTTCATTTTGTTGAAAGTCTCTCTGTGACCTTCACATGAAGTATAGCAATAAACGTACTGTTTCTTTCTTAGACCTTTGACATGTATTTAGAAGAATTTTGTGTCAAGAGTTTATCCAACATATCCATTTTCCAATAATATTTATTGAAATCAGATATGTTTTCTTATTTTTAAAATACTGTTTGTGTATCCACATCTTCAGTGCCCAAATCCGGAAAGGTGGAAAACAATGATTGATTGATTGATTGTTGTTTAACGCCGTAAGGACAGTATTGCAGCCATACCACGGCGAAAACTGATTAGAATACGATTGTATTAAAACAAATAGTGTATAAAATGGATTGACTATTTACAAATAAAAGACAGGAATAAACAGTAAAGCAAGTATCACAATGACACTATCACAGATAATATTTTCAAAACAAAACAAACAATATCACAGATAAGCTATCACATATTCATAAAATGACAATCATATAACAGAATAAGGTAAGCATATATTCGGTAAGGACCATACTCGAGAACATAGTCATAGACTATATTCTCGAATATAGTCCAACGTCCTTCAAATATTTTAAAATCTGGTCGCCAGCGACAATTGTAAATAGATCTTTCATATTATTGACTGTATAGTACCGACTAATGATGTCGGATTTATCTACACAGTCAATTAAAAGATGCTGAATACTATATCGACATTGGCAAGGTATACATTCAGGACGCGGCTCATTTTCTAAAATAAAAGAATGAGTCGTCCTGGTGTGGCCAATGCGACATCTTGTTAAAACAACTTGGTCTCTTCGGCTTTTGCCAAAGAAACAAACATTCTTGCCAACAGTTGGCTCTATAGAATGTAATTTATTGTCTGTAAGCAGATCCCACCGGGACTGCCACAGACGTAAAACATATTTGTATATTAAAGGTTTAAAATCAGAGAAAGGCACGGACATATTAGTTATGGGGTCATCTAAAGCATCCTTCGCTATTCTATCTACGACTGTGTTTCCCTTAATACCAATATGACTTGGTACCCAGAGAAAAATGATTTCTTTGCCCATTTGGACAAGTCTTTTATAAAATTCAATAATATGGGCAATTAAAGGGTTTTTATATTTCTGACCTTCGATAGCCAATAGACATGAAAGTGAATCTGAACAAATTAGAAAGTTTTGTTTGTCAGAAGATTTAATAAATTTCAAGGCAAGAATAAGAGCTCTTGCCTCAGCTGTAAATATAGAACTGGAAGATGGAAGACGAAGAGTCGCTGCCTGTTGTCCATAAACAGCCGCAGCAGCTACTCTATCTCCGTCTTTTGATCCATCAGTATAAATGGTATCGAAATCTTGAAAATTAGATTTAATTTCAGCAAATTGTTGCTGAATTTCAATGGGGTTAGTGTCCGACTTTTTATGTTTTCTCATATCAAAAATGAATTTGGGTTTGGGTACAAGCCAAGGTGGCGATTGAGGTATATTAATAGGGGCTATTTCATCAAGGTTGATGTTAGAACCAGAAATGTGTGGTTTCATCCGGATACCAAAAGGAGGGATTTTGTTTTCATGCTGTTCAAATATATCCTCATAGAGAGGGTTGAAAACACAGTCGTAGGCAGGATTTGAAGGATAGGCTTTTAGCTTGGTCAAGTATTGTAGACCAAGTTTTATTCTACGGTTATTAAGAGACAGCTCGTTCGCCTCTACATATAAACTTTCTATTTGGGGATGTTCTGAACGCCCCCAAAGCCAAACGTAGGCCTTGGTGGTGAACAGTATCTAAAATCTTTATGTAGGATTTGCGAGCAGATCCATAAATAATAGAACCGTAGTCAAGTTTCGATCTCACTAAAGATCTATATAAATTTAACAAAATGCTTTTATCAGCGCCCCAGTCAGTGCTGGAAACAACTTTTAAAATGTCCAGTGCTTTCAAGCATTTAGCTTTCAGCATTTTGATATGGGGTAGAAAGGTGAGTTTATTATCAAACAGAATTCCAAGGAATTTATTTTCTTTAACAACTTTAATGGGTGCATTATAAAGCTTAAGTTCAGGGTCTAAATGCAGTTTTCGTTTGTTACAAAAATGCATACAGACGGTTTTTGAGTTTGAAAATTTAAAACCATTTTCTGTGGCCCACTTTTCAATTTTATTTAAAGACAACTGTAGCTGTCTTTCTATATTGTTCATATTTTTAGCCCTATAACATATCAAAAAGTCATCTACATAGAGGGAGCCCTCAACATTTTGTTTTAATGTTTTAGCTAAACTGTTTATTTTTATACTAAATAAAGTGACGGAGAGGATACTTCCCTGAGGAACACCCATCTCTTGTTCAAAAGGGTCAGACATGGTCGTGTTAACTTTTACCTTGAACTGTCTATCTGAAAGAAAATTTTCAATGAAGGTAGGTAACCTACCTTTCAACCCCATATCATTTAGGTCTTTTAAAATGCCGTATTTCCAAGTGGTGTCGTATGCTTTTTCAAGGTCGAAAAAGACCGACACCACGTGTTCACCCCTAGCAAACCCGTTGCGTATGAAAGACTCGAAGCGAACGAGATGATCTAACGTGCTTCTGCCCTGCCGGAATCCACACTGTATATTAGACAGTAGACCATTGGTCTCAAGGAACCAAACAAGGCGATCGTTGATCATTCGTTCCATCGTCTTGCATACGCAACTTGTGAGGGCAATTGGCCGATAATTCGACGATTCAAAATGATCTTTACCAGGTTTTGGAATAGGGACAACTGTAGCAAGCTTCCACAAAGAGGGCAAATTACCTGTTTCCCAAATGTTATTTAGTATATCCAAAAGTGTTTGTAATGATTTATCAGGAAGATGAGTCAGAAGTTTATAATGGATATCATCTGGGCCACATGCTGTGTCATGGGCCTTTGCCAGAGAAGTTTTGAGTTCATCCAAAGAGAAAGAGCGGTTGTAGTCTTCTGTGTTTTTAGATTTAAAGTTAAGTTTAGTTTTTTCAGTGCGATGTTTGATTTGTTGAAATTCCTGAGAGTAATTTTGAGAAGAGGAATGCTTAGAAAATGTTTCTGCAAGTTTATTCGATATGTCCCTTTCAGATGTTAGAAGGGTCTGGCCATCTTTCAGATGGTGGACGTTGGTTTTTCGGTTTTTACCATTAATTTTTTGTATGAAATTCCAAACTTTGTTCATTGGTGTACGAGAATTTATTTTAGAGACGAAGTTGTGCCAAGAGCTTCGTCTCTTTTGTTTGAATGTTCGCCGTGCTTTTGCACGGAATAAACGGAAGTTACTTAAATTATCTTGGGTTGGATGCATATTGAATCGTCGTTCGGCCTTCTTTCTATTTTTCTTTGCCTCCTCACAATCATCATCAAACCATGGTTTGCTTGGTTGTTTAGGATTTGTCGAGGTTTTAGGAATGGTTCTTTCAGCTATCGATACTAACTTTTCATTAAATTTAAGGACTGGATTAATAACAGTATCAAAAGTTTCTTTCGTCAGTTCATCTCGACAGAGTTGCTCGAACAAAGGCCAATTGGCCTTGTCAAATTTCCAGCGAGCAACTCTCTCAGATGACGTGGGAAATAAATTTTCCAAAATAATTGGAAAGTGGTCGCTACCACACAAATCATCATGGACTCGCCATGAGAAATCAAGTAATAGTGAAGGGTCACAAATTGTTAAATCGATAGCAGAGTACGAACCATTCCCCGGATGGAGATAAGTATCCGATCCGTCATTGAAGATGCACAAACTTTCCTGATTTAAAAAATCTTCGATCTTTTTGCCCTTGTCGTTTTGTGAGTTACTGCCCCATATAGGATTATGAGCATTGAAATCACCCAGAAGAAGAAATGGGACAGGTAACTGATCTGTTAAAGTTTTAAGTTTACTAATTTCCAGGTTTGTGTTAGGAGGAATATAAACAGAACATAGTGTAATAGTCTTATTAAGAGAAAGGCGAACTGCAACTGCCTGCAGATCGGTGTTTAAATTTATTTGACTATGAATAACGTTGTTTTTGATAAGGATTGAAGAGCCGCCTGCAGCCCTTTCATCCTGTTTAGTTCTTGTGCTGTAAAGAGAGTAATTTTTGATGTTTACATTATCGTTTTCCTTTAAGTGAGTTTCTTGGAGACAAAAGGCAACTGGTAGGAAAGCTTGGACAAGTAAAGATATTTCAATTAAATTAATTTTTAAACCCCGACAATTCCACTGAATTATATTGTTCATTTTAAGGGTGGGCGGATTGGGGAGTAGTTTTTCCTTAGTTGTTCACTTGAACAACTTCTGCGCCTGCCGCCAGAAGCGCTGGAATCTCTGGCGTTACGAGAATTCCCTGCAGGAACTGAAATATTTCCCCAAATGGATTCTTCTGGTTCATTTGAAGTATCCATCTGCTCAAAGTCCTCGTCGACATCATTGTCGAACTCTGAACAGAGGTCTCTAAATCTATTAACTTTGGAATTTTTTTCTGCCTTTGAGAGGCGACTGGATGATTGTTTGTTTCTAGCTTTTTCATTGGAAGACGATGGTGTAGTTTTTTGGGACGATGAGGAAGACTTTTGGTTTGAAGGTATGGAAGTTCTTTGTCTGGCAGTCGGTCTTTGTTGTTTACTGGTAGTGTCTGAGGTATTTAAAGAACCAGACGTTTGAGAAGAGTTTGATGTAGAAGACGGTTTAGATTGAGAAGTTTGAAGTAAGAGTGTTGGTACTTCTGATCTATCAGGCCAAGTGAATTCAGTTTGGGTTGCAAAAGTTCTGGTTTGTGAGGTTTTGACTTTATCAGCGTAAGAGGTTTGAACAGAGTTATTCAAGACAGAGACCATTCGTTTCGCTTCCTGATAGCTTAATTTTTTTTCAGTTTTGATTTTTTGGATTTCTAATTCCTTTTTATACAATTCACAATTTCTTGAATTAGCCAAATGATTCAGTCCACAGTTTGCACACTTTACTGTACCGTCACATTCAAAACTTGAGTGGCCCTCTACAGAACATTTGACACATCTTTCAGTACCACGACATGAACCTCTACCGTGCCCAAATTTCTGGCATTTGAAACAACGAGTAGGGTTTGGTATGTATGTGTCAACTTTCATTCTATAGGGTCCTATGTAGATATGTTCAGGTACAGTAGTGAGGTTGAATGTAATAAGGTATGTATTCAGTTTAACAATGTTTCCTTCGGATTTTTTTTGTAAACCTTTTCACTTTTGAGACATGTTGAGATTCCAATTCTTCCTGAATTTCTTCTTCAGACAACTCATACAAATCACGGTCTCTGTCTCGAATAACCCCCATGGAAGAATTGAGTGTTCGGTGTGGGGTTACCAAGATCTCAACATCAGAAATACAAGTCAGAGAAAGGAGATTTTTTGCCTGTTGTGGTCTAATGCATTCTATAAGTAGACTTCCACTTCTCATTTTGGTAACTTTTTGAACTTGTCCAGCGCAGCTTTGAATTTTTTTCTGTAGTAAAAATGGAGAAAGTTTAGTCAAAGGTCTGTCAGAATTTTTACTTGTCAAAACTAAAAATTTAGGAAATTTGTCAGATGTTGTGTTTTTTAATTTTGAAATTCGCTCCTCATCGTCACTATAATCACATTTTCGTTTAGAGGGTGTTGGTTTTTGGTTGTTTTCTGATTTCTTCATGATGATTTATAAAGTTTCACTGCCCTTGCTCCCCGCCCACCTCGGAGCAGCACCACAACGATGTATGCTTGCCACATATGTGACAAGCACTAGGGCTACAGGACAGGATACTCGCATAGAGTACTTTTAAATAGACACAAGCTTCGTGTCGGGGGTTACCCGACGAAACAACTGTCCAAAGTAGATTCTACACGATTGACCCATGAGCCACCGCCTTCTTGAACTAATCTTAAAGATGGTGCTATTGTCGCACAGTTTTATATAAGATCATGTTCAAGGGCTTGGCGTGACCAGCCGATTGATCGAGACCGGGCCCATCCGACCGCCCGTTTCAGATAAAGTAGGGGCCAAAGTGGCGTGTTTCAACCACCAGGATTCCGTCCTCTATCCTTACGGGTATCCACACACGGCAAACATGTGGCCTCATTAAGCCGAGGAAGCCTTACCCCATTAGCCACCGCCTTCTCCGTTGCCTCCGTCAGTGGCTATCCTCAGAGACCCCAGAACCAAAACATCAATCTCGTACGATACCTGCATACCACCCTAACCCGACCCATGGTATCGAGGTGTCATAAAAGGTTCATCTGGGTCTCTTCAAATAACCACGAGAAAACAGCAGAGGGCGAGACATGACCAGTAAGTGGCCAGACCGGGGCAATCCAGCCAATTTTGGAGCTGGTTGTTTACATATTTCAAAACCAATGCGAGACCAAAAAGACATTTTGAAATAGTTGATACAAATGAGAGGCATAATTTAGATTTGAATATTAAGAAAATAATAAAACAAAAATAATGGCAATTAATAAAGATCTAATTCAAAAGTAAAGAAATTTTGAGCTTGTTAAAGTTTGTGACCCATTAGCCAACACCAATCCCGTCAAACAGCAATTTGGAATTTGATTAATCAGTTTGGGGAGAAAAAATATAAATAAGTGTTACAAAAAGGGACTGATGTGACCAGCCGATTGACCGAATCGGGTCTATCCGGCCTCCCGTCTAGGTAAAGATTGTGCCCCAGATGGTGATCGGAACCGTTTTTCCGGCCATCCAGGAACACTCCCTATTACCGACACGGGTTTGCGACACACGGCAAACATGTCGCCTCTTTAGGGGCCTCTTACGCCAAGCCGAGGAGCTGTGGGCCTATTCTATTAGTGTCCCCGGGACCCACACGGGGGTGGAAAACAATGATAAACATATTAATTATAATGATAATAATAACAAAATACTGTTCAGTGGATTCAAATACAAATATAACCTAAAGTGAAGCCCCAAAATACGTTCATGATCAAAGTAAGAGAGTGCAGGAGATAATACTTACGAAATTATTCATGGACGTCCGTCATTTGTTGGAGATTTTACCACGGATGCGCCATATCTCTGTCGAAATTTTATCCTGAGCGTAGCCCATGATATGGCCACCCCGTGGTAAAATCGACCACAAACTGATTCTAATAACGAAAACCATTGAAAACAAATCTTCACATTGCCGACGCCATTGATAATATGACGTTTAAATTACGTTTGAAACATATGGCGAACATATACGTTATATTGTAAATGCGGGAGATATTACTTACTTTAAAGTTCATTTTAGTGTAATTCAGATTAAATAGTAGTTTATCAATAATCTACAGCTCTTCGTGAAAGAGAGAGAGAGAGAGAGAGTGAGAGAGAGAGAGAGAGAGAGAGAGAATGTTTTATACTACGTAATATAATGTGAAGGGTCAGTATTACATGTACGGCGATTTTTGGTAGTATCAGAGAAGAAAGGTTCGAGTATCATCGAAATAAATGGTTTTATCTGACGTGATCCGAACTCAAAAATATGTTATGTAGCAAATGTTTATGCTGTAGGTTGTTTAAACCAAATTTAAATTTGAAATTTTTTTACCACATGTGTTGTGCTTTACGCTTCTCGTCAACATTGCATTGTGCGCATGTGTCAATAATAATTGTTCTATGTAGAACACGGTTGTGTTTCTATAGTGAAAGTGGCACGTCATATTAGAATACGCAATAATACTGTAGTATTTCATAGAAGATAAATGAGATAGTGTTAACTCTTACTGGCTAACTCAAAATTTCGGATAAGTGAACTCTTTACTGTGATGCCATTTTTTCATACAACACGTGCAAAACATGTATATACTTTACTTCTGTTATGGTGACTTTAAGTTCTAATTTCATAAAAGGATTTAATCTTTTTTTATTTACATGATTTTAGGTTTTTCCTACACGAATGCCGCATACACATATACTCTGGAAGAGAATTTACGGACTGCCTACCTTGGTAGCAGTTATAATATTTTTGCTAGACCATTTGCCAATGTAAACGTAACAGTAGGACTTAACGTAATGACACTAAATGATTTGGTAAGTACAAATGTGGTAACGAGAGGCTCCAGTGTCTTTATACATCGGCAAATTCGTCTTTTTGTTCAAAGTGTTTCCAGAACCAACAATCAGCACTATGAATTATGGTGTCATCACTTGTCTAAGCGCAACAAGTAATAAAAGTAGTAAAAAAAAACCAGTCAGTACAGGGAACATGTAATTAGCAAAAATCACCTCACTTGCTGATCTGACTTAAAAAACATGCTTTTTTTAGGCTAGTTAGAAATAAAAATTTAATACAAGAGTGGAACCTTACGAGTACATGTAATAACAAAACCCTTTTCACAATTTATTAGGTACAAAGGAACATTGTGGACAAATGTTTGACACATTGTATTTCAAATTTAAATATGAAAATCTAAAAAAAAAAAAACACAAGAAAACACAAATAAAAAACAAACAAAAACAAGAATTTTATTGTTTGTTTTTAAGTTTTAGAATAACTATTTAAAATCAATTTCTGAAAGATAGAACATTTTGAATTTTGAATTTTAATTAACTATCTTTTTATTTTCAATTTATCATTGTATTTCAAGTTTTATTTGGTTTCATTTGTATATTTCAGAGTATTAGTGACCAGACAATGTCGATAAGCGGATATCTCACCATTGTAAGTTGTTAAGAATATTAGACAAACATGTACTTCATACATTTGTCAATACGGTGCAATATTGACAGACGCACAGTTGAGATAATTATGTTTTAAAGACAATATCAGTACCATATTGACCAAGTCACAAGTCCATCATTGTTTTATCATATACAAATACTGAGTATAAACTGCAGTGTTTGTTCTGCGAACTGCTAGTCGAAAATGGTATTTTATTTTGCACAACAACTCTCTTCTGATAAAGAAATAATTTTGTTGAAACTGCAGATGTTGCATCCTTTGTTGTAGAAGGTTTTTCTTAGGTGGTTTGTGTCTCTTTCATTTCAGCATCTTGTTACCCAGGTAAAATATTGGTTAATTTCATCTAATGTACCCACATTGTGGAGCATCACATATCCGAAACTATCAACTCTGTGGCCAGTATTCCAGTACTGCCATAAAATCGTGGCTTTATTATACCCCCGCTTTTGAAAAAAGTGGGGTATATAGTTTTCGTTGTGTCCGTCTGTCCGTCCGTCCTTTGTATCCGCAACTCCTCCTAAACTACTGAATGGAATTTGATGAAACTTTCAGAGAATCTTCATCCCATTTATTACATGATGCCATAGTGCACCTCCTATTTTAGATTTTGATCTGATGAATATTTTGGGATACCCATACCAAAACATGGACTTTGACATTCATTGTGATAGGGGTACCATGATGCCATCCGCAACTCCTCCTAAACCACTGAATGGAATTACATGAAACTCATCTCACTGCTGTTGGAGTTTTCCTATCCAAATATTGACATTTCCTATTATGTATCTGATGTAAGGCGGGGGTATCAAGCAGTGAGCTTTGCCCACAGTATTTCTAGTTTACAGTGTGCACATTTAAAAAAAAAATGTTTATAAATATCGGCAAAAGAATACCGAAACAATAAAAAATGGTAAAAGTCCGTAAATTCAAAATCCAAGGAAAAGACAGTCATGAGAAAGCAACACAACCAACAAACGCCAAAATGATATAAGTAAAACAAAGGAATAAAAAAATATAATAAACTAAACAAAAAATAACAAGGCAGTACAGAAACTAAATCACTAGCAATGTACACTCCCACTAAAAACCGGGAGTGACATCAGTTGCTTCGGAAGGGTGAGCATGTCCTGCACCGTCACATTGCCAATGAAGTGTAAGGCCGGTGAGCTGCCAATCCCAGAAGGGTGTGAAAACAATCAACTCGTGATGACGACCGTAAAATGTTCGGAGTGATGAAATTAACAGACTCTGAACAAAACCCCGTCTTAAAAAAAACTTCTCGATTCTTAAGTTGATTTGATCGTTTTTTTCATTTTACATGCACATGGTGATATACATATTGTATTATTATAAAATTTCTCTACTTCTAATGCATTTTCATTGGTTTACAAGAATGTGGTATTTTACTCGATCGTCCGCTGTAAAGGAACAGCGGGTGGTATTTTATACTGTCACCGGCTGGAAAGAAACCGCGGGTGGTATTTTACACTGTCACCCGCTCATAAAATCCAAGACATTCAGTATAATAAAATAAATAACAAATATCTAAGAGGGTTGACAATGTTTCGCCTTGGTAGACAATATTTTCTCGGGGTTACAATATACTCCATCACCCTTTTAGAAATATGTTATTTATATAATGTTATAACTTTGAATATTTGAAAAGACAAATTGTTCTTGTTTTACAGCGATGGAACGATCAAAGACTCAACTGGTCTGCAGATTCTACATATAACACAGACATTCCTGCTATCTATAGTAACGAAAATTACTTATGGCGGCCTGCCCTTATAATAGAAAACTCGTAAGTCACATTTTTAAAATATAGGCAAAATAATACCGAAGCGACAAAACAGTGGGAAAAGTCCATAAATTCGAAGTCCAAGGAAAAGATAAAGCCACGAGAACGGAACACAACAAACAAACGCCACAAGGATACATGTATAACTGAAAATAATTTTCAGATAAATATAAATATAACTTAGCCAGTTAATATGACATTTAAAAGACAAACAACAAATAGACATAGGAGTATTGGTACCCTTCATTCCAATCCTAAACTTTGACGGGGATATTTTCCAATAAATTAACAGGGATTTGTCTATGATTTTGCATTGACCAAATCGCGTCTAATAAAAATATCTTGGGAATTGTAAAATGAATGTACATTGCCAAGAAACCCGATTTCACGACGTTTAATAAAAAAAAGACCAATATTAAAATATATAAAGGACAAAACAAAAACATTGAGGACTAAAACATTTATGGGAAAAAATAAAAATTATATGGTAAAAATGCAACTTCTCTAAAACCAAGAGTCAGTAGTTTCAGCATCAAATGCGGCATAATAATTATTTCCGGTATTTTTCTTATTGCAGGGTAAGTGACATTTCGGTAATTAGTGACGAGAATGTTCTTATGAGAGTAGATAAAACAGGTGACATTATTTGGACACCATCGGGTATTTACGTTACACACTGTGATACTGATGTAACATTCTATCCATTCGATGTTCAAGAGTGTGAAATTACAGTGACGTCATGGGGTTATACTGCTATTGAGCTAAGTCTTATTGTCGACATCGAGGGTGTCCGACTGTCTCGCTATAAGGAAAATGGCGAATGGACGTATAAGGGATATAGCACATCGGTGTCATCTAATACAAGAGAGGGATCTTCAACGCCAGAACTAACATTTTCACTGAAGTTTAAGCGTCGTCCATATTTCCATCTTCTAAACACTTTAATTCCTGTGATTCTCTTAGCTATTTTAAGCGCCATGGTGTTTAAGTTGCCTCCCGATTCTGGTGAGAAAATGGGATTTTCAGTGACCGTGTTGCTTGCATACGCTGTTTATTTGACTATAATCTCCAACAATATGCCATCAACATCAAATTCAACGTCCATTTTATGTAAGTATTGCATTTACACATGTGATTGCAATTGTGTCATATCTGAATCAAACAGGTAATGATAACCTCAAAAGTTTTGTAGTATAGATTTAATATTGAATACGCATGTGTTGCAATTCATTAAACCAAAACTTCCGGTTCAATACATATTCCATGTATTGATGTACAGGATGTAAGTATTTCGTCGATTTATGACTCATTAGTTTTGCTAAAGACCTAAAATGCTGAAAACGAAAACATTAATACGAAATAGAGAGATATTCAATTACCAAAACGACGAAATGAGTAAGGCAAAATCCATCTAAGGTCAGAGATATCAGCAGCACGAGGGAGATACTCATTATTTTTTCACAAAAATTGACATTTTTATTACAGTAAATTGAAAGTATCAATTTAACATTGGTTTGATGTTTAGACTGAACAAACCTGCCTAGCTATCTACCGAGCAATTTGTTAAAAAATTATTTTGACCAGGGCAAGCTGTCACTTTATCAATGAAATATCCTTGACGATCATTTCGCGGAACACTTGCAAAGCGTATTACGAATAAAATTGACTATCTTGTTGTGAAATTGGTGAAAACTGAGAGAAATAAGGCAACATAGACAACGTCTGGAATTATTTTCAGCATCTGTGGCCTATAGAGTTCAATGTCACAAATTTTATTTTGATTCATAGCATGTTCACACGCAATATGCACACAATCTTCGTATTATTCCTTCATTAAAATGGTTATCTTATATTATACATATTATAATTTTTATATTGTCTCATTTTTTCAGCTGTTTATCTGTTAATTGTTCTTGCTTTGGGAGTTATTTCCGTCATTGCTACCATTTTTGTTTTGGATTGTCACCACAAAGATGACGAACTTCCGGTACCAAGATGGCTGACAAAGGCGTCAAAGGGATGTCTCGCGAAGTTTGCTGGTTGGAAAGACTATAAATGCATGTGCGGGAAAAAAGTAAAACCATCTGGAGATAAAATAGCAAACTCGAATGAAACTGGCGACAAATATGCTCACCGATCTGATGAAAAACTCACATGGAGCGATATTTGCCACATTCTTGACATATGTTTCCTAAGATTTTATCTTATTTTTGTTGGATTTTTGACATTTCTGTTGTTACTGACTTTAATCATCGGATACAATGTACATTAGAGAAACCGAAAGTATAGTCAATAACATTAATCCGGCCAGTCCAGTTTGCCAAAAACCAATAAAGAATCTGCCAAATCAGTCCATACTTTTCCTGCCATTTTAATTGGATTAGGTTATTTTAAAGAGTGAAGGGACAGACTTTTTACGAATTATTCACTATTCCTGCAACTAGTATATCTGCATTGAATAATTGTATGTAGAATGTTAACCTTATTGCTTTATATATAGAGTAAGCACGCTTTGTCCACACATACAATCTACATATTAAAAATGGAATCTACTCGTTAGCATATAAAACAGTTCTAGTATTTGTATATTGTTATAAAATTATACATTTATATAAATATTAACAACTAACTTTTGGTGGAAAGGAGACAACTTGTTTTTTTCACAGGAAACTCAAGGTTTGTAGAATGCGGTTAATTTACATCGATTCTGTGTTTATATCACCCGATATCCCTCTGTGTTTATATCCACCAATAGGGGACCATGGTATATATAGTGATATGGTTTTTCCGTCCGTCCGTCCGCACGTATTTACTGAAACTACTCTTACACCAGTGAATGGGTTTCATTGAAACTTTCACAGAATCCTCAGTATAAAGTGGCATTGTGCATCACCTATTTTATTTTTCATCAGAATGATTTTTGGGGTTTCCCACAGACAAACATGAGCTTTGCCATTTCTTCATGATATGGTAATGTAAGGGGATAGGCATGTCCCATCCTCAACTCCTCCTAAACCAATGAGTTGATTTCTCTAAAACTTTCATGGAATCTTCAGTATACTATGACCGGGGAAATTGTCTCCTCCCGAGCCACACCATTTTCACCAAGTCGCTGAAGAGCATTTTCATATTTCATTCATGTCTTTCCATTTTAACGATCAACAATACGACTGAATCTAACAGTTAAAATTATAACACAAGACAAATTACAAAATGATTGTCATGGGGGATTAACTTTCTAATTATCCAATAAACTATACTTTTACATTTTGATATAAAATTTCGGTATTTGGGTTAAGGGTTTAACTTAATGAATAAGCCGTTATAAATCTTTGACGGAACAACAATAGGTGATAATTACTTTACATGCAGTTTTGCGACAACTGGACATAAGCCGATATGTTTAAACTGTTAAATAATTTATGTACAAAAAGGGGATTCTCTTGATGTGTAAACAAAATGAAATTAATAATACAAAATAATCGTTTTCAATAAATAAACATTCTGGGGTACAAAATATTATGGTTATATTACTCCATCGACCACAGCGAGATTCCAGCTCAGCTAAAATAATTATAAATTATGCATCAAAATATTCAAATTTCTATTTAATTATATACAAGTCCGCTGATATATATTCAAAACATTATTTTAAAAGTTTGAATTTCCAGAAAGTTCCATTCTTTGTTACGACCTTATACTTGTGTTGAAAACACTTGGTCCTAGATTAAAACTAAGGAATATCAACAGTCTGAGAATTTATCATAATAATATATATGAAATAAATCTAAGAATTTCATAACTAAATGTGAAAAAAATGAATGTGTAAAATGATTTAGTTACGTTGATTTGTTTTTCTTTGCCGAATGCGTTTTCTTTCTGCATTGCGTGTAGGAAATTTTTGTATTAATTCCTGAGGAATATTTTCTTCTGGTTCCCAACAATTATCCCTATGACTATACCTTAACCATTTTATGAAATAATGAGATTTTCCGTTTTTGCGTTTAGACTTAATCATTTTTTCGACCAAATACAAATTGTCATCATCATTTGGAATGTTTTGTTTGTTTGTTTCGTTTAGTTGGGGCTTTACGCCGTTTTCAGCACATTTGGCTATTTCGCAGCGACCAGGTTTTATGGTGGAGGAAGCCGGAGTACCCGGAGAGAACCACCGACCTTCGGTAGGAAAATTGGCAATCCTTGTCAATTAAGATCGGAGTCGAACACACCCCGCCACAGGTGGGATTCAAACTCACAACCTCAGCGTTGACAGGCTAGTGATCATTAGTAGTCATGACGAACTACTCAGACCACTCGGCCACCGAGGCCACTGGAATGGTTTGAGTATGAAGGGGTTGTGAATTTTGAATATCGTCACTGGCTGTACTTTATGTATCCTCATCATTGGTATCGTCGTTGTTGTTGTCTTCTTGCTCCTCGTCTTCCTCATTTTGTAGGTGTACGTAGTTTGTAGTTTGTACGTAGTACGTAGGTGTACGTAGTGTGTCGGTCTATCCTGTGGGTCATGATACAATTTCAGCCTATTGTCATTCATTGGGACTTTGACAGATGTATTATCCGAGCATCTGCGGAGTTTATATGTGAGATTTCCTCGGTCCTCTGTAATGTAGTAAGGTCCAGCCCATCTTTGACACAATTTCGGTGATAGTCCTACAGGATGCCTTTTAGTATCCAAACAAACTTTATCGTTGACTCGTAATTCAGATTCTTTTGCCTTTTTGTCCTGTTGAGCCTTATATTTTTCCTGTGTTTCTAGGATGTTCTTCCTTGCAATATTTCTAGAAATTTGCAATTGCTTGTGCCTCTATGTACTGTTCTTGATCTGTGCTAACAATTGCGGGAGTAGCCAAAACGGTATCCATCGGGGTTCTACATTCACGGCCATACAAGATGTAGTACGGACTGTACCATGTAGATTTGTTGCAAACTGTCGTATTCATCGCGAAAGCTATGCCTGGCAAGTACTCCGACTAATCTGACCTACTATCGTCAATATATGAGCGTAGTTTTTCGACAATGGTTTTGTTGTTGCGTTCGCGTGCACTGTTAATCTGCTTGTATTATTTACTTTATTTGAAATATATTGCAAATTTCTTTGATTATGTTCGAAAGGAAATTCTGTCCACGATCTGTCAAAATAGCATCTGGTGATGAATATCGGCATATATATTCATTGAAAAATATTTTGGCAATGTTTTTTGCGGAAGTTGATTTTAACGGACAAATTCTGACATGTTTTGAAAATGAATCTACGACGAGAAGAATATGTGTAAATCCCTCTTTGCTGGTTTTTAGTGGACCGAGAATATCTAGATGAACTCTTCTGAAGACATCTACTACTGCTAGTGGTCTAAGAGGTGTTTGTTTCTTGTGAGTATCTAGCTTGGCTTTCTGACATTGGTGGGAACTTTTTATATATTCCAATATGTCGCTGTACATTCTAGGCCAAAAGTACTTGTAGCGCATTGTTTGATATGTAATATCTGTACCATTATGTCCGACAAGTTACTGGTCGTGATATGCTGTAAGTACATCGTCCCGGAGAGTGTATAGTACTTCTAATCTCATTACAATCCTGTCAGTACGGTGTCCTTTTTCCTTATGGTAGTACATATGGAACATCACATCGTCTTTAAGGACGTAATCTTGCGATTCAATTACCACTTTTCTGGCACGTTTTGTGTTGCCTGGTAATTCCGCTTCAGTGATGTACTTTATAATATCGCCAAAGTATTCATCTTCAATTTGATCCTTAATGAGTAAAGTCAAGAAATACCAAAGGGATATTCGAAGGAGAGAAAAATCGTAACAACTGACAGACTCCGGAGAACAACGAAGACAAGCCCAAAACAATACATGCACTACAATTAAAAACAAAAAACATATGAACAACATGGACCACACCAAAAAAACCGGGGATAGACTCAGGTGCTCCGAAAGAGTAAGCAGTCTCTGCTTCCTGCAGGACACCCGCCATGCTGTCCATGTCAAATCCGATATGAGGAAGGGATAATATTAATGGAACAGGTCCATTTTCATTTGGGAAACAGAAGCTGATCCTTCGGTGTGGCGTTAATTTCGCTTATGTATGCACATGAATTAAATTCGATGAGAGTATTTTCTGTTTGAGTCGCTAATGATGCTGAAGAAGATGACAGCGCCACAATCTGCATTACCGTGACTGGATCCTTTTTTATAAATAATCTCACCTTAATTGGTTGTACGTTTGAGCCTTAATCTAGTGTTCGAGTGTTCGACCAAAATTTAAGTTTGCTATTTCTAGATACTTCGGCTGCGGGCAACCAATAAAATTGTGCTCTGAAAATAGTACAATCCCAATAAACCAAAACAGCTGCAATTTCAGTAACTTACAAGGATTTTCGGCCTACCGAAGACTGGTGTTTCTCTCTAGGTACTGGATGCGTGCAACCAATGAAATTGTGCTCTGAAAATAGATGATGGATGAATTATTGTTTAACGTCCAGTGGCAACCAGGTGCATATCAGGACGAGAAATGTTGATATGATAATGAATATGATCCCTGCTTTGTACCAGACCGACACGCTAAATCGGATTTTTAATGTGCTAGCTCACGAGGTAACTGTCCGCAGGAAGACATATCACCTCACTCGGACACATTATACTGACTCCGAGCCGACCAGTCTTTGCTCTTACTCCTAGATGCCGCGTGCTTGGTGGAGAAGCAGCAAATACCAATTTTAATGTCTATGGTTTGACCCTTCCGGGCATCGAACCCGCGACCTTCCGCACACGGGGCGAGCACGCTACCAGGAGACCACCGAGTTTCTGAAAATAGTACAATCCAAATAAACCAAAACAACTGCAATTTCAGTAACTGACATGGATGTTTGACCTACCGAAGGCTGGTGTTTCTCTCTAGGTACCTCGGCTGGGGCAACCAATAAAATTGTGCGCTGAAAAGAATAAAACCTCAATAAACCGAATCAGTTTACCATAAGTTTCGTGTATTTCTTCTGTCAACACAATTAATTATATTCTCCTGGGTCTGTTCAAAGCTGGATAAACACAAAACCAATCTCATGTAGAGACTGATAAAATTGATTATATTTGATTTATAAGAATGGTTTAAACAAAATGTTTAACCAGTGTGTTTGATGTATCGATTTAAAAAACCATTGAATCTTACAAACGTTAATAATTTTCAATATAGTATTTAATTACCATATCCGGATTTTCTTTTAAATGAAATTGATTTAAATAATTTATTTAATTTGTCTCGCTTCGAATATTTTAAGAGTGGAAAAAAATTGATGTTTTTTTTTTCTATTTCTGATTTCAATTTAGAAATTGGTTTTGTGCATTAGATAGTCTTGATAATGTTTTTTCAAAAGAACAAGGATTTTCTGTAAGTTAATATCTATTTTTAATATTTTTGACTTTCCCTGTAAATAAGTCATGTAAGTAAATAAGGTAAGTTTTTATTACTTTTTAGCTCACCTGGCCATAGGCCATGTGAGCTATTGCCATCACTTGGCGTCCGTCGTCGTCGTCGTCTGTCGTCGTCGTCGTCTGTCGTCGTCGTCGTCGTCGTCTGTAAACTTTTTCAAACGTTAACTCGTCCTAAACTACTGGACCGACTTCAACCTAACTTTGCAGAATTGTTCTTTAGGGCATCTGGAAAATTTCTATCGTTTAAAATTTTTGAAATGTCGAAAAACATGGCTGTCATTACTATAAATAGAACATAGGGGTAAATTGCTGTTTTTTGCTAATAACTCAAAAACCGTTACAGATATCGAAAATCTGACATGGGGTAAAATTGATCAGCATGACAAGATCTACCTACCCTGAAATTTTGAAGAAAATTCCAAAACCCATTTAGGAGTTATTGTCCTTTTTTCACATTTTTGGCTTTTTTTTATGTTATTATTTCAAAAATCTTCTTCTCTGAAACTACTATTCAAAATCATATGAAACTTGGGAAGATTGTTGCTTAGGGTACCCTGCATAGAACTGATGTGGGGATTTTTGATTCGTCGAAAAACATGGCCGCTGTTACTAAAAATAGAACATAGGGGTAAATTGCTGTTTTTTGCTAATAACTCAAAAACCGTTACAGATATCGAAAATCTGACATGGGGTAAATTTGATCAGCATGACAAGATCTACCTACCCTGAAATTTTGAAGGAAATTCCAAAACCCATTTAGGAGTTATTGTCCTTTTTTCGTCAAATTTTCATAATTTAACATTTTTCGTCATTTATCTCCAAAACTATTTGAGATAGAAGTGAAATGTAAATTTGAAAAATGTTTGCCATGTTGAGATCTACATACCCTGAAATTTTAAAGGAAATCCCAAAACCCATTTAGGAGTTATTGCCCTTTTTTGTCAAATTTTTAAAATTTTAACATTTTTGCATTTATCTCCAAAACTATTTGAGATAGAAGTGAAATGTAAATTGAAAAATGTTTGCCATGTTGAGATCTACCTACCCTGAAATTTTGAAGGGAATCCCAAATTCTATTTAGGAGTTATTGGTTTGTGTAATTTGAGGTCGGGTTCTGTTACATTTATTTAAGGTTCACCCTTATTCCTGGTCAATTTTGTCAACTTCCTGCCAGGACTACCACCATCAGGGAACATATTTTAACATTAAACCTTATGAAAAATAAATCTTCAACAAATTTTCCCTGAACAATTTAACCAATTGCAACAAACTTGGTCAAATAGTTGATTAATTGTCCAATGAAAACCAGACTCCAGGTGAGCGATACAGGCTCTGGTGAGCCTCTTGTTTGTTATTTGGAAAGAAGAGTGGGCAGAGTGTTCGATTTAATTGGCTGAAAAAAACTACTATACCTCCGATCGGAAAACAATTAATTTCCAGAAGGGAGAGGACAGGGAAATAATTTTGAATAAAAATACTTTCATCTGTTACAATTTGGCTTTACTTTCAAATGCTTGCATCTTTCAGAATATTTACATGTACGTGCGCGAAACCCTTTTCCCAATCATTGCAATTTGATTCCAGAAAATATATCTTCTTTACTTTTTTGTCAACAAATTCGTCGAATTTCATCCTTTTAATTAGAACAATCAAATCGGGTTGTTCTGTTTGAAATTGAAAACGTTACAATTGAGTTGACCCGGTTTGTATAAAGCAATATATATATATATATATATATATATATATATATATATATATATATATATATATATATATAAGGCAGTTTTTTTCAAACATGACGCGTAAGTTTCATATCATCATGATCATGGCAATAGTTTGTTAAATAACAAAATAGATCTAACATTAACAACCAAATTAATATACTCACCGTCAAAAAAAAAAAAAAAAACGCAACAATTACATTTAATTAACATTATACACGATTTTTGAGGTGCATTTGTCAAAAGGAATCCACCAAATAATCATTTTTTTTTGTAGTTTCTGGGGTAGCTCGCCATGAAGATTTTCTGAAATTTTCATTTTTTTCAACTTGAGATTTTGAATTCTAAAAAACGATGGTTTTTACCCCATAACACAATTTCAAAACTTTATCCATATCTTTTCAGCATAAACATTGTGGGAATAAAACTTTAAGGTCCGAAAATAATATTAACGGTTTTTATTGCTGTTTAACTTTTGTGTGAAAACATTTTGTAACTCAACGCAGAATTTTTTTTTCGACTTTTGAAGTTGTCAAAATGATAAAGAACATTTCATAAATATTATGTCAAAGTACTGCTACGTTACTTTTCATTGTCAGTATAGTTAAATAAAAAAAAAGACAAGACAAAAACAAACGTGTGTGTTAAATATAACAAATATGCCTATATAGACGCACGTATATATAATCCCTTTTTTGTTCGATCATTGAACTAACTATTTAAAAGACTTTTGTAAAACTTTGTTTAAATATATATTTAATCCTTCTCCAAGTATATACGTCAAATAATTCATGTGTAAAAGTGTTTTTAATTACTTTTGAAACTATTCATCTTTTCCAAAAAGGTATGGACTTTTGATCAATATATTTGACTTGGGGTAAAAGTGAGCATATGAAGATAATTAAAACTCATTAAACTTTACTCCGGTACATATATTTTGTAGATTCTATTCTGTCAGAAAGGTAAGTTTAATTTTATTTATTATATTTTAAACACTGAGTCAATGCTACTGCTGGTGTACTCAAAGTCCCCTAGGGTATCCCCAGCTCAGCTGCTTGTATTTCGATACTAGGCCGAAATTGATACTTTAAATTTACTGTTTCAAAATTGTAAAACTTGTGAGTATCTCCCTCGTGCATAGCTCTGTCCTTAGATGGGTTTGGCTTTACCCATTTTGGTCATTTCGGAATTTTGAATTTTCTCTTCAACCTTTGGGATTGTTGTTTATGTTTTCAACATTTTTCTATTTTATTTACCTAAAATGCTAACCATTTGAGCACAAAATATTCCCTAGTATATGCCTCTAGAACAAAATTGTGCTTCGAGTTTCATAACCATATTTCACGTAAAACCTTACTTACCCAACGGAAAGTTTACCAGGATGAAAAATAAATGAATGTCTGACAAATATTTTGTATGTCAAAACTCCTTGTGACCGAAATTAATTTGTTGGTCAAAACAAATTGTATATTACGAAAACTGCTGTCTGAGCCCCTCGTATCTCTCGTGTCTGAAACTACTTGGTATTTCAAATCTCGACAAAAAAACTAATGAAAAACTGAGCTATTGCTTTTGCGATACAGTGCAGTGCATCATTGCCATGTTACAGTAACTGTTACTGTCATTATATTTTAAACAAAACGAATTGAAGTATTAAATGGACAAGGACATTTCGAAATATCTACAAATTTGCTAAATATTTAATACTTATTCTAAATATTTAATTCTTAATACAGAAAGGGGGGGGCGGGGGGTTTGGGGTAACCATCTGGATTCTTGGGGGGCTGTGCGGAAATTGCTTAAGAAAAGGTACCAGAGCAAATACTAGAATACCTGTCAATAATATACCAGAAAAATAATTTTGATGAAAATACCTACCCGAAAAACAGCCATCTCGAAAAAGCACACCCGAACTAATACTGGTGTTTATATACAAATATCTGTGTAAATACAACCCGAATAAATATTACTTTTTCAAAGCAAACCCCAAATAAATACCAAGTACCATGAAAAACCCACTCAAATTTTCCGCACATCCCGTATAGGTTTATATAGGGAGTTACCCCTCCCCTGGGACTAAAACCGCTCTGGAAGCATCTAGAAAACATCAAAATCGAGAAACAGAAATTTGAGTGTTATGAATTTTATGCTTAACTCTACATGAGAGAAGGAATTGAGGAAAGTATATTTACACAACGGTATATATTATTTAATATTTGATAAATTATCTTTTAGAAATTAATACCTCTGCCTATCCCGCTTTAATTGAAAATTTCCATTAAATTTCCATTGGCATTTGCTAGTAAAGTGAGACAGGCAGAGGTGTGAAGTTGTAAAAGATAGCCTTCAAAATATCAAATAATACATACCTCTGTATAAATATTCTTTCATGAATTCCCTCTCCCACCTAGAGCAAAGCATAAAACTCATAACACTCAAATTTCTGTTTCCCGAATTTGATGTATTCTAGATGCTCCAGAAGGGGTAGGTTTACCTCGATTATTAATAAAAGTATTAAGAATTAAGTACTGTATTTAGAATTAAGTATTAAAAATTGACCAACCAGTCGTCACGTTAATTTATCTTCATCTCTCCGTTATCATGTTGATCCTTTCTGCTTTGAGATATCAATTATACATTTTTTTCAGACATTTAAAAGACTAACTTGACAAAAATGAAAAGAAAAAATATTCTGTTATTGCTGTACACTGTATACGGTAAGTTTTATTTTCTTGGCTACAATATTCTAAAACCGGTGTTGTCATTTTGCTTAGTTTCTTCTGTTACCATTTCTAACATCGGACTCGGACTTCTTTTGAACTGAGTTCTAATTATCCAATAAACTATACTTTTACATTTTGTACTTTTACACTTATACTGTGTGTATCGCTCTGTGTTTTTTTAATTCCATATTGCTAGAGGTATAGGGGGAGGGTTGAGATCTCGCAAAACATGTTTAACCCCGCAGCATTTTTGCGCTTGACCCAAGTCAGGAACCTCTAGCCTTTGTTAGCATTGTGTGGTTTGTTAAAAAAAAATCCAATAATATTTATTGATAACAGATATGTTTTCTTATTTTTCAAATTCAGTTTGTGTATACCCATCTTCAGTGCCAAAATCCGGAAAGGTGGAAAACTATGATTTGGATGTTAATGATAATGATAATAATAAAATTGATTTAAAAAAATACTGTTCAATGGATTCAAATACGAATATGACCTAACGTGAAGCCCCAAAATACGTCCATGATCAAAGCACAGAGAGTGCGGGAGATATTACTTACGAAATAATTCATGGAAGTCTGTGATTTGTTGGAGATTTTACCGCGGATGCGCCATATCTCTGTCGAAATTTTACCATGAGCGTATCCCACGATATGGCTATCCCGTGGTAAAATCGACCACAAACCACGATTGCCCACGAAATATTTCGATTCTAATAGGGAAAATCATTAAAAAACATTCTTCAAATTGCCGACTCCGTTGATAAAATGACGTTTAAATTACGTTCGAAACGGCTCGTAGTTTATTGTAAATACGGGAGATATTACTTACTTTAAAGCTTATTTCAGTATAATGCAAAAAATATGTTAAACGGAAGTTTATCAATAATCTTAAGTTCTTCATGAGAGTGAGAGAGAGAGAATGTTTTATATACTACATAATATATATACTTAAGGGCACGACCATAGTAATATCTTATGACAATTTATGATAAACCAGGGATTTGTTTTCACAGTATTCATTGGTTTTGATTTCATTTTTTATATCAAAATCCATATTTTAGCTGGATTTTTTACCATATATTTAGCCTGACCTTTTTATTAACCAAAATTATTTACAAGTCATTTGCCCCATCCCTTTAACATCAAATTTTATTCCTAAACGAAATGTCATCATTCAAGTCAGTTAAATAACAAATTTAACGCTAAGAGAAAACAAATATACGTGTTCGTAAGTGTGTCTGTATGTGTGTATTTTATCGAATATATTTTTGATATTAAAGACATTATTAAAACATATGACTGTCAACAGAAAATAATTTGAAGAGGTCGCTAACTGGTACTTAATAGTATTTTTTTTATATAAAAATATACTAACAACAGATTATTTTGATTGGTATCCAGTATATACCCACTTAGTTATTATTAAGCAGTCATGCTTCCTATTGTAAATAACTCATTTTTACGTACATTGAAACTAGATATGATTTAAATTTCCGTCAATTAACAAGTTGTATATCTTCAAACGGAAGGTAATTTGATATACACCTTCAAAAATGAAAATTACTTCCATATTCATGATATTACACTGTGCTCTTTTAATAACGTGTAAGTATTTAATTTTTATTATTTATTTATTTATTTATTTATTTATTTATTTATTTTGTAAATAAAAAGTCAAAGAAGTGACGCTACGGTAAATAATTGAATATTGTATAAAAGATATTTGAACCACCCGGGGGTGGGGCGGAATGGGGGATGGCGGTGAAGGGTCATTATGACGGCGATTTTTGGTAGTTTCAGAAAAGAAAGGCTAGAGTAGGAAGGAAAGAAATGGTTTTATCGTGATCTAAACTCAAAAATATGTTTATGCTGCAGGTGATTAAAACAGATTTAAATTTGATTTTTTTATCCATTCTGTATCAGTTAACTATGCACACACATACATATTTTGAGTTTAGATCACACTGTTTTATATTCGAGTTGTTGTGGGTTGATTGTAGCAGAATCTAAAAAGAGCTGACATACTGTGATATATTGGGCCGAAATAGGCAGTGGAGGGGATGGTTTGAAATTCAACATTTTTAGCGTACGTTATAAAAAAATCATTGATAGAGAATAACAAGTTCTGATTAGTGTATAAAGTGACAAAAGCCAACAAACGGCAATTCACTTGAGCATGTCAACATTTGACTCGTGTTCTGGACTTGGTACATATATTTTCAAGGGAGGTAACCTCTTTCCGAGTAAGGTGTGGCACCTGATCACAGCAACAACATTAAAAAAAATGTTCAATTTTTGAAGGGGGTGGCGGTTTTCAAAAACGAGTGCTCTTTGTAAACTTGTGAAAACTGTTGACAAACATGGATGACCCATAACTAATCTAAACACTATCATTTTCACTTTGCAAACTATCGTGGTATTAATGATATAATATTAATATATATTGGTCTAAAGATTGTCTTCTCTGCAAATCTTAAGTATAAAGAATTCGTTCATTCATAACAGTACTGAAAACTACTGATTGAAATTTTAGGAGAAGTAGTGATCTGAACTCCTCTTCAACTGTTCATTTCAACTCAGCGAATCGATCGAAAATATTTGGTTTTGACTTTTTTTCAGTAGAATGTTTGAATAAAAAGAAAACGGCATGAAATAATCAAATTTATTTATTTATTTATTAAATAAATAAACAAATAAATAGCAAATAATTTTACAAATAATGTGTTTTTTAACACTTAGAAATAACAGATTAGAAGTCAAAATCAGTAATCATTCCAGTATATATATTATTTTTTACTGCAATATGAAAACTATATGTGCTTTTTGTATAACGTGTAGTAATTAAAAATCAGAAAAGTGGTGTGTTATTCTGTTGTAAATCTAAACGAAAAAAAATAATGTTCCGGAACACATATTATTTTAATTTGAAATTTTCTATATATACATTTATCACATATATCCTCAAATATTTAAATAGTGTAATGAAATTATGATAGCTCTTATATAGTATAGATTTTTAACATCAGTTTAAGCTTTAAAAGTTACTGATATGAACATAAGGGATGAAATGACTCATACGAAACATAAGATTTGCTCTGTTCGACCTTTAAAAAAAATTATCCAAATAAAAAAAAAATTATGACATTTATTAAAGAAAAATTATAAATTTCATATTATTAATTGATATAAACGTTTTGCCAATATTTGACGTTATTTCATTGCATTATTAATTCTAGAATATAAAACGTTTGACGGTGCGGTGGAATTAGTACATTCGATTCGTTACTGCAGAGCATTTGATATATAAGACGACTTCCTCGGTTGGGCGAGATTGCTGTCATATAAAATTCAAAGACAGTCTTATGTTCAGTCCAAAATTTTGAGGTTGTCATCACGAATTGATTGGGCGAAATCGATTTACTCAAAATTTCGGACAAGTGAACTTTTTATTTTGATGCCATTTTTGTCTCGCCTGCGACGAAAAGTCGCGAAGGCGAGATTTATAGGTTTCACAATGAGTGACAATTAGATATCGCTTGATATCAAATCGAGTTGTTTAATTTGGATATAATAATAACCAGCCTTTGGCGAGTTTATTATTAACTCCAAATTAAATAACGAGAGGTGATATCAAGCGGTATCTAATGTTTACGAGTTGTTCAACCTATTTCTCTTATGATTCTTCAGGAATATTTGTTTGTTTGTGATTCGGCGTCCGACCCGCGGGAAATCTTAACGTTCATTTTTCTGTGACGTCACATGTTGCTATACAACGGTGGCTTTCAATGATGACCACGCAGATTTCAATCAATCAGAAAACAGCGACGTTTGGATAAAGGCCAATCAAATAAAAGAATTTCTAGTAACACTTGTTCATATCAAATGATGGGGAATTAGTTAAGACAAATAATTCATCGCGCGAGAAATAGATAACAACGCAGCATCATAAGAGAAATAGGTATTACTTTCCGGCGGCCGCGACGGCGACGGAATCGTAAAATTTTAAAAACTTTAATAACTTTGCAAATATAATACCTACATTTAAGATTGATGATCAACAGATAGCTTATCGTATAAGGTTTGCCGCAGTATACTTGTCTTGTGATCCTGACCTCTTTTTTCATGGTTCACTGACTTCAGAAACATAAATGTAAAACCTGCGTCCAAGTCTCGTGGTTAAATCCATTTCCCAGCAACTGTAATGCCTAGGCCAACCATATTAAGTCTATAGATACTTCTTAGTACGTACATGCCAGTTTGACACCTGGCTTGGAACTTGACCCGAATTTCATGCTTGAGTGACCTTGTCACATTTTCGTGGTTTTGTCAATTTCTCAGGAACTAGAATACCTAAGCCCATCATATTTGGTCAATAAACAGTTCTTGGTGGGTTCATGTCAGTCGACACCTGCCTTTTTACGTTGACTTCAATTTCATGCTTGAGTGACCTGCGTCACATTTTCGTGATTAAGTCCATTTGTCAGAAACTGTAATACCTAAACCCACCGTATTTGGTCTATTGATAGTTCTTGGTGGGTACATGCCAGTCTGAAACTTGTCTCTGGACCTTGACCTCAATTTCATGGTTTAGTGACTTTATCCAAGTTTCTTGATTAAGTCCATTTTTCAGCAACTGTAATACCTAGACCCACCGTGTTTGGTCTATAGATAGTTCTTAGTGGGTACATCACCTGTCTCTGGACTTTGACCCAATTTTATGCTTGGATGACGTTTGTCATATTTTCGAGATTATGTCCATTTCTCAGCAACTTTAATACCTAGACCCACCATATCTGGTCAATAGATAATTCTTAGTGGGTACATGTCGGTATGACACCTGCCTTTTGATCTGTCACATTTTCGCGATTAAGTCCATTTCTTAGCAACCTTATTACCTAAGCAAACCATCTCTGGTCAATAGCTAATTCTTATTGGTCACATGCCAGTCTGACAACGGTCTCTGGACCTTGACCTCAATTTCATGCTTGAGAGATCTGTGTTCCATTTTTTTTAGATTAAGTCCATTTCTCAGCAACTGTATTACTTGGGCCCATCATATTTGGTCTGTAGATAGTTCTTAGGGGATACATGCTAGTCTAACACCTGTCGGCTGAACTTGACCTCAATTTCATGCTTGATTGACTTAATATACATTTTCATATACATCTGACACCTTACCTTTGACCTCTATTTCATGCTTGACTGACATCATGTTTCACCTTTTGGGATAATATCCATTGCTCAGCAACTGCATTACATAGACCAACCATATTTGGTCTATAGATAGTGCTTGATGGGTACGTGGCTGTCTGAGACCTTGACTTGAATTTCATACTTTCAGTCACATTTTCATGAATAAGTCCATTTTTCTGTAGCTGTAATAACTATATATATCCAAATTGACCTCAATTTTAGGCTTGAGTGACCCTTGTCCCATTTTTACAAATAAGACCATTTCTCAACAAATATTATAAATGTTTTATATAGAGCCACCATTTTTGGTCTATAGACAAGGTACATACCATTCTGAGACCTGTCAGCTCGCATTGGACACAGTTTTAGGCTTGAATGACATGCATGAGATTTTTAAGATAAATTATCAACTGACCATTGCTAATTATTTTAACGTATTTTCCTTTGACTTGCAATTTCGGGTATCAGATGATCATTATTCTGTGTCCATGTACATACTCAGGCAAGACATGTAGTGTGTCCACTCTTGTTTCATACAACATGTGCAAAACATGTACTTTACTTCTGTTATGGTGACTTTATGTTGTAATTTTACAAAAGGATTCAATATTTTTTATTAACATGATTTTAGGTTTTTCCTACACGAATGCCGCATACACATATACTCTGGAAGAGAACTTACGGACTGCCTACCTTGGCAGCAGTTATAATATTTTTGCTAGACCATTTGCCAATGTAAACGTAACAGTGGGACTTAACATAATTACACTAAATGCTTTGGTAAGTATCAACCAGAGGCCCTCGGTGTCTTTATACGTCGACAAATTCGTCTTTTTTTCAAAGTGTTCCCACGACCAACAATCAGCACTGGTGGATTATGGTGTCGTCACTTGTCTAATCATAATAAGTATTAATAATAGTAATGAAAAAAAAAACAGTCAGTAAAGGGAACATGTAATTAGTAAAAATCACTCCACTTGCTGATCTGACTTATAAAATATGCCTTTTTTAGGCTAGTTAGAAATAAAATAATAATACTAAGTGATACCTTATGAGGTAAAAAGGAATATATTGTGGATAAATTTTTGACACATGGTATTTAAAATTTAGATATTATTAAAATCTAAAAAAAAACCAGAAACAAAACAAAAACAAACAGAAACAAGAGTTTTATTATTGTTTTTCTTTATCCTAGATTTGAATAATTACTATTTAAGATTAATTGTTTATATTCGTCAGTATTTTAAGGCAGCACACGATTTTAATGAAACTTTAACAATAGTACTATAGGCCTACCATGGTCGAAAAAAAGGACAAAAATACCTAAGGAGCAATAAAAAAAACGTAATCCATTCGACAGACAAACCCGGGAAGACAAATGAACAACCACAAGCACAACAAACAAACACAGAAAACTAAAAACAATGAACAACACGAACTCCTATAAAAACCAGGAGTGGACCCAGGTGCTCCGGAAGGGTAAGCAGTTCCTGCTCCGTATACGACACCCGTCGTGAAGTTCAACAAAGTCAATCCGGTGGAAGTCACAAATCGGTAGAGGCACATGAAAGGTTACGACAGTGGGAACAGGTCCAACATCATCTTAGATATTGGAACACTGTAATGGTCAATCAATTCATGATGACGACCGTAAAAATCATGCAGAAATATACGTTAAAAAAGTGGCGATGAGTCCTGGGACTCGTCAAAATCAGCTGGGACTCACCATTCTGAAAAATGATGAGTAACAGGACTCATCATGAAAAATTCTTAGTGAGAACCCTAATAGATATAACATTTTGAAATCAACCAATAATAAATTTAATCTTCATTAGCCAATTTTTTATTTTCAATTAATTTTTAATTTTTATTTAGTTTTATTTGGTATATATTTCAGAGTATTAGTGATCAGACAATGTCGGTAGCCGGATATCTCACCATTGTAAGTTGTTAAGTATATTATACAAACATTTACTTGTGAGGGGGTCAATACGGTGCGATATTGACAGACGCACAGTTGAGATGAGTATGTTTTAAAGACAATATCAGTATCATATTGACAAAATCACAAGTCCATCATTGTTTTATCATAATTATATAAATCCTGAGTATAAACGCCTCAAAACTTCAGCAAATGTTCAGTGTTTTTTTCTGTGAACTGCTAGTGGTAAAGGGTATTGTTATTTGACACAGTCACTACCTCCTAATAGAAAATAAATGTCGCATCCTTCGTTGTCATGGGTTTTTCTTAGATGGTTTGTGTGTCTTTCATTTTAGCAATTTGTTTTCCAAGTAAAATAATGGATAACTGCATCACCTTTCAGTACTGGTTTTGCCTTGAGAAAAATTGTTTGAAGTATTCGTCTAATGTACCCACTCTACTCAGTGGCCAGTATTCATGTACTGCCATAAAATCCAGGCTTTAGAGGGTGCAATTTTATAAAAATGTTTATAAATATCGGCAAAATAATACCGAAGCGACAAAACTGTGCAAAAACTGGAAAAATTTGAAATCCAAGGAAAAGACAGTCATGAAAATAGAACACAACAAATAACCACCAAAATGATATTTGTAAACAAAGGACTAAAAAAATAAAATAAACTAAATAAGAAGGAAGAAGACGGCACAGAAATTAAGCACTAGGAATGTGAAATCCCACTAAAACTTGGAGGCGCTCCGGAAGGGTAAGCATGTCCTGTACCGCTAACGGCACATGTCACATTTCCAGTGAGTTAAAGCCGGTAAAGTGTCAAGTCCGGTGAGGTGCCAATTTCAGAAGGGTGTGAAATCCAACTGAACATATCTAGTCTCAAACATGTGACAGAAACTTTGCATCGACCAATAAACTCGTGATGACGACCGTAAAATGTTTGGAGTGATGAAATTACAGAGACTGAACATAATCCTGTCTTAAAAAACACAACTCAGTTCTTAAGTTGATTTGATCGATCGGTTTTTTTTTTCGAGCCTGAGGCTTTTGTCGAGTTTCTGATGATAGAAAATGTAAACCCGAGGGTGGAATTGTCCCATTTTTTAGGTTGCGCTTCAAGGGTTTTCAAATTGAAACGATATTAATTTCGACGAACATGTAAGGATTGACAGTAATTTTGTTTTCAGTCTATTCGAAATAACCTGAATGCACATGGTGCTACGCGGGTTATTTAGTGTGCACCACGTGATTGAGGTTATTTCTTCATAGACTGAAATTACAGTCAATCCTTAAATGTTCTAACCTTTAAATATTTGAAAAGACAAATTGTTCTTGAATTACAGCAATGGAACGATCAAAGACTCGACTGGTCCGCTGATTCTACATATAACACAGACATTCCTGCTATTTACAGTAACGAAAATTACTTGTGGCGACCTGCGCTCATAATAGAAAATTCGTAAGTTATTCTTCACAATAAAGTTAAAGTACATTTTTAAAATATCGGCAAATAAATAACGAAGCGAGAAAACAATGGGAAACGTCCACAAATTCGAAGTCCAAGGAAAAGATAAAGTCAATAGAATGGAAAACAAAAAATAAACGCCACAAGGATACATGTATAACTAAAAATAATTTTCAGATAAATATGAATATAACTTAGCCAGTTAATATGACATTTAAAAGACAAACAACAAATAGACGTCTTTATACCGACATTTACAAAGAAAATAAACTTTGCAGGGAATCTCTTCCAATCAATTAACAAGAATTTGTCTATGACTTTGCTTGACCAAATCGCTTCTAATTAATGGTCTTGGGAATTGTAAAATGAATGAACAAGAATACTTGCCAAGAACAACTTCTAATAAAAAGTCAACTCACCTGGAAATATAAATCAATAAATATAAAGGACAAATGAAAAGCACTGAAGACTAAAACCTGAAAATTATATGGTAAATAGGTACTTCTCTAAAACCAAGGGTCAGTAGTTTCAGCATCAAATACGGCACAATAAAAATTTTCCGTATTTCTCTATTGCAGGGTAAGTGACATTTCGGTAATTAGTGACGACAATGTTCTTATGAGAGTAGATAAAACAGGTGACATTATTTGGACACCCTCGGGAATTTACGTTACACACTGTAATACTGATGTTACATTCTATCCTTTCGATGTTCAAGAGTGTGACATTATGGTGACGTCATGGGGTTATACTGCTGTTGAACTAAGTTTAATTATCGACATCGAGGCTGTCCGACTGTCTTACTACAAGGAAAATGGAGAATGGACTTATAAGGGATATAGCACATCTGTGACATCTAATACAAGAGAGGGATCTTCAACACCAGAACTAACATTTTCACTGAAGTTTAAGCGTCGTCCATATTTCCATCTCCTGAACACTTTAATTCCTGTGATTCTCTTAGCTATTTTAAGCGCCATGGTGTTTAAGTTGCCTCCCGATTCTGGTGAGAAAATGGGATTTTCACTGACCGTGTTGCTTGCCTACGCTGTTTACTTGACTATTATCTCCACCAATATGCCATCAACGTCAAATTCAACGTCCATTTTATGTAAGTAATGTATTTACGTTCAGTGCACATGTGATTGCAATTATGTCATATCTGAATCAAACGGGTAATGATAACCTCAAAAGTTTCGTAGTATAAAATTACTTTTATATACACATTTGTGGCATTTCATTAAATGTTCTCTCCGGGTACTCCGGCTTCCTCCACCAATAAAAACTGGCCCCCGCGAATTAGCCAAATGTGCTGAAAACGGTGTAAAACCGCAACTAAACAAACAAACATTTCATTAAATCAAAACTGCCGGTTCAATACATATTTCATGATACTAATATTGATGTACAAGTTGTGAGCATTTCGTCGCTAATAAGGCCTAAACAGCTGAAAACCAAAACATTAATGCGAAATAGATAGCGCATTCCGAATAAAATTGACTATCTTGATGGCAAATTGGTGACAACCGAGAGTAATAGGCAACATAGACAACGTCTGGAATTATTTTCAACATCATTGGCTTATAGAGTTCAATGTCACAAATTTTATTTTTCATTTCACTTTAATTCATAGCATGTTCGCATGCAATATAGACTCAATCTTCGTATTTTTCCTTCATTAAAATGGTTATCTTGTATTTGTATATTTATCGCAAAACTTTGTACATATTAGACATTTTATATTGTCTCATTTTTTTCAGCTGTTTATCTGTTAATTGTTCTTGCTTTGGGAGTTATTTCCGTCATTGCTACCATTTTTGTTTTGGATTGTCACCACAAAGATGACGAACTTCCGGTACCAAGATGGCTGACAGAGGCATCAAAGGGATGTCTCGCGAAGTTTGCGTGTTGGAAAGACTATAAATGCATGTGCGGGAAAAAAGTAAAACCATCTGGAGACAAAATAGCAAACTCGAATGAAACTGGCGACAAATTTGCTCACCGATCTGATGAAAAACTCACATGGAGCGATATTTGCCACATTCTTGATGCATTTTTCCTAAGACTTTATCTTATTTTAGTTGGATTTTTGACATTTCTGTTGTTACTGACTTTAATCATTGGATATAATGTACAATAGAGAAACCGAAAATATAGTTAAGAACATTAATCCGGCCAGTCAAGTTTGCCAAAAACTAATAAAGAATCTGCCAATCAATCTGCATTGATTACTAGTAATTGTATCATTTACGGCTTTGTTCAAACTTAAAATCCACAAATTAAAAATGCAATTTACTCGTAAGCATATAAAACAAAGTTCTAGTATTTGTAAATTGTTATAAAATAATATATTTATATCCGTCTTTTATATTAATATTATCAACTAACTTTGGTTGAAAAGGAGGAAATTTTTTTTATACATTGGCATAAAGTCAGAGGAAGCTCAAGGTTTTAAGAATGCGCCTGAATCCGTAGAAGCATCACTTGCTTTGTATTCGGATATGAATAGATAGATCTTTAGTTTTTTTCCTTTTTCAAACAACAGTCAAATTACTTATATGACAATAAAGAAACTAAGCTATTTGCCTCCAATGATTGGACAAAGCTTCTTTCAGCATCCGAAACACTGCCATAACCTTTGAATGAATTTTAATAGCAGACCATAGACGATGATATAAATAATGGCAGACCAAAAAATATTGCGAGATTCCTCGGACGCCAAAAAATGTTTTTGTAGCATATGTAATAAACATCCCACCCCCACTACTGCATTAAAATATGAATGATTTCTTTAATAATTACACGGATAGTTATCATTAGCAAATATAAAGGGGAAACATATGCTGGGCCATTCCGAGCTTCTTGCATGGTGTCGTTTTCCACTATTGAAGACGATGTTTTGTCCTTTGGACGTTTGTTTAGTTATATACTCTGTACACGTAACTGCGCTTTTGTGCTTTCCTGATTTCGTTCAAACAAAAGGACGGAAACGAAGGAAAGCAAACAGTTCATTCATTGTCCTGCACCTAATGACGCGGCTGCATCAAGTATTAAGAAAATCAAAATCTAGATGGAATTGTCGGTGCAGTTACTAAAAGTCATTTTGAAAATTATGATGTATTCTATATTCAAGTGTTATATTTATCAATTATGGACTTCAACAAAGTCAATCCGGGGGAAGTCACAAATCGGTGGAGGCACATGAAATGTTACGACAGTGGGAACAGGTCCAACGTCATCTTAGATATTGGAACACTGTAATGGTCAATGTATTTATATATATATATATATTGACGCTATAATTCTAAATTTAGGATATCTGGATATAAGCTGTTCCGGTCCTGCATGTTAAAGTCATGCAAAATAAGATACGAAGTAATTTCCATAATACACTATTTACATATTTCATATATAAATTAAGGACTTTCACTCGGTCAATACGTTATATATGGACCTGTTAGATTATATAGACTTCGGACTCCGTCATCTGTCAGTATAATTTGAAAAGCTCCATATATAACGTATTAACCTCGACAAAACTTCACGACGGGTGCCGTATACGGAGCCGGAACTGCTTACTCTTCCGGAGCACCTGGGTTCACTCCTGGTTTTATAGGAGTTTGTGTTCATTGGTTTTTAGTTTTCTGTGTTTATTTGTTGTGCTTGTGGCTGTTCATTTTTATTGCTTCTTATGTATATTTGTCCTTTTTATGATTGATAGAACTACATGTATTTCAAAGACTTTAGTCATGATTGTACCTGATAATGGTCTATCCTCAAATGTACATTGTACGCATAATTGAATATATTCTATTTTGAATTGACACACGCATAATTCATCCAAATTCAACATTTTGTATCTTGAAATTTTGAAAATATAGCTGGCTGTCTGCATGGTGTAATTATTTGCTGTTTGAATGATGACACTGTAGGTCATACAAAATAAATAAAAGAGCAGAACCCGATTCATACGCATTTTTACCGGTTCTATTGGAAACCCTACATGTGGTTTGCGAGCATCGCATCCTGATACATGTAATTTAGGCTTCATTTGTATGACAAGTTATGACAATCCATCAGCTGAACATTTTGCAGGTGCCAAACTTACGCATTTGTACATGTTAGTATAGTCGGACTCGGATCACTCGAATACCACCGATGACTCGAACCGTTTTGTAGTTTCAACTGCGATTATTCTTGGAACTGTACTCTCCGTTTGTTGTTTTCTTTTAGATAAGTATGTTTATACCCGCGCCGAGCGCGGGGATATTGTTTTGCTGTTCGGCATACGTACGTACGTTAGTAATGTCCGATAATCTCAGTAATCACTGGATGTAGAAATATTAATCTTGGGTCATTGATTACACTGTGTGTGGGGACTGTGCCGAAGGTTTCAGAATTGGAATAGCGCCCCTTGGGACTGGGCTACAAAGGGAGCCTTAGGGTACATTATTCCTTTGTCGCCGAACTACTTGCAGGTTATTTGGAATACGGAACTGAAATTTGGCTCAGTAGTTGCCCTGTCAATGTAAATTATGCCAAAGGTTTTTGAATTTGAATATCGCACTATGGGGGATAGGGGAGTGCACGCTACACACACAGCCTAGGGAACATTATTCCTTTGTCACGCAACTCCTCTGAGGTTATTTGGAATACGGAACTCTAAGTTGGTTCAGTAATTGCCGCCAAAGGTTTTGGAATTTGAATAGCGCACTAAGGAGCCGAGTTACACGGGTGGCCTAAGGGTACATTATACTTTCGTCGCCCAATTCCTCTGATGTTATTTCGAATATGAACTGAAAGTTTGCAGTAATTGCCCTTGAAATTTAGATTGTGCCAGATATTTCGGAATTTGAATAGCGGCTCTGGGGGGGGGGGGGGGGGGGGGGGGGGGGGGGGTGGCGGACTACACATGTAACCTTAGGATACATTATTCCTTTGTCATGCAACTCCTGTCATGTCATTTGGAATACGGAACTGAAAGTTGGCTTAGTAATTGTACCACTAATGTAGATTGTGCTAAAGGTTTCGGAATTGTTTAAAGATGCGGTTCTAACTTTTATAAATTTCATGGAAATCTCAAAGACCTTTTTTTGACAAGAAACCATGTATTTTCTAGATCACATCAGCAGTAAGACATATTGGGATCATCCAGGTTTCAAAATTATGTGATTCCAACTAGGTTTTTTGAAAGTACTGTTATTTTGGGAATTTTACTTAGCAACTATAGATTTTTTTGGATCATATTAGCTTTAAGACTTATCATGATCATTTGGATTTCACAAATATATGATTCAAAATTCGTAAATTTCCTGAAAGTGCCTAAGACTATTATTTGTGGAATTTTACTTAGCAACTATAGATTTTTTTCCGATCATAAAAGCTTTAAGACTAATCTAGATCAGTTGAATTTCAAAATGTGTGATTCCAATTTTAGTAAATTTCCTGAAAGACTACTTAGCAACCAAATTCTTCCGGAAACGTAATCGTCGATATATAACGGATCATGGTATTAAGAGCAATATACCATTAAGCGCAATTTTTCCTGGTTTCTGAGTGGTATTAAATACGATTTCCTTACCACAGTACTTTTTTTAACAATCTGGTCTTTTTTAACAATTCTTGATAATATATTGTTACATCGTTCTTCTCCATCCATTACGACGCGATGCTTTTTGTAAAACTTCCTCGGATCAAAGGGAAGGTTTTTTTTTACACCATAAGTGAGCCTCATTACACGAGAATCGACACAGTCATACCTAGGACCAAATAAGACAGCCCCTTACATAACGGACATTACCGCTTCTAATACTTCGGGAATTATTAGTCTTTCCTGGGGAAATTCTTTACATACTGCCTCTTGAATAAGTTCACATTGTGAAAATCCACCAACCATTATTATATTTGTAACATGATTTCTGAGAATTTCCTGAATGAAAAGAAGAATTTTGTCAATTGCTGGCTGAAAGAGTCTTTTCATCATGTCAAAATCAAATTTTATTTTATCATGAACTATTTTTAAGTGTTTAAAATATTTTGATTCTTCCATCAAGGTTTTGAAACCTTTTTTTGTGAATGTATTCATACTGCTTATCAATGGACATATATGGCACTCGCAGGGATATTCGCGACCCCTCCTTTGGTCTGAATCTCCTTCTGATTACTTCAATTCCATTTAAGAACTCTAGGTATGACGATAGATCGTTTTCTGTTAAATATTTTATCACATTTTTCCCAACAATTTCTTCGATTATTTGTAAGAACTGTTTGTCAACTGATGTTCCACCACAGTCATTTTCTGTTGCACTAATCATTGCTTTAAGCTGACCACTTAAAGCTATATAGTATATTGTTATGTTTCGCCTTTTTAAAAACAAACAACGAAAGAATAAACTGACAAATATGGTACATTTTAACTGTCAATAATTTTATATTGGATGTAATTTGATTTGTCAATTGTTTTCTCAACAGAACTTTAGCACAGAAATTAGAAGAGATCAAAGTAGATGAACTAAAACTAGAACAATACTTCGCCTCAGCAGCAAATCCGTCACCAGAATTTTCATTATCAAACCCATCACCAGCATTATCTTTAAGTAATCCTTTGTCAGGATTTTCATTGAACATTTATCAGGGATAAGTTCATGTCATCACTTAGGACATTTTACGGTCGTCATCACGAATTGATTGACCGTTACATTGCTCCAATATCTAAGATGATGTTGGATCTGTTCCCACTGTCGTAACATTTCATGTACCTCCACCAATTTGTGACTGCCACCGGATTGACTTTGTTGAACTTCACGACGGGGCCGTATACCGAGCAGGAACTGCTTACCCTTCCGGAGCACTTGAGTTCACTCCTAATTTTTATAGGAGTTCGTGTTGTTCATTGTTTTTTTAGTTTTCAGTGTTTATTTGTTGTGCGTGTGGTTGTTCATTTGTCTTCCCGGGTTTTGTCTGTCTAATGGATTACGGTTTTTGGATTGCTCCTCACGTATATTTGTCCTCTTTATAAAGGACTCCTCATTTGGTCTTCCATCAAAATCACCTTCAGTCCTTCACTTTGAGAAGAGGAAAGCCAAAAAATAGAGCTAAAACTACGCGGGTTATTTAGTGTCCACCACGTGATTGAGATTATTTCGGTCGTCGTAGAATCGCGAAACGTCATAGTACTATTGTCGCGTATAGTACATTAGAAAAGAGTTATCCCCCGTATGCCGTGCGTGTTCCATCTAGAACAAAATGACAACATCCACCAATGTACTACATCGTGGCAGCTATTGTGGCACGGAACGTGGCAGCAGATGTGATATTAATCGGTAACATAAGAGTGGTGAAACACTACCTGTATATGTCGTTTTCTTTTTTAAGAAGAAGATTTCTTTCTTTCTCTTTGTTTACATTACTTTGTTTCAAACGGATTAATAAAAGCTTGCAACAAGCCTGTTTCCGAATCCTTTTATTATTCATGTTATTGCTGATCATTGTGTACATTGTATTGTATGTTTATTTGCTTGAATTATAATAAAATATGTTTACACTAAACTTCTGTTTGAATGTGAATTTGTTTTTAGTTTCTTTTTGTTTGTCTTGGCATATACGTGTCTTTTAATTAAAATGGTATGAATTTTAGATTTCAATTCATTTTGTCTCGTGTAAAAACAAGTCAAAGTAGCCATTTAATTAATTTCCTATGTTTGGATTACATGTAATATAATATTTTTCAATAGGGCAAAAATAAAATAAAGTTATAACATTTAGATGCTTTATTATTTATATATATTCATATATATAACATAACATAACTTGTGCATTTAGCAAACGATATCATAAGAAGATATAATTACAGCGCTATTTAATTCAAGCATAACCAGTTACAAAAATAGAAATCCATAACACAAAATCTAAGCACTATTGTCTATAAAATGTTCAAGCACAGTATTTCATAATGTTAAGTCACTACTATATCAATCTTCAGTTACCTAACTTCAATATGGAGGACGCTACATCCCCATACTCGACGCAGGCCTTCACCTCAGTTGACAGATAGTTTTTCAAACGTTGCAGTATTTCTTCAACTTTCGGTACTTCTTGACTCGTTTGCGCCAGTGTCCAACAAACATAGACATCAACACAACTGAGAGACAAGATATTCTTACTTGGTACAGACACTGAACAGTGGTAAGGTTAAACCGGTTTTATGGGTACCCATACCTCCACCTTATCCATCCTGACACTCTGGTGTACCAAACATACAACGAAAGTCAATACAGTATGACTACCAACTAGATGACCGCTTGATATACTTGCAAAATTTGGTTAGACGTTACATAATTAAGATAGCCGGGTCATTTTAACTTTAAAACTAGCTAAGGTCCTCATATGGCTGCATGTGCGTGAATGGATCACGGAAGATGAACCCACAGAGCTGCCTAGTGCCTCCCCAGATGGCATATAGTGGAGACCCCACCTTTGGGGATTGTCAGGTCACAATACGGAAGACCCTGACCATAGTTGGTAACGTGTTTGGAGAATGCCACCCTCCCTCCACGTTAAAGACCCCTTCTGTAGTTTCCAAAAAAAGAGTAGGCTAATAGCCGCTAAAAAAGGGTCGGTTAGCCGACCATCCACCCATTTACAGTGGAAGTCAAAAACAGTTCCCCTTTGCTTCCCGTCCCTATTTGAATAGTGTATGATAAATTGGTTAACTGGTTTTCGTTCTGAAAAAGCTCGACGTACTTGTAGCTCGACATTAATCAAACAACGATCAATTCAATTAGTTTTGATTTTTTTAAATAATAAAATTATAACAATAAATTGCCAAACTGTGTCAATTAATTTTGATGATCAAAATGTGTCTTCATGCAGACAGACCTAGGGTAGCATAAATTAATTGTGTAACAGAATTGAAATACTATTCATAAACTATCCAAAGTGCTTAAAATTCATAAAACTAAGTATGTTGCGAAACAGCTCATGCGACAATAGATAACAAAAAAAAAAAATAAATGGAAATGGTGAGCTGTCAAAAGGGCGTAAAATAAAAATAAAATGGTGTTGACTCTTTGAAACCCAGACTGGGTTTCAAAGATTCAACACCTTTTTTGTTCATTTTTTTATATACTCGTGATCAAGACCATATTGGTAAAAACGTTGAGTATTTTTAACTTTTTAGTTTGTTGTTGTTTTTTACGATTTTATATTTGGTTTTGTTAGACTTGGGTATTTCATACATTTTAATCGTTTGACGCCCCTTTTGACAGCTCACCATTTCCATTTATTTTTCTTGTTAAAATTCATAAATCCTTCCTGCTTTTACACAGGAGTGTTACAATTAGCGATATCGAGAACAATCTCCACACGAAAAAGGAAATGTATACACATGATCGCGTATTAGTCAATCGATTACATTTACTGATTTCTGTTCACAGCTGGCATTAGTTTAAAAACTTACCTTTGATTTTTGCAAATTTTTATTTGCCGTGACTGGGGTTCGAACTCCCTCCTTCAAGTAAATTATATGTCATAGTTCAAGAACACATCGACGAAACCTTTGGCTACCAATCGGATGATATCTACATGTCGTGTTTACATATATCAATATGATACGGTACAATATATACATAAGGTTTTCGCCTTTATATATTTAAAAACGACGTTTGTATAGTATAAGATGGTAGCCGCAAGGTTAGGATGAGTTGAGAGTAACACTTGTAGACATAGTTCGAATCTCTGTTTCGGTGTTCCCTTTTTTCTAAATCTTTGTGCTATCATTGATATAACTTAGTAATAAGAAAAGATCTTTATTTTATTATTTTTTTTATTATTATCGACAATTTCATATAACTCAATAAAAAATTAGAACATTGTCATTTTGATGTTAATGGCAATTTCATCTGTTTATAATATAAAAAGTGTAAATCGAGTGGATTTAAACTATTTTTTTCTTTCACTAACATTATGTTTTACTGGAAAATTATTTGGACTGTGCTTTATTTTGTCAATAATGGACAAATTTCTGAATCATATGCCTTATACTGTAAGTCCATACTGTTTTCTATTAATTTTCATTTACCATTAAAATCATCAACGTGACTATATATATATATCTAATTGAATAGTAGTATAGAGAATTAAGTTAATTTAAACTCACACATAATAGGGTCTAATTATAAGAAAGGAAAGGTAATTGGGAAAAGTCGTCACAACAATAGTTTAAGTAAGAGATACAATGGATAAGCGTTGGTTCATGAAAAACAAACCATTCGCCCTCCGGGCTCATGGTTTCTTTTTCAAGAACCAACGCTTATCCATTGTATCTCTAATACATAAACTACCTATGTGTATATAGAAATATTGTCACAACAAAATGTAATTGTTATACAGGAAATAGATTTTATCGCCATACGTATGTATAATTTTAATATTAATTAATTCTAAATTCTTTTTCCCTCATTATACTTTGGTTTAGACATGTAGCTGCCGAAAGAGATATTTAAAATTTTTAAAAATATTTAGTACTTTCGGTTTCGTATCAAGAGAATACTTAAATGTTGATCACATTTATAATGATCAACATAATTCATGTCATTTCGTCATTTGGCTTAAACAGAAGCATGTTTTATTCATTTTATTGTTACGTTTAACTTAGAATGTTAAAGATACAATTCTTTGATAACAATTAATGAATATGTTACGAAGAAAAGGGGGAGGGGGATATGGTCCAACAAGACGTGTTTTTTTTTTCATTATTGTAAATTTTTCTTTCAAAATCTCAAATTTATGAAAGTAAATAAAATTGTTAAGTATTTAAATTGCAGGGTTTTGTTTATGGCTGTCAAAGTAATTTTTTCCTCCTTACAAAGATCTTCCTGAAACTGTAAATTATACACAATGGTATTAAAAGTTTTGTAGTGGAACAGTCTTTCTCCTTTAGGCCATAAGGAAAGAATATTTCTATATTTATAAGTGTGGAATTTTTTTATGGTATATCTTCCTTTTAGATGAAATATTAGTAAGCAATTTCTGTTTCGTTATATAATGTAATATATTTAATGATACACGAAAATTAGAACAATTACTGATCCGGTGTGTTCCCCGAACGTCAACTTTTAAAAAATCATAATTGATACATGTTGTTGTTTTAGCAATTAAATTGTGTTCAATTTGGGTACATTAGGGGTGTATATAAATACATATATATATGAAGACATTATTTAAAAAAAAATTATAATCTGGAATAAAACAAAATTAAAGAAATAAGTATTTGAAGTAAATTTATAAGTTTGAATAAAATACTTTATATATTTTACTATCGAAATATTTTAAAAATGAACCACTGCTTAAAACTCAAGGAAATTATTAACTTCCACAAATGTGATTTGCTGTTGTCTGTCTGGTTCGGTTAAGTTTTTGAGTTTTAAATGTAGGTCCATTTCTCAGAAACCCATTTAAATATATCAGTGATACCGTATCACATTTCACTAACATTATGGTCACTTTGAATGTTAACTGTGCATATAATTTTGTATCCTAGGAATCCATTGTGTTATAACTTGATCATTATAATACTCTTGCATTATACATGTATGTAATGGATTTCTCAAACAATTGGGTCATTATGACTTACATTTCATACTCCATATTTTTGCATTTTATTTTTCATTTGGAGGCCTCGGTGGCCGAGTGGTCTAGGTAGTTCTTCATGACTACTAATGAACACTATCCTGTCAACAATGAGGTTGTGAGTTCGAATCTCACCTGTGTCAGGGTGTGTTTGACTCTGATCTTAATTGACAAGGATTGCCAATTTTCACTGGCCGCCGCGAAATAGCCAAATGTGCTGAAAACGGCGTAAAGCCCCAACTAAACAATCAAACAAACATCTTTTACATTTGTAGACCTGTTTCTCAGAAACTTATTGAGTTATATCAATGATATTTACTTATTTAGCAACAAATGGCAACAAACCATGCTTTTTGTGTTTTGGTCACTACAGCTTTTTCATATTACAAGATATGTGCTTTAATGATTACCGGTATGTGTATTCTAAACATTCATATAAAGTAAAAACAGAAAAGACGAAAAATCAGGAATGAATTTTTTTTACTTATTTTTTCATTACGTATTTAAGGAATTTGGGAACTGGAAACACACAATCTTTTACTTTAGACCTTTATGACTTACTGTCGTGTTTGACTAAACAAGGTTGGGATTTAATTTTAAGGACACTTTTCCCTACTGTTTTGTGCCATGAGAGCTGAGAGGTATAGGCACATCACTGTTAGGACGCACCAAATTGCTCAAAATTCAACCAAATTCTTCATTTTTGAAGAAATTAAACATAAAAGTGTTCACCAGCTCTTAAATTATGGTAAAATAGGGATTTATTTCCATTTTTTGCAATATTTAAGGTCTTTCCCGTTCCAACGGAAAGACCTTATTGTAATTCGTCTGATTATTATTATTCTTCTTCTTTTCCGCAAAGTTTGATGTCCAGAATTTTTTTCATTTCGCAACATATCAAAATGATATTTTGCAGGATGGTTCGGAATGATAAACCGCATTCTGGACTGACCCTGCGAAGTCAGAATATTTATCGAAACAGAGTTATCTGCCCGAACACCGTAAACCTTGTTACCGCTCTATCACGGAAACTGTAACAGATATGTTTGACATCTCAAGACAAAAGTTTGTTTTTATTTGGTCGAAACATTTTGACGACTCCTTATAAGAGTTACTTCCCTTTGAACAGTGAACCAAACATCTTAAGGGTCAAAAGTCATGAACGATTAGTCGTAGAGACTTGGGACTTCCACCAATGACCATCACAGGTCATGACCTTGAAATTGACCTTAAGGTCAAAGTTCAAGGTCAAATTTGACCCCTGACATTAAACCTTGTTACCGCTCTGATTCGGAAACGGTAAAAGATAGCTGATTAAATATGTGGAGAAAAATGTTCATCTTGTCAAGACGCAACTTTGTCATGTTTCAGTCAAAGCAGTATATCAACTCCTTATAGGAGTTATTGGTCCTTGAATATTTAACAGAACACGTAAATGGTCAAAACTCATAGACGGTTAGTTGTAGAGATTTGAGACTTGCACCAATGTTCATCAGAGATCAAAAACTTCAAAATGACCCCAAGGTCAAAGGTCAAGGTCAAACTTGACCTCTGACCTCAAATCTTGTTACCGCTCTGTCTCATTAACCGTAAAAGATAGCTGATAAAAGGTATTGAGAAAAATGTTTAGAATGTCAAGATATACATTTGACTCATTGGGTTCGAATCCGTACAGCGACAACTTATAGGGGTTAGTGCCCTTGACACTTTTATATTTTATTTTATATCTCGCAAACTATAACAGATAGGAAGAAACTGTCAATACAAAAAAAGAATAGTTTCAAAAGATCTACATTTTGGTACAAAAGTCAAAGGTCAGAGATCAAGGTCATAGAAAAAGCCCTTAGCAACCGATGGAAAAGTACCTAGCAACCATATAAATTTATGTTCAGGGGCCTATATTTGACTGTTTAAGTAAAAATGGAAGGTCAAAGGTTGTCAATGAAACTGTCTATAGCAACTGATTAAAAAGCCCTTAACAACCATATATAATTATGTTATATATTATATAAATGTCCATTTTGACCGTAGACCTTGTTAGAGTTATTCCCTATTGATTATATAACTGAACACGAAATGGTCAACTCATAAACAGTTAGTCATAGATATATGGATTGAATCAGTTGCAAATCATCTCATTGATATGTTTATTTCTATTACTATGAGAAGATTGACTACAAAGGAAAAGAAAAACAATAATAAACACCTTTGTTTACAAATGTGACATGAGTTAATCTCATATTTAACAATAATATCCAAATAAATTTAAGAACAATCATATTTTAACCAGAAATTGTGGTTCAAAGAGTACAATGAGCATATTTATAAAAGAAACAAAATTCTTTATTACTGTTGGGTATCATTCGCAAATATTACCTCACTTTGGACTGAACTAACCATTATAAATATCAAAATTCTAAATTTTGGAACTAATTCATATAATTTTCAATCAAATTACCGTTATTAGATGACTATTGTACCCTCGAAAGGTTCAAAATTATAGATATAAACAAAACATCTTCGTTTTTCAATGCAGGGATAGTTTTGTACTGGGGATAGGAAATACGATTAAAAGCAAGTAAAGTCGTCCCATATTATTTCGTCCCTAATTAGTTCACTACAGTACAGACTTGGGATTTGCACCCATTTGGGCATCAGATATCAACTGTTTGACATATCAAGACACTAGTTTGTTTTTATTTGGTCAAAATAATTTAACATAGTTAAATGACCCGGGAAAGACCTTGCAATTGTTCTCTGAACAATTGTCCTTCTAGTTTAGTTAAAAAATTTGTGCTGCATGTAAAAATGATCTTCACTTGAAAAAAATTAGACCTCAAGAAAAAAAAATTAAAATTTTGCCCATAAAAAATCCAAATCCGAAGAACTAAAAATCAATTTGATGTCGCCCTACAACTACTTGTGATCATTAGCCTATCAGCACTGAAGTTGTGAGTTTAAATCTGGCTCGTGGCACGGTGTGTTGGCCTCTGATTTTAATTTACTTCCTAAGGTCTGTGCTTCTCACAGGAAGACTTTTTTATTTTATGAAATCTTTATTCTCAATTTGATTAGATAGTCTGAAGTTGATTTCCTGCAGTTTTATACATCCAAAGATAGTATCAGAAGTTGCTGGAATTTATATAAGTGGCTTTGAAAAAACATTTATAGAGGAATAATCCATCCTCTTAAGTTTAGCCTTTTTCAGCTTTTTTGCAATGACCAAAATCAAAGCTGTCTGCAATGTACATCAAATTAAGACAGATAGTTTGCATTAAAAAATAGTAAGTATAATTTTTCATAGTTATTTTACTGAATAATTTAATATTTTTCTGAAAGAAAATTGATGGCAGACGATAATTGATTTGATGGGAACATTAAAAAATCAGTGAAAAGGTACTTAATTAACAGAACAGAAGTACAGTATTTTTACTATGACCCAAATATTTCTACTATCTGTGTTTTATCAGTTCATTCATAAGTTTATATCTTTTAGATTTGGGGTACTTCAAAGGGACTCCCTGAACATAATAATTTCCTGTGGTCAATTTCTATATATTTCACTTGGAGGAGACAGAGTTTGTAAATTTTTTTTTAAATTTCTATAAAATATTTTTATCTTTTGTCTGCTTTGAAAAAATCCCATAACCTTGGTCAAAAGTAACTGATAGCCAGATAGAGCATTATTTGAACTTGCTTTATAAATATTTTTACAAAATATATGAAAATTAGTTTTCATCTACATTTATTACATCCTGGTGAAATGTTTGTTGAAATCTTTAAAATAAAAGTTCCTAGAAATTGCATATTCGAACAATGTTTTTGATGTCAAGGTGTTCAGGTAGACACTTCAACTCAATTGACATGTATGGCAAGAGCCTTGAGGTCAGACTACGACACACAAGCTGAGTAGAATGGCTTAAGACCAGAAGTGTCAGAACCATAATGCTTCTAATTTATCTACTTATGTCATATGTTTGTGATTTTATTAAGGTTTGTTTTCCTGTGGTTTATTGTGGTTTTACTCTGTTTTGGCGCATTTGGCTCTATTAATATTGTTGCAGAGAATTCTTATGGGTTAAGGTACCCCAAGACAACCATGACCATTACAGGAAAAACTGGCAATCCTATGTTTTGAGTCAAACACACCTTGCCACATATTGGATTATAACTTGCAGTCTAGTTTTGACATGCCATTTGATGATCAAAGCTTAGGCTAAATAACAAGAATATTGACCAAAAGACCTCCAGTATTATAAAGCAATCATTAGAATTGTGAAATTGAGATCCAAGCTTGTCAAATTTCTCATGCTACATGTACATGCATTAAATGTTGTCATTGTAGTACATGTGTCAGTTTTAAGTACATGTACAGTCACACCTGTGTACAAAGGGACCATTTATGACCATGTTCTCTTTATATAGAGCTAACTTGTACAAGCTTTGTTCATGATTGGATTAATAGACAGGGGTTTGCTATATAGAGGTGCCTTTTAAAACAGATTTTACTGTAGTTTGTATATTTGTTCTTACTTTATGTTTGGTCAGATATATTTAGTAAATTTTCAAATAAAGTTATTTGTGATGTATCTATCTCCTTGCTATCTGTCTCCCCCTGTTTCTGCTTGTGTAAATCCATGCCTGGCAGATAATAAAATATGTATTCGGCAAGTAATCTATTGCATTGACACAGGTTTTAGGATAAAATTTCCCTACAGCATACCTTCTAGAATTAGTCCAGACAAGATACTGTAAAAAGTGCATAAGTAAAATATACAGTTTGTTTCTAGACCTGGAGTTAATTAAAGTATCTGTGTGGTGATAACACAAAGAGGTTCTGTTGAAGGACAAACTTATATTATACTGCACCATTTTGTAACTTACATATTGAAAAAAATTGAAAAAATGAAGAATTTGGAGCAATTTTTAGCATTTTTGCAAAATGAAGCGGCAGAAAAATATTTTCTTAAAATTTACAAAGTCCAATAATCGGAGCGGCAAAATCCACAGAGCTAAAGATCAATTTGGTGTGGCCCAAGTTGGATCAGTTCATCCAGCAATTTCATATGAAATTTGCATATGGTTGTATAACTGAGTTATTTTACATCATTTTGGTTCGAGAAAAACTGATGAATAAAAACAGATTATATGTCAACATTACATAATTTACATACAAAATAAGGAAAAAATTCAGAATAGAAAAAATTGTCGCTCGCTCAATAATTTTGTTTGCTTCAGAATTTACATTTTTCAGAAAAAATTTCTCTCAATTGCTCCTCTCTTCCAAGAGCTTTTGTTCCGGAAAAAAAAAAAATTTGGATTTCAAAAAGAAAAAAGAAAATTTCAACTAAAAATCAGTGGAGGAACCTTACCTAATAGTATTCCTTTAAGCCTGTTTTATCAGCACCCAATCCTCCTCCTGATTTATTCTTATTCTCTGGTATATGAAAAATGACGTCAAGGTTATTACAGAGATTTCTAGAGATCGATGGTGACCGCCCGGTTTTAAGAGGGAATTCAGATTGCTAGTGCTTAAATTCTATTCTGTCTTGTTCTTGTTCTGCTTAGTTATATTCCCGAAACGTACTTTGAGAGAACCATATTTATTACATTTAAAACTGTATGGTGTTATATTTCTTAATTGATTTAAGCTTGTATTTTTTTGCACGGTCTACATTAATCTACCCCTGTCATATGTGTAAATAACATGCAAAATGGTCGTCTAAGTAAAACAGAAATCGAGTCCAATGTAACATGTCTTACAAGAGTCAATATCTTGCGTTCGCAAATCTTTACAAAAGTAAACTAATTTTAAATACTTTACTTTAAACAGTGTGTTGCTATAAATAGATAGTTAGATTTGAATGCCTGCCAGGAGATAAACTAGTATTTGTACCAGTTTAAACAGATAAATATACTTGATCAAGACATATTACGTGCATTTCATTATAAATAATCTAATATTTTCAATTCTACATTTTGTTCACTCATTAATTTATAAACGTAGATTTCTTCTTATTATTATTAGTCTTTCTACCGACCAACGCGATCACAGCATCGATGCTGTGATCTCCTTAGAAACGGCTCAGTCGATTTGTATGAAACTTTTCAGACTTACAGATGGTAGTCTGTAGATATTTACAACCATTGTAGAATTTTCAAATTTTCAGCATAGATTTTACATATGTTTTTAAAGTATGCATTGTGGGAACAACGAGTACCAACTGCTTAAGTTAGACGTAATAGGCATTACTGATTATTTGAATATGCGACAGTTTTAAATGTAAATAATACCATATACATGAATATATATTCATAAGTAGCAACGTGCTACTATGAAGATCGTGTTCAAAAGTGAACTAATATGAAAAATATTTACACTGTGTGTTGCTATAAATAGATTGAGTTGGATTTGAAAGCAGGTCAAATTGATCAACTGATCTTTGTACCCGTTTAAACAGATAATATATACCCGATCAAAACATATATATTTCTGGAAGTGCATTTCATTACCAACTGTACGTACATAAATAATCTAATTTTGTCAATTCTAAATTTTGTTCTTGTTTCAGACAAATTTATTGTTGAAAACTGATATCTTGTAAACATTTCAATATATGTTATTCGTTTAGTTTGTGTTAAAGCATGTTCTAATTATGCTTAAATTCATAATGGCCTCTCACAAATACTGCCTATTTCTATTGCACTCTATGACGAGATAGCATTATTTCAGATTTTTTCGTTTAGAAGAGCGACAGCATCCGATCTGCAGCTATGAGAACCTTTGCTAGTTTTACAGTTAAAACGAGCACATTCTGACCCTGCTATCTAATTATGTACAGTCCACTCTAATGTTCAGTTCTATCAAGCGGCCACCTTGTTGGTAATTTTTATAGTGTGTTTTAAACACCGGAGTGTCAGGATAGATTGTCTGTCCGGCGTTCTGTCTGTTGGGTTGCTTTGATTGATTGGGATGTAATTTTTTAGCTTTCCTGTTATCCATTTTGTTGTTTTTCCAATCACTTGTTGCGAGAAACGTATCTAGTTGTACAGTGACCAATGAGCCGATTTTAAACCGATTTTACACAATTTCATCTTTTCACCTTGTTGATAATTATACTTTATTTCTTTTATCATATGTTTAATATAAAGGTAGAATTGGCGAACTCGTAAAACCGGCTTAACTTTAGCATGCTAAATGTCTGTACCATGTGTACCATGCCACAATTCACGCTTGTATTTTGAATTCTTTGTTGGTGTTTGAGTCCGGAGAGCTATTGAGGAGATGCCATTTAGATTAACTTGTCACAGCTCACTTCAAAAACTGTTTTTGTGTTGGAATTTCCAGTTGATAAATTATGTTTAAAGTAGAGCTTTTGTTCCCCGGGCAGTGACCTTACCTAGATTTTGGCTTAAATATTTGGGAAAGCTTGTTCATGACTTTATTTTGCTTACAAAATTACCATTTTTTATCTATGTAATATTTCATATAAGAGCACTGAGAAATTCTTAATGTGAATGATAAATGAAATATTTTTCAAAATAAACGGAATCACGCTTTCCCACACCATTTCTGAGACTTCAGTTTGGTCATCTCAAAGAAACAATAAAGTGAACACTTATATTAATTACATAATACGTCAACAATCTTTTTATGGGTGATCATCAATTTTTCTTCTCTCACTAGTCACAAGGTAAAAATGAATACTTTGTACGTACTTGGTTACTGACCTAGTCTTTTGCGGCAGCATCTTTGTGCGCTTTTCCTTAGTCATTGTTCTATAGTTTCTTTTTTGGGGTGTTATTTATATATTTTGTAGTACTTTCTAAATGTTTAATGCGCCTTTTAGCGCCAATTCTTTTTTCGTTCTGACTGTTTGTTGTATAAGATTTCTTTTTTTTTCTTTTCGAATTCCGTTTCAGGTTTATTGTATCATTGAAATTTACATTTTATTTTTTAATATTATTATTATTAGATGTGCTTTCCTTCAGTAACATTTTGTTCGCGAGGGTTCTCGTAGATATCAAGCTATCAAAACGAAACTAGGCACAGAAAAGGGTACCATAAGTAGATTTGCAGGCTGTTTTTAAAATTTAGAAAAATGGCCACCATTAAATATTTAAAAAATTCTAAGGAAAAATCGAAAAAAAACGTCTGGACAGCTCCAATTTTATAAAGAAATGTTCATTACCATCGAAAATGTTGAAGACGACCATTTAAAAAAAATCAAAAGTGGTCGCCATCAAAACAAAAAAAAAAAAATCAAAAAATCAAAAAAAATCAGCACTATAGTTCGTTATGTTTCTGCGAATACTGATATGTTTAATAATTTAAATCTACGGTTGCAAAAATGTCAAATTTATGAAAACTTAGACGTATATACCTCTGTCTGTTCATGTTGGCAATTTTGAATTTGCTCTTGAACTTTCTGGATAATTGTTTTGGTTTTCAACATTTTAGGCCTTGGTCACAATTGATGAGTCGTAAAACGACAAACTGTGCACATCTTGTGCATGAAAATTGTTATAAAAGAATTTATTATTGGCAATTTTATTATCGCAGTCAAATATTTTTGTTTATCTAAATATTGATTTTAAAGGATAGAATCTTCTACATGATGTACCTGTATATTTGTTTACATTATAAACTTAAAATTTTAGGTCAAGGTGACATTTAACAATAGGAAATTTTAAACTTATGTAAGATATCAATGCATAAAATGTTTTATTTGCGCCGATATAGTTAGTATGAAATAAAAGTTTATCGCGAATGCGTAAGTAATAAAAATGTTTAAGGTTCAGAAAAGAAAGTTGATATAATCAATATACAGACATGTTCAAGTGGTTTTTTTTTATTGCACTTAGAGCTAAAAAATAATGTAAATTTGATTTTAACTGGAGACTTTGTAAAGTATTAGGAAAACGGCGTCAAAAAGGAAAAAACTAACAGATAAACAATATCATATTGAAAATGTAAATCCAAACAATTGGATATGATGTCCAGAAATAAATATTGACGTGAAAATGCCTTTGAAAATATAAAATATTTTATTTTGTAAGGAAGAAAAAGAGACTTGCTGACAAGTCCTCCCTTCACTTTTTTAATACTTCCCTAGATACCCAAACAATTTTGAAATGACAATAATTCTACTGTTGTTTAACAGAATGAAATCAAATACATTTTGTTATTATTTATAAAAAATTTAAATGTACATGTACATTTGTGTACTTGCATAGAAGTGTATGAATTGGGCAAAAGGAAGGGTATGAACAGCTTGAAATTAAGACAACAAAGAAGTTGTGAAATAAATTGGATTACAAAAATGCTACAATGTTAATTGCTTCCAAAAAGATGTGTGTGCTTCTGGATTTAGGACTGCACGTCCTCTTTAGTTGATAGTATTTTGCATGAAACTGATTCCTTCTAGTTTCACTGTAAAACTGTTACATTTTGAAACTAATTAGTTAGGTGTTCATACATTTCATAGATTACATTTCTGTCGAAAGTAGATTTTGACCATACTCTTCAGTAATACAGAATATAGATTTTTTCTATATAACATTTAGGGATATTTTCATCGTTTTTCAATTTCTATTTTCAAAAAAGAAATATAACAATATCAAATGAATAGGGAAGAATGTCTTATACACTTATGATTATAATAATAACAAAAAACCAATCATTCCCATTCTTATTGTAGGAAAAAACAGTTAAGATGGGAGATTCAAGAAATTATTTGATGGTAGTTGCTTTGCATGTTGGAACAACATATTCTAGATCTGCCTATTCGTCAAGATATGAATACAAAACAGACCCGTCAAAGATTCATGTAGTGTGGAGTTCAGAGAGACTTTCAGTAAAGTCCTTTAAAACCCGAACTTGTCTTCTATTGAATGAAGATGGTAATTTCGAAGCATTTGGTTATGATGCTGAAAACCTGTATTCAGAAGCCGTATTAGACGGAGAAGAAGATCAATATTATTTCTTTCAACGCTTGCCAATGGGTCTTTTAAATGAGGTAGGAATGAACATTATTACTTTTACTCAATAAGTTTTAAAGGCTTCTGTTACATGCTACTTATTACTGAGCACCAGTATATCTTGTCACACTTCCGGTTTAGTGTAAAATAACAATCCAAAGATACTAATATTAGATATAGTAAATTTATACTATGCTATATTCGACGCATTTCAAGGAGTTACCTCTCATCAGCAGCATTAAACCCGAAACATTTGGAAGACCAAAAACCAAACTTATTTTAAACAAGAAGTACTCATAACCAAAAATACCGAAATAGGAAGCCAAATTTCAGCTCAGGAGATCTACCATGTGCAATACAAGGAATGAACCCTTAGTATTTCTATTATTTTTGAATTTTGCTAAATACTGGTAATTTCTGTAACAAACCACTAGATGGAAGTATTCTACTGAATAACTAGATGGAAGTATTCTACTGAATACAAATTCGCCTCTTCCATGAAACTGTCGAAAACCTTTCATTTGCTGAACATGCACCTTTTAATGCAAATAACTCCAATTAATCCCTTTAAAATTATTATTTAAAATTTTATAGAAGACATTGTCAAAATAACTACATGCTGAAAATCATCGCGTTATTCAATCTGGGTAAATTTTAAAGTTAATAAAACCTTTTTGATTGTTATTTGATAAAATTAAGAAAATAAATAGTGCATGACATTTCATAGAAATTTAATAATTCATCGACTTATTTATTTATAACACAATTAAGTAAATGATAAGCAGTCTCGATCTCAATTTAAAATCTATAAATAGCAAGTAGTGCATTTCACAGAGAAAATTAACAGGCTAATTAAGCACATTTCCCCTTCATGCATCAAAAAACCTATACCGAGGTGCACTATTCTGCATTAAAACTATTCACATGTAAATTTTAACGGCTAAATGTGCAGCAGTTTTGCCAAACGACCACGACAAAATCTGGGACGGAAAACATGGTACGATTACAATACTTCGCCTTTCCAAACACAGTTTGGAGCAGAATTAATCATGTCAGACAAGTCTGACGACTGGGTTGGCGAATACCATCGGGACCTAGGGTCCACCATGCAGAGGCAATGTCCCAGGAGTTTCAAAAAAACAATCCAAAGATACTAATATTAGATATAGTAAATTTATATTATGCTGTATACGACGCATTTCAAGGAGTTACCTCTCATCAGCAGCATTAAAACCGAAAAATTTGTAACTGGTATGTGCTTTTTTCATTCTGAATGTTTTAGTTTCGGTTACATCCATCAGTAGTTGGTATCGAGTGGGCAGTGAACTTGCTATTCCCAGAATATGCAGTCAATAAGTGTTTTATTATACCGAACGACAATTTGCTGATGCGTTATAACATTTTTGGTGTTATTTGCATCGCTGTCGTATTAGATATCACTCAGTATCTGTAGTAACATGGAAATTTAGACGACAGACAAAATTTTTATATGGTGAGGCAGGGCCTTAGCCGTCATGGTACTACAGAAACTGCGTCATAACGTTTTTGTGCGATTTTCTAAACCAATATTTCAATTGACAAACCTTAAACAATGAATTGGCCTAGATTTGGCTCTAAACGAAAGTCGCTGGACATTTTACTGTACACAGTGATAGACTGCCTATAATGACTTTATTTGGTCATTATCTACATTTGTTAATCAGCGTGTGTCGGAACTGTGAGTGTCTGTGTCTGATTTTATGGAAACCGTTAATTAAGAAATAGAACAAAACGATAATATTTCCATATCCGATGAAATTTGTGTTATTTCAAATCATAACATCCAAACCTGAAATGAAATACACGTTTGTGTTTTCAACCTGACCGAGAACTTTTTGGACGGTTTTATAATGTTTTAATGTGGCGTGTAACACATGTGACTGAAAGGTAACAATGATGTGTAGTGATCTCTCCAAATATAGTTTATGTGTATTGCATCCAGACATAGCACTCGTTATCCAAATATGGTTAAACTATTTTAGTTTTGACTGTCTGCAGGCTAAAACGACGTTTTCGATTGGGTAGAAATGAGTTTAATCTAGAGTTTGTGTATAAGGCAGACATGGGATTTAGCATTTGTATGAGAGGAATAGTAAGTTTATTGTCCCTGAGATACCAACTATTGCCTCGAGTAAACTTACTATTCTCTGAATATGGATTCAATATATGTTTTATTATACCGAAGAGATAAATTAAGATGTATTGGAAAGAAAGTTCACGGGACTAATATGACTATAGATGTTTTATTGATAATCATGTCGCCCTTTAGAGTTGTCAAATTTCAACTGAATTTAATACAGTGATTGGTAATTCAAACTATTAGTCATAAAACTATTAAGAGTCTCTTTTTATTCTTTAAAAAATAGCACATTTATCAAAACTAATTTCTCATATAGAATATACATACTGAGGTTTAATAATAAATTTTATGAAGAACATCAAATATACCAAATCACTCGTTATGATATGCTAAATATTGAGACTGTTGTAGGACTTATCTACATAACTGATACTAAGCATTGCCACTGCTTTGTTTTTTCAGAACATCACAAGTGGAGGGGTTTTGGAGGATAGACTTGGAAAAACATTACCAGCCTGTGAAGTATTTGAACTGTATATCAAAGCATTGGTTGACCATTTACATGAGTGTTTAGGAGGAGAAAAATATATTGACAAACATGAAATAAAGTGGGTTCTCACAGTTCCTGGAATATGGACGGATGTAGCAAAGCAGTTTATGAGGTCAAGTGCTGAAAAGGTACGAAATTGAATTAGATTCTCTTTGTTTTGTGAGTAGGAACATAAAATTACACTTGACACTTCAGTGAAAGTTTAACACGATTGATCACCCGATTGGCTGATGTCAGCCACGATGTGTTAAGCGGTTTAGCCCCACCACTGTTCTGTGTCTGTACCAAGTAAGACTACCATGACTCTCTGTTGTGTTCATGTTTGTGTTTTGTTCTCTTTTATGTTATTTTTGTATCCGGCGTTCTGTCAGTTTGGTTGCTTTGATTCATTGGTATGTCATTGTTAACCCTTCCTGTCATCCATTTTGTCATTTATTCATATTTACTGCATGTACATTTCAAGTTAGTAAAACTTTGTTGTTTCGAGAAAATAAACTTTTGTGTCTTCATTGACATAACCCGGAATTTTCATAATAAAATCAAATATATCTGCACAATAACAAACACAGGACACAAAAAACTATTTTAGGTAACGTGTCAGAAAAGAAGGCATGGGCACGATGAAATGGGCAAATAATAACCACTAAGAATACAGGATTATAATAACAGAAATAGAAAACTATATACAAATATGAGAAGTTATATCGGAATTAAGTAGTGCAAAAAATGTAATACAGTTCCGAACCCTAGAAAGTAAGGGAGACACATGTGTATTGTTTTTCTTTTAATATTTTAGGCTGGAATAAAACCAGACAACTTAATCCTTGCATTAGAACCGGGAACAGCCTATATTTGGTGTCAGTACCTGCCTACAGAAAAACTTAAAGGATCTGAACCAGGTTTTACTATGACTACTGAAGGAACTGAGTACATGATTGTTGATCTTGGAGGTAATGCCTGTATGATTGTACAACTAATTCTCATATACATGCTGCTTATTCAAGTGAATAAACCGCATTTTGGAGTATTTTTCTTTTTTCCTTATTTTTTTAAAGAAAAAAAAAACTTACAACAATCTGTTTTGTGTTGGAAGTAATCGATGAAGACGATCAAGTATGGGCAAAATATATAATGATATAAATGCATACAAATGCATCCAGTATAATGTCACAAATGGAAGTTACCTTAAACCGCATAGAACAAACTATGAGCCAGTCATCTCTCTTATATACCTTGTTTAATTCTCTTAGGTACCATTAATATAACATGTTATCTTCAAGGGACATGAACACGGAAAGGTGTAAGATATTTATCCGGAGTTAAATGTTTACCGATTCATTTATTTCCCTTTATATTCACATTGACGATTACCAAATCCCACAAAGAAGTAGGGCTACTTTTCCGTGTATTTGTTTCACTCATAACCACTGATTTTTAAATCTGAAATATTTTACTTACTTTTTAACGTAAACGATTGTATGCAATATATTTCTATGTTAGCAAACAAAAATGTTATGCTTAAGCATTAATAAATTCAAATTTTATACCGGCAAAGGTCGGATTTATATGATATTTGAGTCAATTTCATCACTTTTTCGAATACAGTTGTATTGCCAAGAAGGAAATTCAGAACCATCACCATTCTAATGCTGTACGAAAAGAGATGCATATAATGACTTGGTTTTGGTTCTGAGTGTCCTTCACGTTGAAAAATTGCCTTAAGGACGTTAATTTGGCATATTTGTGTTAATACTGTCTCAAAAAGCAATATTGTGGTTTGTACAAAATTTTAGTAACTTACTTATTAGTTATTATAAGCAAATCTTTAGATACCACATACCAGTGTATGCCTCTAGCCAATTTGAACGATTTTAGGCGACTTTTTGAAAATGGTCGTAGAAGTAAAATAAATCCAGGGAAATCTAGCCATATCTTTCGCATATCACTCACATACAACATTCAAGTGTAATAACATTATCGTTTAAAGTAGGACACACAACTATGCAATTTTTATCGCACGATATGAAACCAGTATTAGTCTACTAGCTCATGACGTGTTAATTCAGTTACAATTGAATGAATGGATGAATTATTGTTTAAGGTCCAGTGGCAATCAGGTGCATGATAATATAATAATGAATATGATCCCTGCTTTGTACTAGACCGACATGCTGAACCGGATTTTTAATGTGATAGCTCACGAGGTAACTGTCCGCAGGAAGACATATCACCCCTTTCGGACACATTATACTGACTACGAACCCATCAGCCGATCTTTGCTCTTACTCCTAGATGCCAATTTTAATATCTTTGGTTTGGCCCGGCCGGGTATCGAACTCGCGACCTTCCCCACTCAAGGCAAACACACAACCACGAGACCACCGAGGCGGTGAGTTACAATCATAAAAAGCTTGAGAGGTTCGGGTGATTTTAAAGTAAATTATATAAATATTCTTCTTAGCTGTTCTTTCATTCATATAATTTTGAATTCAGGTAATTCAGCGGATTTTACTGTCCAACAAACGGTCGCCAATGGTCAGTTGAAAGAAAAGTACAGGGCTACCGAAAACTACTGTGGTGGAACTTCAGTAGACAAGAGATTCTTCAGTCTGCTTGAGGAAATTGTTGGAAAAGAATTGATGTATTCATTAAGACAAGAGGATACTTTGTCTTATTTGGATCTTTTCAGAGAATTTGAAGCCGTCAAAAGAGAAATTGAAACTAAGAAAAAGAGAAAAATTAATTTTACTATACCAATTGTCGCCCTTGATAACAAATGTAAAACGTTTCACGACAATAAAACATTTGAACAAGTTCTTGCGTCATCCAGATACTCAGACAAAATTGGACTTTTCAGAAACAAATTGCGTTTTGATGCAGATCTAATGAGATCTTTATTCAAGCCAACAGTTGACACTATTATATGGCTTATGAAAGAAATTTTCAATTGGAAAATGACGGAAGGGGAAAAACGAATTTTAATGGTTGGTGGTTTTTCAGAGTGTCAAATCGTACAAGATGCTGTGCAAGAATATTTTCCAGATCAAAGAATACTAATTCCAGAAGATGCTGGATTGTCCGTTTTGAAAGGAGCAGTTCTCTATGGACATCTGCTTAGTAACGTCAAGTCACGTGTTATGCGAAATAGCTATGGGATCAGGACGCATATCAAATTCGACCCTAGAAAATTCGATGAACAAAATAGGGTTCAAATCGATGGCATTGACTACTGTGACAATATATTTTCTAAAATTGTCGACAAAGATGAAAATATTGAAGCTGGAACAGTAGTTAAAAGGTCATACATTACTCCTAAAAGGAATCAGGAAAAAATGGAATTCAAGGTTTACGTATCCGAATTCCAACACCCGTCCTTTGTCAATGAAATAGGCTGTAGCGAACTTTGTAAATCAACTATAACTTTCGATGACATCTGTGATGAACAACGATGGGTAGATGTGGCATTTATCATAGGGAACACGAAAATTAGGCTGAAAGCTGTTGACAGAAATTCTGGAAAAGAAATAACAGCGGAATTCAATCTAATTTAACTGCAAGGTTAAAAACAATGCTGTGATAATTGACTGCTGCATTTCCATATTAAGGCCACGCCAAAATAACTACTTGTTCGTCGGACCGCCCGCTTGATAAACACGATCGGTAAGGAAAGTATACTTTTTACTGCTGCCCGCATCATTTTCCGAATTTTGTGACAAAATTTTTTAATCACTTGAGCTTTTGAATGAAGCCGTCAGTTATCGGGATATTTGTGCGCTAAAATGACCTAAATAGTAACAAACGACATGCCATCGATTTAATTTCAGAAAAAAACTTAAAATGAAACAATTGTTGCTCGCATGTACAAAAATCCTTCCCCATATGAAGAAAATTTTGCGAATAAAATAATATATCTCTTCGCTAGTACCTCTTATTTTCATAAAAAATCCGAAGAAAAAGTAATTAATTTGGCATGGCCTTAGTGTTTTTCACCTTTATTCCCATGTCTTTCATACATATTAGATAGAATTGTAAAAGTATGACGATTTAAAATAACCTGCATGTTAAAACAAATTTTTATACATACACGTATTTGAATCTTTTGTCTTATATTTATCTTTGATATATGAACATTTAGACAACGGTCTCATCAGTGTTACTTTGTTCATAACCATTAATCCAAAAACTTGTATTTTTACTTTTTTGTGTAAAATTGTCCCATTGCATCAGACACTACATGTATATTTTTAAAAATATTATCTCTGTAAATAAGCTCCAAAAAATTCACATTGTATAATAAATTTATAATAAATTACCATCAATTACAGAACTTGCATTAAACCTTTATGTTATATGCATGCTTCTAAATTTCCTGTTTTTAAACACGTGTGCTTATGTTGTTAAAAAAACTAAAGTAATATTTTATAGATATGATTTGACGTTAAAGTATTACACTGAATATGACCAAGAACATATTGAAACAAGTTGATACTTTAAATTTACTTTAAAATTAAATTAATATGTGAAAACTCGGTAGAGTGTCTTACCTCGTGCACTTCTTTGCTAATAGACGGTTTTGTATTTATACCTTTTTAGACATTTCGGCATTTGATTTGGCTCTTCATCATTTTGGGTCATTAATTTCGGTTGAAAAATAGTAAGCCTTCAGCTAAACTAACGAGTCGTAAATCAACGAAATGTGCGCATTTTTTGCATCAAAATGGGTATCATAGAATATTTCATATAAAAGATGCTTTCCAATGGGTTTTGGTCACACCCAGGTAGATTGTAGAATGAGCTGAAAAATGCATTGCAAATTAATCTTAAGACACTATATAATTAATACTTTTATTTATTTATTATTTTGAGATTGGTAGCAGTTAATGTTATTAGGGACAAAGTAAATCAGATACATGTACGATTCTTATCATGTCATTGTTAAAAGAGAAGAGTCTATCATCTTGAATAAATTCTTGCAAGAACAATAGTTCGTGAAGTGCATTTTTGGCTTCCCATATTTTTTACCTTGCCTAAGAATGAGACATGATTTGTTAAAATATACAACATTTTTTTCTCATAGTGGCTCCTTATATACAGAAACCTATATGCTTTTATTTCAACCCTTTCCATACAAATTCAGAACATCCAACAAGCAGAAAATTTTCAAATTGGTTCAACTTAACAATTTCGTATATTTCATAAACCGCAAAAATTAATGACTCATACATACCATAAAAATAAAAACTCTGCTCTAAAGAGAAAACAATAAGACATTTCAGCATTGTAAGATGCATTAATTATGAAAAGCAACGGCGCCATGTTAAATGTGAAAAGTCCCAATTGTGCTTTTACACATTGCAGTTTTATGTTAAACAAATCTATGTTTATAATACAAACATTTATATATAGTGACCAGAATTAAATTATTATGAAGAGCATGAATTGCAATAAAATATATAATAAAACAGGAACTATATATTATAATCATTAAGCCAAAAAGCGTGAGACTTCAGATACTAAGATTTGTTCATATTTTATCATTCCCATATCTGTGTTGTAATTAAAATTAGGAATTTCTATAGTAGTAGAGTGCCAATTCTCCAAAAAAAGTTGACCTTATCGAGATTTTTGAAAACCATGTTTAAGGCCCGCTTGATTCTTCTCTTTACGATATTTTAGTTATTATTTTGGTATTCCAAAGTTTTTCAATATAAATGCATGGTTTATTTTTCCTGACTTTTGCAGACATGTGGAAATACAGCTTATTAAAAATACAACTATTTTCTATCAGGTAAAATACTAAAAACTTTCATTTGTCCAAAAACTCATCAGTCCCATACAAGACAAACAATATAAATGTAAGACTAGAAATAAGACAAAGTGATAAACATGGTAATCATTTCCTGATATAATTGTCACGTTAAGGGTTTTAAGATCAGATGGTTGACAGGAAAATCTTTTCGTCAATGGATGAATGATACATGTATTCAAAACTCTTGTCAAACGAACATATAAATACCAGGGGCCAGTTTCACAAAGCTGTCTTAGGACTGAGACATGTCTTAGGATTGTCTTACGACTAGTCTTAGGCCTAAGTCGGTTTCACAAAGTGGTCCAGACTTAGGACATCTCATAAAGTTGGTCATAAAGTTAGGACTACAAGGAAGGTGTCTTATGATGGTCTTATGATCATATCTGTGTCTTTATAGGCTGAAGGAATTTTATTTATAGCAATTATGCACGATTTTATCCTTTAGACTTTTTATAACCGATACAGTGACAAACTGAACTCAACTCACTTGTAGAAAAAATGCAGTTTTTATTTCATTTTTTTTTCATTTTGTATTTTAAATTTTCATATATATATATTGTGTGTCTAATTAATAGATTCTTTATAATTGCACTTCACTTTTTTCTTTTAAAACCCAATTTTCAAATTATCTAATTATCTAATTAGTTAATATTCATCAATACGTTTAGCAATATTTGGGAAACACATACTACATTTATATTAGTTTTTTTCCATAAAATCATATTAATATTTAGCATTTACACATTTAGGACATCTTTACTAAGATCGTCCTAAGACAGCTTTGAGACGAGGTCTAAGATATGTCCTTAGATAGTCATAAGAGGATCCAAAGATATGTCCTTAGATATATCTTATGACAGGTCTGTGAAACCGGCCCCAGGAACATAACCAAAACAAAATAGATTAAAACAAGACAACCACAAAAATGATAGTATAATAGAATATACGATTTCAGTTTTGATATTGACAGAAACATTGCAAAAATGAAAAATGCTGGTTTTGCAGACTCTGTTGCATGTCTATCTGACACATCTTCGTTTTATACTGAATCGTTGGTAAAATTTTAATGTAGTTGTTCGGTAGGATAAGGAGGTAAGATTATCATCAGTGCAAATTAGTAAACAAACACATTTTTCGGCATGTCGTTTGAAACGGAGAAGTACCAATAAATGACACTTGATAGCATCAGAAAGGAAGAAAAAGCTAAATATAGAAGCAGTGTAACGTACCAGGAGCAACAGTAGACATTATACATGACGAAATACGTGTAACCGCTTAAAAAGTCGCCGATGGAATGATGTTTTTACGGAAAACATATTGCGCCGTTTCGGTATTTTTTACTAAAAATAAGCCTTGAAATTTGACAACAAAAATAATTTCCAGTTTCCATTTTCAAGCGTTTTTCACCTTGATCAAGTCAAACAAAAGTAAGAAAGCAATAATATTTATCCTGTATTATATACAGACTGTGCTTTCAAGTGATTATAATATGTTTTTGATATACAAGCCTTTTATAGATGCAAAACATCATAGGAGTTGATGATATCACCAGTTCAGTTGCCAGTCATTGCCAGTGTTTTGATACTGTCGTGAGATTGATACTTAAACTATAAGCGTGTGTAACAAAAGTCTAATTAGAAAAATATGTTTTATTCATAGTAGATTCCAGTTAAATGCGCCTGCCACAAGCTACTTTTTACATCTAATAGTAAATATACGTGTGGTTCTACAAACTGCCGTATACACCCTAACTAATCATTCTGCAAAGGGTTTTCATGCTTGACTTTATCAACCACAGTAATATTGATGACATGACAGCACGAATGGTCCAAATTATGAATGTATCATAATCTTTAGGAGAACAAAAGGTCAAAATATATATAATATTCACTTTTCACTGCCTTGAAAATATATATTTTTATTTTGTTTCTTACAACATCGGGTTATTTATTTTAAACTATTTCAATCCATCCTACTGAGATATAAATAATACGGTAGTACATAATGAGGACATTGATCTAATATTCTAAAACATTGGATTGATAAAGAGTTATTTATCATCAATTTGAACAACGAAATGTAAGCACAAACCCAGGGTAAAAAGAGTAATTTAAAACATTCTTAACAATGTTGTTGCTCAATATAGTTTTGTTTCGCTTATATCGGGTAATATCGGCAATATTCCAGAATCGCCGGATGGAGTATATATTTCACAACTCATACGTTATTCAGAGCTTGTAACATATACATTGACTTCCTGGACAGAGCCCGGCTTCCGACAGAAAAGTTGCTCAGACATGGGTACGTTGCTCTTAAGCTGAAGTCATCCTGATTAAAGTTTTATGGGCCTCATCATGACTTGGTTGACGGGTATGAAAAAACCGTTTCCCAAATGAAAATTGACCTGTTCCATTAATATTATCACTTCCGCATACCGGATTTGACATGGGTAGCATGGTGGGTGTCCTGCAGGAAGTACAGACTGCTTACTCTTCAGGAGCACCTGAGTCTACTTCCGGTTTTTGGCGGGGTCCATGTTGTTCATATGTTTATAGTTTTTAATTGTAGTGCATGTATTGTTTTGGTCTTGTCTTCGTTGTTCTCCGGAGTTTGTCAGTTGTTACGATTTTTCTCTCCTTCGAATATCCCTTTGCTATTTCTTGACTTTACTTTGAACAATTACCAACATTGTATTAACATTGGTAAACACTAATATACCGGTAGATATATTTTTTTTCAGATGAAGTGAAGTTTTTGGCTTTCAACTTACATATGTCTATTCTTACAAAATTTTGCCTATAACTATAATTATACAGAAGGCTACTATTACGTTCCTATTGAAAAAAGTTTACCGCTGGGAAATATGATATATATATATAAACAAAGGACGATCGGTTAAGGAACTTCGGTTTTTTTATAATACATTTACAGTCATATGAAAAGTAATTGGTGTCTAATACCCCTTTGCACTCCATACAAATTGTATAAAACGTTTTCTTCAAAGAAATAAACTGGAAAACATCTTCTCGTTCATTAATTAACTTTTCTAATTTACGATAAACCTTATGGATCAATCATATATTACATCAAATGATGTTGGTGTTAAAAATTATAATCGTCAAGTATTTTAGTTGTAGGAAATTTATTAAAACCTCTGTTTTAAATAGCTGTATTGTTATAACACACGAGTTAATTGAATAGTTATATATGAATCTGAATTTTCACCTACTGACCGTCAAGAATGACAATCATAAAACGCCCATGCTGTTACCATAGTCAAGCGTCTTAAAGGTCACTAACCTAATGATACAAAAGTAGAACTTGACATTATGAATATTTTTCTCAAAACATTTCATTAGATATCTTTTACAATTTCCAAGACAAAGCGGTAACAAGGTTTTAGGATTAAGTGAAGAATAAAAACGCAACACTATATTACCAGTATTGTGTACAATACTAGAACAATTTTTTGTACAAGTATTTACCCGTAGTGTGCAATACCACCAGTAAGCTGAAATATAAGCTCCTGAACATAAATGCATATGGTTGCTAGGTACTTTTCTATCAATTGCTAAGGACTTTTTCAATGACCTTGACCTTTAATTTTCATCTGTAAAACTGAAATATAGGGTCCTAAACATAAATATATATGGTTGATAGATACTTTTAGTCGGTTGCTAAAGACTTTATCGATGACCTTGACCTTTGATATTCCATTTTGACTGGAACAGCTAAAATACAGAGTCCTGAACATGAAAATATATTGTTTGTTAGGTACTTTTCCGTAGGTTACTAAGGGCATTTCAATTATCTTGATCTCTGACCTTTGGTCTTGGTACCACAATTTAGATCTTTTGAAACTGATCACTTGCATATATATGTTCTTCATATCTATTATAGTTTCCGAGATAAAAAATAAAATATAAAAGTACAAAATGCACTAAGCATTATAAGGAGTCATCGTATGGCTTCGGACCTAGTGAGAAAAATATAGAACTCGACATTCTGAGTATTTTCTCAATACTAGAACAATTTTTTGTACACGTACCAGTATTTTGGGCATAATACTGGTAATTCCAGTATAATATTAAAGAACGAGAAGATGTTTATTGGAAAAATACTAGTAGTTCCAGTATTGTGGAATAAAAATACTGGGATTTCTAGCATTGTCACCATTGTAATATAGCTATTTCCAGTATTTTAAAATTAACGAAACTGGAATTTCAGTATCGTAGATTTTTTGTACAATACTGGTAATTCCAATATTTTAAATTTTTGAATACTGTAAAGTTTGGTATTAAGGAAGTGAATACTGGTGTTGTAAAATTTACAAAACTAGTAATTATAATATTCTATACTTTATAATACTAAAACATCTAGTGTTGAAAAATTTAAAATACTAGTATATTCGGTACTTTAAAATTTATAATACTAGCAATTTGAATGCTTATAACAATTAATATTACATTACAGTATTGCATATTTTGTAATACTAGGAATGTCAGCAAAATTTAAAATAATTTTAAGGAATATAATACTTCAATTACATGTACTAGTATTATAAATTGTACATCAAAGGAGAACTGAATTACTAGTATACGATGAAACAAGAACAATTTCGACTTCTTATGTCGTTGGCCTTTACAAAGACAATTTTGTGAAAGAATTATGCCAACATTGATGCAAGCAATAACCTCTACAAATATGATGCATTTGTTATTAAGGTATATTTGCTCACACGACGACTGCATTTTTTTTTACATTTTGCGTTTCTTTAACATGCCTGGATACAAAAGAGTTTAAATTTTCTGATGGGCTAATGGAAGCCAGGTAAGCCACGCAAGCTTAGGAGAGCTTTGTTCAATATCTATATCACTGGTAAAACCGATTTTTTCCAGTGTCTTCCAGTATCTTTAACTCTGATATAACTAGTATTTTCCAGTGTCTCCCAGTATCTGTAACTCGGGTATAACAATTACATATGTTTTCCTTTTTTCCCCAATATCTTGAACTCTGGTATTAGAAGTATTTTCCAGAATCGTCCAGTATCTGTAATTCTAGTACTACCAGTATTTTTATCCTATAGGTCAAACATTACCTTGACCTTTGACTATTTTGAAAGTTTTGATCTCTGATGACAATTGATGCAAGTCCCAAGTTTTTGCGACTAACTTTTCATGTGTTTTGACCATTTACGTATTCTGTTAAATATCCAAGATCCTATATCTCGATATACTGAGTTGACCGAAACACGACAAAGTTGCATCTTGACAAGATGGACATTTTTCTCAATACATTTCATCAGCTATCTTTTACGGTTTCTGAGACAGGGCGGTAACAAGGTTTAAGGTCAGTGGTCATCTGTAAACTTGGCCTTTGACCTTAAGGTTATTTTCAAGGCCATGATCTTTAATGGTCTTGCGTGAAAGTCCAAAGTCTCTACGACTAAACGTTCATGACTTTTGACAGTTAAAATTTTCTGTGAAATAATCAAGAGGAGGTGACACTGATAATGAGTTGTCAAAATGTTTGGACCAATGCCGCTATCTGTTACATGATAAAGTGGTAACAATGTTCACGGTGTTTGGAGAAATAACTGTGTATCGATAAGAGTTCAGCTTGGCAGTTCGGTTTATCATTTCGAACTATCATGTAAATTATCATTTCAATATGTCGCGGAAAAAAAATATTTTCAGAGCTCTAAACATGACCGAAAAAATAAGAAGAAGAATAAAAAATGCAGTAAGGTCTTCCCGTTTGTAAACGGAAAAGACTTAAATTGATATTCTGCTGAAGCACTTCAGTACCATATCCGTTATCATTCACCAAACTATTTTATATTAGCTATTGCAAGTAATGAACTGTAGTTGTCAACTATTGATATTCATATTTAGAAGAAGTACCAATAATGGATGATCAGAAAAATATTTAATAGTTGCTGCTTTGGATTTTTGAACAACCTATTCTGGATATGCCTTTTTCAACAAGACACGAATATAACACAGACTCGACGATAATCAGTGCAAATCCCTCATGGGGTTCGGAGGTCGTTCACTGATGTCACTGAAAACTCCAACATGTCTACTGCTACATGAAGATAAAGAATTTGAGGCTTTTGATTATAAAGCTAAAAATGAATAAATGTTGCATTTGTTACTTTTGCGTAAATGAATGAATGAACTGGATACGTAAATTTATCCATTTTAACAATTTATTGCACGATTTATGCGTTACATATATAATATGTGTACGTTGTCTCGGAATGTAAAAATTATTCGGACAAGGCTTAGAAACAGGTAAAAATGCTAGGCTTGCCGAGCTTTCTCACCTGTGCCGTGCAGATTTAAAAGACAATATACACATCTTTTGTTCATCCTGCAACCTAAAATACAGGGTATACTCTGTTCCCACTGTATCGCCAGTTCAATCACGCCCATTAATCACATTCCGTTAAAATCTATCTTAATTTATAATCGTGTAAAAAGTTTCTGTAAAAGTGAAAAGTTTTATAAATCTTGATTTTTAACTTTATACTTTATCTCTATCACAAGGTATTTTATCCCTATCAATGTAAAAATTTCTGAGGAGATATGAGGTGATATGATAAATGACATTTGACCTTAAAAACTGTAAATTAGTTTATGCACCCGTCATGTATCAGTTACCGTTAAAATATCGGTCCAATTACCGAAAAATCACTTCAATAAAGAAACTGTCGAAATCTCACCTCAGCCTTAAACGTGAGATTTCCCGCCTTAAAATACCAATTAGAACCTCGCAAAGGATTATAGGATATCATTGCAACAGCTATTTCAAATTGAATACGTTTGTAAACAGTGGTGAATATACCTACAGGAAAAGAAAATGTGCTTAATTTCTACCATAAACAATAATTATAAAATATGAATATTCATAATTTTGATATTTATGTCAATTTTCTTTGTTCCATTACAACTGTATGGAAGCTTTTCTGTCATTTGGTTGGTTTTTTGTTATCAAAATGTTTGTGGCAAAATATTTTGATTTCATTTTAAAATCAGAAAATATCAATCAAAAGTTACAATGTATTAGTCAGTTTGGCAAATATATGTTTATCAAAATATAAGAGGCGCGGAATTTGTCAACAATTGTACGGAGTATTAACTTTAATGTTTATATACAGTAGGTCCTAAAATCGAACCTTCCCTGAAATATGATAATTTTGACCAATTCCGCACCGCAAAAAATTACTTGTTTATATATTATCACTTTAATTCTTAGAGATAATGAATGCAACAGTATATCATTTTGAATTGATTTTTTTTAAACTCCAAAAAGTGAGAGGAAATAAGGCCCACCAAAGTTAGTATACAAAGTAGTTGCAAATACCGTCATATTTGAGTATTCACTTACAATAATTTAACTGGCTATTTTCGTGATAAATTTCAATCGTTGAAATCTGCAATCTAATTATAAAACTATCGCTTAGGGCATGTGAATTCCAAAATATATCAAGAGGGAAAAGTATTATTGAAAAAAGTAAAATAACAATACCGAACTCCAAGGAAAATTGAAAACGGAAAGTCCTTTATAAAATGGCAAAATCAAAATCTCAAACACATCTAACGAATGGAAAATAACTGTAATATTCCTGACTTGGTACAGGCATTTCCTTATGTAGAAAATGCTAGATTAAACCTGGTTTTATAGCTAGTTAAACCTCTCATTTGTAGGACATTATAGTTCATCTACACATACAGCATGAACATACTGTGTAAAAATCAAATGCTTCAATTTATAAATGAAAGATGAGTTTGTGTCACAAGCTTCAATTGACATTTTTTCGAAATTCGATCCCTTTGGGCCCCAGTTTAGGAAAATTAAAATTTTAAAACCTTATTGTGCTTCTGCATATGGTGCATTATAATATTTTATATAAATAAAATACATCACTTAAAAATGAAAGACGACTTTACGTCACAAGCTTGCATTCAAAATTTTCGAAGTTCAAACCTTGTTGGCCCCTTGTTTAGAAAATCAAAATTCAATGAATAAGTATTTGTTTTCAAAGTTTATTAAGATTTTAAGTCAAATAGTTCACTACTGAGCCTCTGATCATACAGTTTATTCTTTCCTTCCAGGTTTTTTCCAATTTCACTACTTTTCCCTGTATTGAACTTTTTTCTTTTAGAAGGGAAAATTTCTGGCTTTCTATTAGTTCATGTGAACCTTTCATTGGTCACAGTATTGGTTCTTTTGTCTATACAATAAATATTCTATAATGGTTGTGTAGAGATAAATAAAAACCATAAACGTTTTGATATATATAATTATAAATAGTATTGGATACATATTTGATTTCAAATACAGTCAGTTATCACACATTCCTAACAAAACTAACATGCTTGTTATTTTAACTCTCTGAATGAATGAAATGTAAATGTGTAGTTTGAATGAGAGAAAGAAAGTGTTGAGGAAAGATAATGTTGATAAATTCTTATTAAAACATCATTGTTTCATAAACTTCAGCATAAATAAAATAGTTCTATATTTTTAATTACATAGGAACTAGATTTTTAACCAATACTTGATATTCAAAATTGTTTTAACAATATTTCAAATAAATATTTATATTATGAATGTATGTAAATAGTCCAATGGACTTATGAATGTTAATATTTGTTTTATTCAGGTCTAAGATAATAGTTATGGTAGACCATATGTAGGCTACGCTGTAGTGGAAAGGTTCCATATCGCCCGCTTGACCTGTGTACCATATAAATGGTAAGCAGTATTCTGTGTTTTGTGTGTGTAATGTAAATGTCTTGTGTTATTTGTGTTTTAATTAGTTTATGTAATTTTCGTGTCAATTATTCTTGAAATATACAACATATATAGAAATAGTTCACAGTACTTTTACAAGGTGTAATTGGACACAGAGTTTATATTATTATTCTTAAGCAATAGATTTTAAAATATTAGGTGCAAATAAGATATATATATTTCACATATAATTCAAGTAATTTTGGTATCTTTCATTCAGACTGAAATTAGGTATTGTTAAATATAACTTTATTTTATACTGGTAAGGAATAAATCAGCCTTGAGTTATTCCCCTTTGTCCATTATATGTTTTATGTGTATTGTCGTTGTCAATTGTACTTAGTATTTTCTTTATTATATGTTGTAGGGTATATTTGTAGTGTGGGAATAAAGCAGTATAGAACCCTTAAACTGGTTTTGGATATTTTAATTGCCGACCGGTTACAGTTGATGTCACAAGAACTGTTTGACGGTTGAGGGAGACAATCGCTATGTTCCCGAACTTTCTTAAAAAGTGCGCAGATAAAAATACTGAAGTTATCTTTAAAAAAAACCTGAAAAGAATCGATTCCCAAATGATACAGGAAATAGTTTAGAAGTTTCAAACGATCAACATTTGACTACACATTGAATTTTCAACACACGAGAAAATAAATAGTTTCATAAGAAAGAATGGAACTCCAAGGGAAAAGTCCGAGAAATAAATAAAACTGATTGAGGCAGTCAGAAACGACAGATATCTCTGCAATCCCATGATGTTTTATACCTGTGCACCTCTTTCATAATGATATCTTTGAATATATGCCCAAATTTTGGGGAAAACAAAGTTTTAAAGCCTTATTGTGGAGATCTGTGCCTCCCCCCCCCCCCGTCAATTAACTAAAACCTTAAAAGTACTCAGTCTTGCTCCGGGTTTCAAAGAGTCAACACCTTTTTATTTTTACTTTTATTTTTTACATACTCGTGATCAAGACCATATTGGTCGAAACGTTGAGTACTTTTAACTTTTTAGTTTGTTGTTGTTGTTTTACGATTTTATATTTGATTTTGTTCGACTTGTGTATTTCATACATTTTTAGTCGTTTTACGCCCCTTTTGACAGCTCAACATTTCCATTTATTTTTCTTGTTATCTATTATCAAAATGAATGGTCAACTCATCTTAATATAGAATACAGAATGGAAACGGGAAATGTGTCAAAGAGACAACAACCCGACCAAACAGCAGAAAACAGCCCAAGGCCACCAATGGGTCTTCAACGCAGCGAGAAAATCCCGACAGTTGTGGCCACATTATACGCACCAAAACCTTGTGCATATCAACTCACACGCCTAACATTTTTGCCGTGAACATGCATGTACGTATTGTCGCCGGCGAAAATAAGTTCCGAAACATGCGTCGTATACAGCATAGTATACATTTACTTTATCTAATATTAGTATCTTTGGATTGCTATTTTTTAGGACAGTGGTAACAGGTCCAACATCAACAATTCATGTTGACGACCGTACAATTTCCTAAGTGATGACATCGACTTATCCCTGATAAAATCCTTGTTAAGGAGCTTTTATGAAAGAGTAATCGAAAGTCACGGTAGCTCACGCGTACCCTTTAATGTTAAAATTAACAATGTGCCATTTCTTATAATAAGTAAACTAAATGTATTTTTTTAATTACCTATTGCTCTTTATTAAACATAAGTAAAGGAAGTTGGAAAAAAAACATCAAAAGAACATTATCTCTTTAGACAAATTAAAATATATTTGGACATAACTTTTTCCATGTTTGCATGGATTTTTAGATAAAAAAAGATACACGTTTTAAGGGTTTAATATTGGTGCAAAATAAGAATAGTGGATCTTTATTTTTTTTTATTCAACGTAATAGGACGAGGAATATTTACAAGAGTAAAGATTTATACAGCCTGGTTAGAATGTTTAAAACTTCGGCCAGAATAGAAATTACTTCTATAATATTGCATATATACACAGATAAATTAAATATGAACTTTCTTTGTTGCATTGCTCTGATTTAATTAAAATGAATAAATAAGCAAATGTGCAATATCGCTATCAACAATCTCCCAAAGTCATTTGTGTAATATTTGGACTTATTTTAATTAAGTAGTCACTGTGAATATTTTAGGAATGATGCAAACAAACGAAGACGCAGACATTGTTGTGAGCTTGTGGGTATGATATATTTTTTTTTTGATTCTGTCTTTGGATATTATGGATAAGTTTATCAAAAATATGTTCAGGAACAAAGCAATGTCCCGGAACTGTCATATTTTTTGCTTATTTGCATCAATAGATAATATGTAAGAATGAAAAGGTAACATCACACTTATAAAAAATAACCTTTCCAAATGGCACTCTTTGCAAACATGTAAATTGTATATAAATTATTCAAATGAGAGTTCCTTCGTTTCGACATCAATAAAACAGATACGCCAGTTATTTTGGCCTAGATACTTTTCTACGCGACAGACAATCTGACGAATATGGCTGAAGTTGATACTCCGCTAGTTTCATATTTGACAATGAATTGTTCAAATGTTTTCCTTGCTCAGGAACGGAACAATACTTGCAAATACTAGAATCAGTGCTATAAAAAATTTTTTAATAAAGAAAATAAAACAATCCGAAAGTTGAAGAGAAATTCAAAAATGCCAAATAACAAAGCGAATGTTCTTATTGTATAACAGAACAAAGTTGCCGAGTAAGTTTATCTGTTATATTGTTGTATTGTGTTTGGTGTAAAAGTGGCTCGAATACTCTTTTAGAAACTGGTTTATTTTCTATGACTGAATCAAGTTAATAATATGAATGAAGCAATCAATGAAGATCACATAAACGAGGTTTAATATTTTTTCCATTGTTTTGTGGATATGCACCTTCGGAATAGGAGTGTTGCAGCGATTATTTTAGAGGTATTCACCTAACATGGAAGTTACTTAGTCAAGGATGCGAGGAAAACATTCCTCGGGCGACATCACAATTGGTGATCGATATACTGTTTTTGTATCTCAATTAATGCATGACTTCTTGTCATGATCTTTCGCTTTCATTCATCTTTATTATCATTGACACGACTCTAAGAATGGATTTTTCGATGGTAATTATATGACGGGTGATGTTAGCATAGCAGGGAATTCTTACACTGTCGACGCACTTTAACTCTCCCTTTAGGGGTTCGTGTGATAACTACGAAAGTCAGTGATCCATGGTACTATGTGATTCGTTTGCACAAACATACACAGTTCATTTGCCAGTAATGTATGGTTACACTGATCACATTGTTGACTTGAATTTGATACACTTGTTGTTGCCTTCTATTGAAATTTTAGTTTTCCGAATATTGGTAACTACTCCTTTTGTTACACCTAAAAGACCAACCACTCTATTTCTATCTCAGTTGTAGTTTCAGTTAAGCCACCTAGAAGAGTTTTAATGAGATCGTCTTTCTATTAAACTAATCTATGTATCTTAAGAGAGACTATGTTTAGAAACATTCTTAGTTCTTCTTAGTAATATTCAGATGAAACAATATATTTTAGAATATCTGGAATATATATTTAATCATTTACAACATAGCTTCACAAAGTACAAGCAGTCTCAAATACTTTCGACAGTGTCTGAAAAGTAGCATCAAAAAGACATATATGTAATATGGTAAATGGATTCTTGCTCACAATCAAAACGTGGAGAACAGAAAAAATCAACAATGACAGGTCAATTAATAAATAATGCCAACATACAAAAAAAACAACATATTATAACATTAAATTGCAGAAAAACATAAACATAAACAAGTGAAGAGTCAAGATATCTTAACGAAACTAAATAGTGGTGATGTTAAACTGGTTTTATTGGTACACTATGGTGTATAAAGTAATAATGCAATATACGTGGTCACTTTATGGTTTTTTTAAAATTGTCTATTCAGCAAGTTAATTAAACATTATACAGTTCACAATCAATTAAAAAAGGTACAAAAATGATGGGCATTATCTCAGATGAATGACAAAATACAATACATTTGGTATCGTTCCGTATTTTTCAATGGTTTTGATAGCTCCTTTCTAGTATCAATTCATTTTAAAACCTATGCCTTCATTTGTTTTAAGTTCCATTACCTCACACGTCAAACTACAATCTCTAGTTGTTTTACCTTTGTAGATTTAGTCATATTTAAGTATTATTATTTTCTGCTAACTAGTAGTAAGGATCTAGTAGAGGAGGAAAATAAATAGAAACTATCATTGTGTGAATAAAAGAATCCGTTTTTAAAATGTGTTAAGTGGTGTATAACAAAGGAAAATATGAATAGATAAATAAATCATTATAAGAAGATACACCTTTAAAAAAATTAAAAGTTAAATATATTTTTAATTCCCCTTTTGCATATCTATTATTAACAAAACATTTGTGAGGATGGGTGTTGCTTACGTTGTAGGATTGGAGAGGTATTCATAAAATAGTTAATTTGTACTTTTTAAGGGGGTGGGCCTGGGGTAAGGGGGATAACTCGTATTGGATTTTAATAATCGTCGATGCGTTTGTAAGCAGAGGAACTTCGTTTCAAGCATCTTGATTACACGGATTGTTTACACTGGATTCTATGAGGACAGACGTCACTCGAATCCGTATACGTATTAACCAGGGATACTTTGCGTCCAGTAGTGCGTGTTTTGTATTTGTTGATCTTCGTTGTTTGATGCTATTTTTGCTCTACTGTTTGTCTTTTTCAAACTGCAATTGGTTTTTCGGGAATATATCATAAGTTTCGTTTAAATGAAAGTAAAAAGTATTACACTATCTTTTGTTTGCGATAGTCGTAACGAATTATTGCCTTTTCCGCTGTCGGAATGTCCCAAATATTTAACGACAGCTGATTTTCCGATTTTTTGTGCATTTCTCTGATATTTGCATCATATCTGACGTCACCACAGACAAATTGGACGTTGTAGAATATGTGCAAGTTACGTCTCCGAAAGTTTGATCCATGTTGACCATTAAGTCATTAAGACATAGCAAATTGTTATATTAAAAGTACAGAATAATAGTGAGGTATTTCATGTAGAATTCAGTGTGTGGTTGCTTAGATCACATTATCCTGTTAGTCTTATACTGTAACAGTGATAGTTCATCACAAATAAATGTCACACTCCTGACATTTTCGGGTTATTTTTTTTAAATAGCATTTAATTGATGAATCGAATGTTTTTGAGATATTTTCTGCCTTAAATCATATAGTAGTAACCATGATCTGTTGTATAGCATATATAAACTACATATTATAATGAATGATAATGCAGCTCCAAATAGTATAATAGGGAAATCTTTATTTTTTTTCCAATGTCTTAATATCAAACTTGATGGAGTATTTTGTGAAAACTTGTGGTTAAAATTTAATAATATTTTGTCATATAACACACATGTATATGATATTTGTTTTAACAGTTATTTGTAAGAATTATAGGACAGAAGTTTTTTACAGCAGTGTTTGAATATTTAATGAGGCAACTGAAAATGAACTAAATTCCTAATATGTCTGGTACTTTTTACCTTTGAATTTGCATATAAAGAATGGATTTTACCATTATATTTCATGTAAAACTATATCGCTGTTCTTCAGTTCAGCAATTATAACTATTTTTTATCAAACATATGTGTTATGAGAGGAAGTAATATTCATTGACTTGTGTCATTTCCTGGAATGAAGGGTACCCCTTAAATAATTATTTTCAATGAAGCCTGTGAAGGAAACACGTGGTTGAATTTCAATAAATTTTTGTCAAGTGGTCAATTGAGACATAAATAATGCATTACGAAAATAGGAAAAAAATTAAACGAGTGGAAAAGTTTGGCCTAACCTAGGCCTACTCCCTTAAACAGTAATGTTCGCTTTAAAATATCCATGGGGTTTTATGCACTCACATTCACGCATGTTTTGGTCATTTCGTACATTATAACTGATGATTAAAAATGAAGAGGATTAATTCCCATTGTATAATATCTTTGGGGTATTGAGCAAGTATTATTTTGTCATTTTTGTACATCCTTACGGAAAGATGAGTTGAAAAGAAGTTTTAATCCAGGCTTAAGGTGGTTTTTTTAATATTTGTCACTTTGAGCTTTAAAAGTTGATTGTGATAACGCAAGTGGTTTATACGCTGTCACAGTTTTTTTCGATATAAGAATGAAGCTGATAATGCCCGTTAAACATATTTTTTACTTATGCCTACATTCTACCTTGGGAACATATGCTGAAAAGGAGTTATGTTGAATGTTCGGATGATTTTTAATATGTATTTCTGCACAAATGTGCATGCTCAAATCAACAAAAGACCAGGTGATGTCTTGTTATACAAATTAATTCATTCGTCGCTATGTGCAAGACCACATTTATATTGATACTATAAACATATTATTGCATCAAATTAAGCTCAATTATGCGTGCTCAAACCTACAATAAAGATAAATTTTGACATGCAGGAGAGACGACATTTTTAACACATGTTATAATGTATGCCCGGATGAACATATTGTTGTTTGGTTGTGCTTATTATCCCCAAACGTCGAAGAAGTTCGAGGATATTGTTATCACCCTCGTCCGTCTGCTTGTCCGTGTGTCTGTCCGTCTGTGTCTCTGTCTGTCCATGTGTCCGTCCGTCACACTTTCTTGCGACCTAAACTCCTCTTTCATTTTTAACTTGATGCATTTTATTTCTATACAGTATTGTCACATACTGTATGTAGATGCGCAATAAGGTTTTAGAATTTTCATTTTCAAAAATTGAGGCCCACAGGGATCAAATTTTGAAAATTAGGAATTTAAGCTTGTGACCTAAACTTCTCTTTTATTTTTAATTTTATGCATTAAGTTTCTATACAGTATTATCCAAAACTGTATTTAGATGTGCAATAAGGTTTAAGAATTTTGATTTTCAAAAATTGGGGCCGAGAGGGGTCGATTTTCGCAAAAAAGGTGAATTTCTTAAAAAGTGCGCAGATAAAAATACTGAAGTTATCTTTAAAAAAAACCTGAAAAGAATCGATTCCCAAATGATACAGGAAATAGTTTAGAAGTTTCAAACGATCAACATTTGACTACACATTGAATTTTCAACACACGAGAAAATAAATAGTTTCATAAGAAAGAATGGAACTCCAAGGGAAAAGTCCGAGAAATAAATAAAACTGATTGAGGCAGTCAGAAACGACAGATATCTCTGCAATCCCATGATGTTTTATACCTGTGCACCTCTTTCATAATGATATCTTTGAATATATGCCCAAATTTTGGGGAAAACAAAGTTTTAAAGCCTTATTGTGGAGATCTGTGCCTCCCCCCCGTCAATTAACTAAAAACTTAAAAGTACTCAGTCTTGCTCCGGGTTTCAAAGAGTCAACACCTTTTTATTTTTACTTTTATTTTTTACATACTCGTGATCAAGACCATATTGGTTGAAACGTTGAGTACTTTTAACTTTTTAGTTTGTTGTTGTTGTTTTACGATTTTATATTTGATTTTGTTCGACTTGTGTATTTCATACATTTTTAGTCGTTTTACGCCCCTTTTGACAGCTCAACATTTCCATTTATTTTTCTTGTTATCTATTATCAAAATGAATGGTCAACTCATCTTAATATAGAATACAGAATGGAAACGGGAAATGTGTCAAAGAGACAACAACCCGACCAAACAGCAGAAAACAGCCCAAGGCCGCCAATGGGTCTTCAACGCAGCGAGAAAATCCCGACAGTTGTGGCCACATTATACGCACCAAAACCTTGTGCATATCAACTCACACGCCTAACATTTTTGCCGTGAACATGCATGTACGTATTGTCGCCGGCGAAAATAAGTTCCGAAACATGCGTCGTATACAGCATAGTATACATTTACTTTATCTAATATTAGTATCTTTGGATTGCTATTTTTTAGGACAGTGGTAACAGGTCCAACATCAACAATTCATGTTGACGACCGTACAATTTCCTAAGTGATGACATCGACTTATCCCTGATAAAATCCTTGTTAAGGAGCTTTTATGAAAGAGTAATCGAAAGTCACGGTAGCTCACGCGTACCCTTTAATGTTAAAATTAACAATGTGCCATTTCTTATAATAAGTAAACTAAATGTATTTTTTTAATTACCTATTGCTCTTTATTAAACATAAGTAAAGGAAGTTGGAAAAAAAACATCAAAAGAACATTATCTCTTTAGACAAATTAAAATATATTTGGACATAACTTTTTCCATGTTTGCATGGATTTTTAGATAAAAAAAGATACACGTTTTAAGGGTTTAATATTGGTGCAAAATAAGAATAGTGGATCTTTATTTTTTTTATTCAACGTAATAGGACGAGGAATATTTACAAGAGTAAAGATTTATACAGCCTGGTTAGAATGTTTAAAACTTCGGCCAGAATAGAAATTACTTCAATCTATAATATTGCATATATACACAGATAAATTAAATATGAACTTTCTTTGTTGCATTGCTCTGATTTAAATAAAATGAATAAATAAGCAAATGTGCACTATCGCTATCAACAATCTCCCAAAGTCATTTGTGTAATATTTGGACTTATTTTAATTAAGTAGTCACTGTGAATATTTTAGGAATGATGCAAACAAACGAAGACGCAGACATTGTTGTGAGCTTGTGGGTATGATATATTTTTTTTTTGATTCTGTCTTTGGATATTATGGATAAGTTTATCAAAAATATGTTCAGGAACAAAGCAATGTCCCGGAACTGTCATATTTTTTGCTTATTTGCATCAATAGATAATATGTAAGAATGAAAAGGTAACATCACACTTATAAAAAATAAACTTTCCAAATGGCACTCTTTGCAAGCATGTAAATTGTATATAAATTATTCAAATGAGAGGTCCTTCGTTTCGACATCAATAAAACAATACGCCAGTTATTTTGGCCTAGATACTTTTCTACGCGACAGACAATCTGACGAATATGGCTGAAGTTGATACTCCGCCAGTTTCATATTTGACAATGAATTGTTCAAATGTTTTCCTTGCTCAGGAACGGAACAATACTTGCAAATACTAGAATCTGTGCTATAAAGATTTTTTTAATAAAGAAAATAAAACAATCCGAAAGTTGAAGAGAAATTCAAAAATGCCAAATAACAAACCGAATGTTCTTATTGTATAACAGAACAAAGTTGCCGAGTAAGTTTATCTGTTATACTGTTGTATTGTGTTTGGTGTAAAAGTGGCTCGAATACTCTTTTAGAAACTGGTTTATTTTCTATGAATGAATCAAGTTAATAATATGAATGAATCAAGTTAATAATATGAATGAAGCAATCAATGAAGATCACATAAACGAGGTTTAATATTTTTTCCATTGTTTTGTGGATATGCACCTTCGGAATAGGAGTGTTGCAGCGATTATTTTAGAGGTATTCACCTAACATGGAAGTTACTTAGTCAAGGATGCGAGGAAAACATTCTTCGGGCGACATCACAATTGGTGATCGATATACTGTTTTTGTATCTCAATTTATGCATGACTTCTTGTCATGATCTTTCGCTTTCAATCATCTTTGATATCATTGACACGACTCTAAGAACGGATTTTTCGATGGTAATTATATGACGGGTGATGTTAGCATAGCAGGGAATTCTTACACTGTCGACGCACTTTATATCTCCCTTTAGGGGTTCGTGTGATAACTACGAAAGTCAGTGATCCATGGCACTATGTGATTCGTTTGCACACACATACACACAGTTCACTTGCCAGTAATGTATGGTTACCCTGATCACATTGTTGACTTGAATTTGATACACTTGTTGTTGCCTTCTACTGAAATTTTAGTTTTCCGAATATTGGTAACTACTCCTTTTGTTACACCTAAAAGACCAACCACTCTATTTCTATCTCAGTTGTAGTTTCAGTTAAGCCACCTAGAAGAGTTTTAATGAGATTGTCTTTCTATTAAACTAATCTATGTATCTTAAGAGAGACTATGTTTAGAAACATTCTTAGTTCTTCTTAGTAATATTCAGATAAAACAATATATTTTAGAATATCTGGAATATATATTTAATCATTTACAACATAGCTTCACAAAGTACAAGTAAAGTTAAGAAATACCAAAGGGATATTCGAAGGACTACAATTAAAAACTAAAAACATATGAACAACATGGACCCCACCAAAATACCGGGGGTAGACTCAGGTGCTCCAGAAGATTAAGCAGTCTCTGCTTCCTGCAGGACACCCGCCATGCTGTCCATGTAAAATCCGATATGAGGAAGGGATAATATCAATGGAACAGGTCCATTTTCATTTGGGAAACGGTTTTTTCATACCTGTCAACCAAGTCATGATGAAGACCATAAAACTTTAATAAGGATACAAGCAGTCTCAAAAACTTTCGACAGTGTCTGAAAAGTAGCATCAAAAAGACATATATGTAATATGGTAAATGGATTCTTGCTAACAATCAAAACGTGGAGAACAGAAAAAATCAACAATGACAGGTCAATTAATAAATAATGCCAACATACAAAAAAAACCCAACATATTATAACATTAAATTGCAGAAAAACATAAACAAATGAAGAGTCAAGATATCTTAACGAACATAAATAGTGGTGATGTTAAACTGGTTTTATTGGTACACTATGGTGTATAAAGTAATAATGCAATGTACGTGGTCACTTTATGTTTTTTTTTTAAATTGTCTATTCAGCAAGTCAATTAAACATTATACAGTTCACAATCAATTAAAAAAAGTACAAAAATGATGGGCATTGTCTCAGATGAATGACAAAATACAATACATTTGGCATCGTTCCGTATTTTTCAATGGATTTGATATCTCCTTTCTTGTATCAATTCATTTTAAAACCTATGCCTTCATTTGTTTTAAGTTCCATTACCTCACACGTCAAACTACAATCTCTCTTTGTTTTACCTTTGTAGATTTAGTCATATTTAAGTATTATTATTTTCTGCTAACTAGTAGTAAGGATCTAGTAGAGGAGGAAAATGAATAGAAACTATCATTGTGTGAATAAAAAAAATCCGTTTTTAAAATGTGATAAGTGGTGTATAACAAAGGAAAATATGAATAGATAAATAAATCATTATAAGAAGATACACCTTTAAAAAAAATTAAAAGTTAAATATATTTTTAATTCCCCTTTTGCATATCTATTATTAACAAAACATTTATGAGGATGGGTGTTGCTTACATTGTAGGATTGGAGGGGTATTCATAAAATAGTTTATTTGTACTTTTTAAGGGGGTAGGCCTGGGGTAAGGGAGATAACTCGTATTGGATTTTAATAATCGTCGATGCGTTTGTAAGCAGAGGAACTTCGTTTCAAGCATCTTGATTACACGGGTTGTTTACACTGGATTCTATGAGGACAGATGTCACTCGAATCCCTATACGTAGTAACCAGGAATACTTTGCATCCAGTAGTGCGTGTTTTGTATTTGTTGTTTGATGCTATTTTTGCTCTACTGTTTGTCTTTTTCAAACTGCAAGTGGTTTTTCGGTAATATATCAAAAGTTTCGTTTAAATGAAAGTAAAAAGTATTACACTATCTTTTGTTTGCGATAGTCGTAACGAATTATTGCCTTTTCCGCTGTTGGAATGTCCCAAATATTTAACGACAGCTGATTTTCCGATTTTATGTGCATTTCTCTGATATTTGCATCATATTTGACGTCACCACAGACAAATTGGACGTTGCAGAATATGTGCAAGTTACGTCTCCGAAGGTTTGATCCATGTTGACCATTAAGTCATTAAGACATAGCAAATTGTTATATTAAAAGTACAGAATAATAGTGAGGTATTTCATGTAGAATTCAGTGTGTGGTTGCTTAGATCACATTATCCTGTTAGTCTTATACTGTAACAGTGATAGTTCATCACAAATAAAATGTCACACTCCTGACATTTTCGGGTTATTTTTTTTAAATAGCATTTAATTGATGAATCGAATGTTTTTGAGATATTTTCTGCCTTAAATCATATAGTAATAGCCATGATCTGCTGTATAGCATATATAAACTACATATAATGAATGATAATGCAGCTCCAAATAGTATAATAGGGAAATCTTTATTTTTTTTCCAATGTCTTAATATCAAACTTGATGGAGTATTTTGTGAAAACTTGTTCTTAAAATTTAATAATATTTTGTCATATAACACACATGTATATGATATTTGTTTTAACAGTTATTTGTAAGAATTATAGGACAGAAGTTTTTTACAGCAGTGTTTGAATACTTAATGAGGCAACGTAAAATGAACTAAATTCCTAATATGTCTGGTACTTTTTACCTTTGAATTTGCATATAAAGAATGGATTTTACCATTATATTTCATTTTTGATTAAAAATATATCGCTGTTCTTCAGTTCAGCAATTATAACTATTTTTTATCAAACATGTGTGTTATGAGAGGTAGTAATATTCATTGACTTGTGTCATTTCCTGGAATGAAGGGTACCCCTTAAATGATTATCTTCAATGAAGCCTGCGAAGGAAACACGTGGTTGAATTTCAATAAATTTTTGTCAAGTGGTGAATTGAGACATAAATAATGCATATGAAAAAAAATAAACGCGTGGAAAAGTTTGGCCTAACCTAGGCCTACCCCCTTAAACAGTAATGTTCGCTTTAAAATATCCATGGGGTTTTATGCACTCACATTCACGCATGTTTTGGTCATTTCGTACATTATAACTGATGATTAAAAATGAAGAGGATTAATTCCCATTGTATAATATCTTTGGGGTATTGAGCAAGTATTATTTTGTCATTTTTGTACATCCTTACGGAAAGATGAGTTGAAAAGAAGTTTTAATCCAGGCTTAAGGTGGTCTTTTTAATATTTGTCACTTTGAGCTTTAAAAGTTGATTGTGATAACGCAAGTGGTTTATACGCTGTCACAGTTTTTTTCGATATGAAAATGAAGCTGATAATGCCCGTTAAACATATCTTTTACTTATGCCTACATTCTACCTTGGGAACATATGCTGAAAAGGAGTTATGTTGAATGTTATGATGATTCTTAATATGTATTTCTGCACAAATGTGTATGCTCAAATCAACAAAAGACCAGGTGATGTCTTGTTATACAAATTAATTCATTCGTCGCTATGTGCAAGACCACATTTATATTGATACTATAAACATATTATTGCATCAAATTAAGCTCAATTATGCGTGCTCAAACCTACAATAAAGATAAATTTTGACATGCAGGAGAGACGACATTTTTAACACATGTTATAATGTATGCCCGGATGAACATATTGTTGTTTATTTGTGCTTATTATCCCCAAACGTCGAAGAAGTTTGAGGATATTGTTATCACCCCCGTCTGTCTGCTTGTGCATGTGTCTGTCCGTCTGTCTCTCTGTCTGCTTGTGCATGTGTCTGTCCGTCTGTCTCTCTGTCTGTCTGTGCATGTGTCCGTCCGTCACACTTTCTTGTGACCTAAACTCTTTTATTTTTAACTTCAGGCATTTTATTTCTATACATTATTGTCACATACTGTATGTAGATGCGCAGTAAGTTTTAGAATTTTCATTTTCAAAAATTGAGGCCCACAGGGGTCAAATTTCGAAAATTAGGAATTAAAGCTTCTGGCCTAAACTTCTCTTTTATTTTTAATTTTATGCATTAAGTTTCTATACAGTATTATCAAAAACTGTATGTAGATGTGCAATAAGGTTTTAGAATTTTGATTTTCAAAAATTGGGGCCCAGAGGGATCGATTTTCGCAAAAAGGTGAATTTAAGCTTGTGACCTAAACTTCTCTTTCATTTTTGAGCTCATGCATTTGATTTATATACAGTATTGTCACATAATATATGTAGATTCGCAATACGGTTTTATAATTTTGATTTTCAAAAATTGGGACCCACAGGGGTGGAATTTCTTAAATTGGCAATCTAAGCTTCAGACCTAAACTCCTTGTTCATTTTTCATTTTATGCATTTGATTTCTATACAGCATTGTCACATACTATATGTAGATGTGCAATAAGGTTTTATAATTTTGATTTTCAGAACTCGGGACACACAGGTTTTACATTTTGAAAATTGGGAATTTAAGTTTGTTACTTAAAACTCATCTTTCATTTTCCATTTTATGTATTTAATTTCTTAACGGTATGGTCACACACTGTATATAGATGTGCAATAAGGTTTTAAAATTGTGATTTTCAAAAACTGGGGCCTTTGGGGGTCGAATTTAAAAAAAAATGGGAATTATAAGTGGGTTTCATTTTATACATTTTATTTCTATACAGTATTGTCATACACTGTATGCAGATGTGCAATAAGGTTTAGAATTTTTAATTTTCCAAAATCTGGGCTTGTATGAACAAGAGGTTTACGTCAAAAGCGTGTATGATGGACGGACGTTGTAAATATAAGCAAACGTTGATATATTACCTACCTGAATATTTCATGGGAAATTGTATCCTTATGTAGATAGCAAAATTACAACGATAATCAAATTCATTCCATTTTATTTTTGTGGCCATTTTATTCAATTATTAATATCAATTATATAATCAGCTAGGTATATAGATTAGAAGGGTTATGAATGAATGAGAATATTGCAAAGGTTTGGAATTTGATTAAAGCGTTAGAATAATTAGTGATTTTTATATTTATCAGTTGATTTTTGATAGTTTATAAATCAAAGTATCATTTTATTTATCAAATAGAGAAGAATAAGCAGTTCATTGACATTAATATACTCATCGATCTTAGAATACCGCGCTTTCTGTTAATTAGCTTTACATATGTCCAAATGTTTTTATCAGATTTTTTTTTATTGTATAACATTAATATACTCATCGATCTTAGAATACTGCACTTTCTGTTAATTAGCTTTACATATGTCTAAACGTTTTTATCAGATTTTTTGTTGATTGTATAACATTAATATACTCATCGATCTTAGAATATTGCGTTTTCTATTAATAAGCTTTACATAATTATGTCCAACAGTTTTTATCAGATTTTTCGTTGATTGTTTAACGTTAGTATACTCATTGATCTTAGAATACTGCGCTTTCTGTTAATAAGCTTTACATATGTCCAAAAGTTTTTATCCGATTTTTCTTTGATCGTATATTTAAATACTGTAAAATTAAATGTAAAGTCCAAAGAGAATGAAATTTTTTAAAGCAGAAATAACAAATTGCAAAGATAAACTGAGACCCCACTGCCAAGAAAAGACTTGACAATTGGTATCCAATGAAATGTGATAAACCTCAATTTTGTTAATCTATGGTAAGATACCCAAAAATAATGAAACTCGCAGCAAAGCATATTAATTTTAAGACATCAGTAAAGTCAAGAAATACCAAAGGGGTATTCGAAGGAGGGTAAATCGAAACAACTGGAGAACAACGAAGACAAGACCAAAACAATGTATGCACTAAAATTTAAAACTAAACTTATATGAACAACATGGACCCCACCAAAACGGCGGGGGTACACTCGGGTGCTCTGAAGGAAAAAGTAGTTTCTGTTACTGCAGAATACCCGCCCTGCTGCCATTGTCAAATCCGGTATTATAAAGGCATAACATCAACGGAACAGGTGCATTTTCATTTGGGAAACATTTTCTCGTTCCTGTCAACCAAGTGATGATGACATCCATAAAACTTTAATAAGGATGACTCCATCTCAGGAGCAGCATACCTTGTCTGAGCCAATTTTCTGTTGAAAACCGTCCATATCAAAAATTTAAATTGGTAACAAGTTAAAGAGACTTTATACCTTGCTTTTCTGTTAAATAACCCGCAAAACATGCTAATATGGGCAACTTGCCAGATTAATTTTAACAAATCCATGATTTATACTTATGTATCATATGCATGTTTTCAGAGCATTAGGAAGGTCGCGGACTGGCCATCGAGACTGTTTTGTGCCACACCTTCGAGTTTCGCAAAGATTCACGAACACAAACAGTATATATGGGACCATACTCCTCTTATACGCCTAACCCAAGACATGAATATAACCAGAAGTTGCTGTGCGATGAGAGACATATGAGAGACTGACGATTATTGTATGATTGACATGCCTCAAAACTAGTATACACTTCTCAATACTTTTTGAAGGCTGCAAAAGAAGAGGTTAAATCACTTTCTGCTGTTACGGCCGAAATCACCTTTAAATTGTAGCCAACAAAAGACACAAATCAATAATAAAATTTAACAAGATTTATTATATACAAGTTTACAAAAAAATATTACACCAACGAAAATGTTAACTTAACCGTTCAAAATCCTTCGTCTTTTCTTAATCCGGAATTCTTCTCGTCACTGTTGCGGGAATCCAAACGGAATATTATATCCAATCAGTCACAATCTAGTATGATGTAACGTAAATAAAAGTGTGTCAATCCAACAGCTGAGAACACAAGAATGTCTGGTCCAATACGTTCTGCTCTGAAAGTCTAACTTTCTTGTCCCTATAAATACTGTAGAACGGAAACTTCTAGAATACGGTAGAAGTTCGAATCACACCAGAATTATTACGTAAGTCAAATAGAAAGCTCTAGTCATTCCATAAGGATCTATTATCGTTCCAGTGATTTCTAAACTGCGCAGTTATAACATTATTTGGTAAACAACTATAAGTATTATGTAAACATATTATACATGTTATAAGGCCACACAAAACAAATTACGCCAAGATAAATAATATAATAATTACAATATCATAACAAAATAAATATAATAATACAATATCATAACACCTCCCCCCTTAAAAGAAGTTGGAGGGTAACGAGAACTTCGCATGAACAATATATACAAAAATATATAGTATGCATACAGTGTTTTAATAAAATCTAGATAAAGCATATATCTAATTTCTTGTCTCATAACATCAAGTTTAACTGGATTGAGCCGGTAAGGATGTTGCTTAATTGGAGAAGCATCGCCTACATCAACATTATTACAAACAGCAGTGGTTTTGTTTGGCACATCTTGAAAAAGATTTTTAAAAGAAAATACCAAAGTTTTCAATTTTTCTCTGCGGTCGAAAGTCAGATGTGCAAGTTTTGAGTCTAAATTTGACAAAATTTCAGAATTTTTCAATCTAACAGTTTCTTCCATAGTATTGGAATCAAAAGATGGTTCAATTATGTCTGGTTTATCATGATCGTTCTCCAATTTAACCATGGCTAAAGTGGCAACTGGTTTACGCTCACCTTCATTAGTACGCTCGAAATATGGTTTTAACATATTAATGTGACATACTCTATTTTGTATACGCCGACCTGGAGTTTTTACAATATAATTCAAATCATTGATTTTACTCTCGGTTGTATAAGGACCACAGTATTTAGCCTGTAAAGGATGCCCAGGGACTGGTAAAAGTACAAGTACCTTATCACCAGGCTCAAAAACTCTGTCCCTGGCATCTTTATCATAACATATCTTCATTTTATTCTGTATAGTTTTAAAGTTTTTCTGAGCAATTTGACAAGCAGTATACAATTTTTCTTTAAATCTAGATACATAGTCTAGAAGATTCAAGTCAGTGTGTTCAGTAAGCCATTTTTCCTTAACCAATTTCAAAGGTCCCCTTACAGTATGACCAAACACCAACTCAAAGGGGCTAAAACCAAGGGATTCTTGAACAGCCTCTCGGACCGCAAAAAGTAGAAAGTGAACACCATCATCCCAGTCCCTGTCAAATTGAAGACAAAAAGTTCTAATCATGTTCTTCAATGTTTGATGAAAACGTTCTAATGCACCTTGAAATTCTGGATGATAAGCACTTGATCTATACTGAGCAATCCCTAACTGGTAAACGACCTGCTGAAATAAACCTGACATAAAATTTGAACCCTGGTGTGACTGTATAGACTTAGGAAGTCCTACTAATGTGAAAAATTTGATAAGAGCTTTGACAACAGTTTGTGTCTTGATATTCCTTAAGGGAATAGCCTCAGGAAAGCGAGTGGATGTACACATGATCGTCAGTAAATAAGCATTTCCAGTCTTGGTCTTTGGTAAAGGTCCAACGCAATCAATAAGTACTCGGCTGAAAGGTTCTTCAAAGGCTGGAATTGGCAGAAGTGGTGCTGGTGGTATTTTCTGGTTAGGCTTGCCAACAACCTGGCATATGTGGCATGATTTGCAGTATTCTGTGACATCATTTCTAAGTCTGGGCCAGTAGAAATGTTGTAATATCTTAAGACAAGTCTTCCTTATACCTAAATGTCCAGCCAAGGGGGTGTCATGGGCAAGACCAATAATTTCTTGCCTATGGACTTTAGGCACCACCACTTGGTATACCACTCTCCATTCCTCCTCTGGGATAGCATCAGGGGGCCTCCAATTCCTCATCAAAATGCCGTCTTGATGGTAGTAACATTCGGCCACTTTGTCTGCTTCTTCTTGGGGTAGAGCCCTCTTGCAGAGCTGAAGAACCTCAGGGTCTTTATTCTGTTCTTCCCTAAATGTTCTTTTGTCTAATGAATGGCTGTTCACGTCTGGCCATGGCATAATTACATGCTTGTTAGTACCAGGTGGTCTTATTATGGCCTTTTCTGAAGTAATGGGACCTTCAATGTCGGCAAGGAAAGTGTCAGAAAGGTCCATATAATCAAACTGGCCTTGTAAATCCTCATCTTGTTGTTTTCTTGCCATTGCCCTAGTAACAACACAAGCTGGATACAGTTCAGCATCATCTTCAGGTGATTTAACATCCACCACCGGTTCACTTGTAACAATTGGTTCAGCAACCACTTTGTTCCTAGCTAGATCATTTCCTATCAATAATGAAACACCCTCAACAGGGAGAGTAGGACTAACACCCACAACAACCGGTCCAGTAATTAAATCTGACTTCAAATAAATACGATGGAGGGGAACATCTATACAACCTAACTCCCCACCTTGTAACAAAACGGAGGCACTAACGGACGTCTCCTCGGACAAAGGCAACACACCTTCTAACAACAAAGACTGAGAAGCTCCAGTGTCCCGTAAAATCTTAATAGGCTGAGGAGTAGTATTATCAACAATAGAAACAAACCCATCAGACATAAAGGGCTTATAATTCTCCATGTAATCAGAAAAACTGGACTTAAAAGCCTGACTCGCAGGACATTCCAACTTATTGGTAACAACGGGTGTCGTACAAGCACTGGACTTATGATCTCTTTCATTCTTCTTCTGGAGTCTAAAACAATCAGCCATCAGGTGACCATTTTTCTTACAATAAGCACAATTTAGTGACTTCTTCTCAAAAGTATCAAATTTTGGACGAGACATATTATAACTAGACGGACTCTTATTCTGTGCAACAGGCTTACTATCAGTACGCTCAGTGCTTTGATTTTTGTAATTTCCGCTAGAAGTATTAAAATTTTGACCTTTGAAACTTCTTGTATGTGAAATGGTATAATTATCGGAAACAACAGCTGCATCTTGCAATGTCTCAACAGTTTTGTCATCTAAATGTGTTTTTAAGTCTAAATTAACACACTGCTTGAACTCTTCTAATAACATTAATTGTCTTAATTTATCAAAATTGTTATCTATTTTCTTTGACGTAAGCCATTTATCAAATAGATCTTCTTTTTCCCTAGCAAATTCAACATAGGTTTGTGTTTCAAACTTTTTATAAGACCTAAATTTCTGTCTATATGCTTCTGGCACTAGCTCATAAGCTTTCAAAACTTCCTGTTTAACAGTGTCATAATCAGAACTTTTTTCTGAAGATAGAGCTGAGTAAATTTCAGCGGCCTTGCCCACAAAAACACTTTGCAGCATTGTAGTCCAATAAGGCTTTGGCCATTTCAGATTTTGAGCAATTTTCTCAAATTGTGGAAAAAAATTATCCACCGTTTTTTCACAAAATTTCGGAACCAAACGGATATTTTTTGCTGCATCAAAATGTTCTGATTTTGACTCAAATTTAGTGTTGCTTTCTACTTTAGCTATTTCTATTTTTATTTTCTCCATCTCTAACCTCTCCCTCATTTGAAGTTCTGCCTGTAATTGTTTTTCTTCTTTTTCTAATTGTTTTAATTTAAGTTCATGTTCTAATTCAAGCTGTTTTAATTTGAAAGCATCAACATTTTCGACCTTGAGGTCAAGAGCCTCTTCACCAAAAATTTCTGAGCCAACTAATTTGTCTATTACCAAATTTTTTATAATTTGTTTTCTCATAGATGCTCTAAAATCTATTTTTAGATGTTTAGCAAGCAACACTAATTCTTCTTTCTTTAATTTATCAAACTCTTCCAGGTATGGCGTTTTCAAAAATTTACCAGCATCAAATGCCATTTTGTAGAATTTTGTTGGCTAATTCTAATAAAAATACTGAAAAAATTTAATAAGATATTAACGTTATCCCGAGACGAGCCCCCAATTTCTGTTACGGCCGAAATCACCTTTAAATTGTAGCCAACAAAAGACACAAATCAATAATAAAATTTAACAAGATTTATTATATACAAGTTTACAAAAAAATATTACACAAACTAAAATGTCAACTTAACTGTTCAAAATCCTTCGTCTTTTCTTAATCCGGAATTCTTCTCGTCACTGTTGCGGGAATCCAAACGGAATATTTTATCCAATCAGTCACAATCTAGTATGATGTAACGTAAATAAAAGTGTGTCAATCCAACAGCTGAGAACACAAGAATGTCTGGTCAAATACGTTCTGCTCTGAAAGTCTAACTTTCTTGTCCCTATATATACTGTAGAACGGAAACTTCTGGAATATAGTAGAAGTTCGAATCACACCAGAATTATTACGTAAGTCAAATAGAAAGTTCTAGTCATTCCATCAGGATCTATTATCGTTCCAGTGATTTCTAAACTGCGCAGTTATAACATTATTTGGTAAACAACTATAAGTATTATGTAAACATATTATACATGTTATAAGGCCACACAAAACAAATTAGGAGAAGATAAATAATATAATAATTACAATATCATAACAAAATAAATATAAATATACAATATCATAACACTGCTAATACGTGTGGGATGCATTCAGTGCACAAGACCTCGTATGTTGGAGAGATTGAATACCATGAAGATTAGTTTTCCCTTGCCACAAGTGCTGTCCTTACTCCTGGCACACAGAATGGTTTAAATGCAAATCAAACGTTTTACACGTCAATCACGAGCTATCTTTCTTAGCATTATAAATTTGTCTTTCTTGATAAAGTAATAACATGCACCTACCTTCAATACTTTGTGAGTCCCTTGGATCTCATGCATCCTACAATTCGCATCGGTAAAGATTTGTACAAATTCTGAATGTATTCTACTGAGAAATTTTGCCATATGCAGATAATTGCATCAATAAGTTGATGGGGGGTTGCGATTTCTTCGGTTCGATTTTGTAAAGTTCTCTTTACTTTAAGCCAACAGTTCTCAACTGTGTTTATGTGGTATGATTTGGCTTGCCAATCCATACATACTATTACCATTCTTGAATATTTCCAAAATACCGCGATGAACGGGAGAGTTGTTAGCCTGAAAAACATACTGATCATCAGGGAAATGACGAGCTATTACAGGCCAGAGTTGGTCATCTAATAAATAAATGTATTTTTAAGCATTAGCATTTCCATTTTCATTGCATATAGTACTAGAACCATACCAGGTTACACAACCTTAGGTCATCACAGTTGCTTACAATCTAAAAACATGCACTGCGGTCGGTACGTATCGTGAGCAGATCTTCACACATAAACTCTGTTATTTTGCCCAATAACGACTTGAGATTCATCACGGGAGATTATGTTCTTCAAATACTGATCTACTAGTAACTTTCTTTTTTGTAGGCACCATGTTTTTCCTGCTGAGCTCCTTCACCACCTGTTTTCGAACTATTCTTCGATATATCTTATTATGCAAAAGTCGTTGTACAGCTCCCAAACTGACTTGGTTTAACATTAACATTGGTTGTCATATCTTTCAACACGTTTCCCTCTATATCTTTTCACCAACCGACGCAACCTAGCCTCTCCTTGACGACAAACTATTTTTGGACTCCCACATCTTTTAGCCTTTAACACGTTGCCCTTTCTAATATCCAACATCCTTCAAATCTCACAAACTTTAACTCTTCCATTCTTCAGGGTAACGATCACTTCATTTTTGTCTGGTGACAATTCATTTGACTATCGAGCTATTCTTGTTGACAAAAAAATCTGACAATATAATTAATTTTTAGCAGAACATTTTATAAGTCATCCATTTGGAATGATTTTCCGATTTCGGGGATGGTCTCAAAGTTAAATTTCATTAGGGAATTAGAACATAATTTAATTTTTTTTTCTATCCAAAGTGAGTCAACTCTTGATTGCGGCCGCTATTTTCTTTTGGCTCGAGTCTGTACATCACTATTGGCCTTTCCTGTTAAGAATTCAACACGTATTAAAATGATTTCAAATTGAATGAAATATGCTTACAAAACATAACCTAAACGAAAACAATTACGAAATTAATCATTATAGACTCCCAAAACTGTTTCTTGATTTGTGATAAAAATGAATATTGGAAACAATCACAAAACGTTTAAGAACTCGGAGGATTACCCTCATTTAACTCAAGTAAGTAACGTCTACCACTGTGTACTAATGATAATACCATCAAAAATCCAAGTCAATCAGCAGATTCAACCACTCGATGGTGTCCTTTAAAACCCTTAAAATCAAATTCTGATTAGCATACGTATGATATAGAGTGTCAACAAGTTTGTCTGAGTGAAAATATGATAAATGGGGTAAGAATTTTGTCTATAATTTTAAGATTAAGGCATCGAAATTACCCTGAAAAGTGATGTACCACTGTACAAAGACAATATTTTGTTCTGTGCTAAAATTTAAACACGAAGAGCGCGAGATAAGTGTCTGTCAACATGCATTTCATTTAGCTGATGTTATTATATATCTAAGAGAAAATGTATTTGTAATTTATATGCTATCATTTAATCATTTAAACTTTGATTTTAGATATATCTATATATTTATATATAGTTGTATACATGTCGATAGTGAACCGTTCAATTAGATTATTTTGTAAACTTTGGACACTCGTATTAAACCGCTATCATTCTTTTATTTACACACTAGTCTCCTGACTAAACAACGCAAACTAAAGAAGGTAAGCATTTGGCTTGAAATATACGAATTATGTAAAATGATAAAATGTAAACGAAAAAAAAAGATTATTATTTTTGTAAAATATGCCATAACAGAAAATTTGTGCACGAAAAATATGCTTAATCTGATTCAAAATTTGAAATTATTGCGTTTAATGGCGTTGGCTATGTCATTGCTGAGTTATATTTACAAAGAAATAAACATTTTCTATATATGTCTATTCTGAGTTGAGAAACTAATATTGCACCCCAATTTATAACGTGATTGAGACTTTTATCCCAACGTGTTTTACGAAATTATATATATATATATTTCAAAAAGTGAGCGCGTGTATTATGTCTTTATTTTCTAAAAACTAGATCACTAGAATTTTATATTTAATTTAATTAATAAAAATTTCTCTGTTCATATTCAAGTAATATTTAGTAGTACAAATATTCCTAAACTTTTCATTCAAAATTCTAACTCGATTTCTTAAGAATTATTGATAAGCAAACGCATATATGTCCATTTGTCATTGGATACTAGAATTCAAAAACAAATTTTGAAATGATTTGTGCCAAAACAAATGTAAATTTAACACCCATTACATTGTGTTTCAGCGTTAAAATCAAACTAAAACTCTTTTGTAACTTATTTTAATGTTCTATAAATAGACAAGTTAGCCAGTATACTCTTCGAAAAAAAAACCCCGAATATACAAGATATGAAGGTAGGAAATGTATAATAAAATTAGGTATTATGCTTTTATGTGTACAAAATATCATTCGCATTTTAATATTCTTGAAAGTATGTTCTATTTAAAAGATTAATGCATGTTGACAAAACAAGATTTGTTGAATATTCGCCTAATTTGTACTTTCGGTTTCCCTAGGATGCACTCCTTTATATTTTCTTTCGTCCACAGTGCGCTTATTACCTTTTGGAGTAAGGCTCCCCACAGGAGGTAATCATAAACTGCGGTTAAGTGTAAATAAGAAAAAAGGACAAGCAGGCAATACATGTAGCTATTGAAATAATCCGTCTTATACATGTATTACTACACTTACCTTTTAGTACTCTATATAGAAGAGATTTACATTTTATGTAATATTTTAAATTCTCCAAATTACAAATTAATTTATTCATTATGTAATTATTCTAATATTTATTTATGTTCCTTTGAATCAGCCTTTTTCTATAAGACGTCCATTTTAGTAATAATTCAATGATCAGCTCATATTACATGCAAAAGAAAATTAAATCGAGGAATTGAACACGCCCAAAAGGACCCGGACATAAATTACCTCAGGTTTCTCTTTCCCACATCCAGAAATTTTTTGCACTTTAATAATTTCAAAATTGTTATTGTACAGGTTATTATATTTTTTACAACTATCCTTTAATACTTGTTACAAATGTCATATTCTCCCCTCAATTAATTATAATTCTGCATCAGATGGTCCGATTGTCCTACATTTGTATAATTGGTCCATGCATTAGTAATGCATGCACCACAATCCAGAATCAACATAAGTTAATCATGGTGTTAAAATGTTGCATAAATGTCCGATACTCCTTAGTGTTTTAAACAGTAAATTTTATGTATTAATTTTAGGCCACTATCGAAATACTAGAACTGAGCCGGGGATACAATGTACCTTTAGGGACTTGGAGTCGACAAGCAGAGGCAACGACTCGGTGGCAAAAATAATACTGTTTGATACCAATTTTGATGCACACGATGTGCATATTTCGTCGAAATACGACTGAAATGACACGACGAAAAAACAATGATAGATTGAAGGATATCAAAAATATAATCTTTATGAAAATTACAAGTGGTCGAGTGGTCTTATTAGTTCGTCATGACTACTAATGGTCACTAGCTTTACAACGCTGAGGTTGCGAATTAGAATCTCACCTGTGGCGGGGTGTGTTTTAATCCGATCTTAATTGACAATGATTGTCACTTTTCCTACCGAAGGTCGGTGGTTCTCTCCGGGTACTCCGGTTTCCTCCACCAATAAAAACTGGCCGACGCGAAATAGCCAAATATGTTGAAAACGGCGTAAAACCTTAACTAAACAAACAAACAAACACATCTTGTGCATTAAAATAGACACCAACTATTTTTATTTTTAACACTGAGTCGATGACGCCGCTGGTGGTCTCAAAGTCTCCCGAGACTCCTCTTAAATGATATTCATCATAATCAAAATAATTTTTCCCCTTTTTAGCTTATCTGGCCTGTTAGACAATGGGAGGTATTTCCATCACTTAAAGTTTTCAATGATGTACCTGATGATTTAAAATCGGAAGGAATATTCCATGTAAACTGACGTAGTGCCTCTTTGTGACACCAATTCTAATACTACGCGAAAGGGATAGAAAATTGGTTGTTTGTTGTCCACTTTGGAAATATATTATAAACAGTTTATACAGACAACCCATATTCCATGACAGTCCCATCCATCCACCATATCATCCCTTGTCCAAAACATATGATATTGAAGTGAAACTACACACGGCATTTATAAACGTTAACGATTAATAGTTGGAGTGATGTATTAATTTGACATAATGCGTTTTCTCTCTAGTGGAATAGATACGAGTTCATATTTTAATAACAATTCTTGTGTTTGAACATAGAACGAACTGTATGTAGATAAACGATCTAAAATGTGATGTCATTCAGCAATTCATTTGATTAAGTTTATTTAAAATATCAAGTCCCTCGTAATTGAACGCATTAAATCCCACTGTAAATTGGAAAATTGTCAATACTGAGATTTTATCAATTGAACTATTTTATCTTGTTTAAGGTCATTCACACAATAATAGTTAATCTTATTTTCCTTTTTAGCTCACCTGGATTAGGGCCATGTAAGCTATTGCCATCACTTGGCGGCCGTCGTCGTCCGTCGTAAACTTTCCTTTAAAGATTTTCTCCTCTCAAACCACTGGGCCAATTGGAACGGAACTTGGTAGCATTGGTCCTTAAGTGGTCCTCTTTCCGAATCATATCTGATGACCCTGGGCGTCATCCAAGATGGCTCCTCTCTATGAGGAAATATTTGAACAACATGAAAACAAAATCCCTCCTTTTGGTATTCGCATGAAACCACATATTTCTGGTTGTGATATCAACCTTGATGAAATAGCCCTAATAAATATACCTCAATCGCCACCTTGGCTTGTACCCAAACCTAAATTTATTTTTGACCTCAGAAAACATAAAAAGTCTGAAACAAACCCTATTATAATTCAACAACATTTTGCTGAAATAAAATCAAATTTTGTATTTCATGACTCTATTTATACTGATGGATCTAAGGACGGAGACAAAGTAGCTGCTGCAGCAGTCCACGGACAGCAGGCAGCAACTCTCTGCCTTCCATCTTCCAGTTCAATATTTACTGCTGAAGCTAGAGCCATCATTCTGGCTTTAAAATTTGTCAGAACGTCTGATAAACTGAAATTCCTTATTTGCTCAGATTCTCTTTCATGTTTGTTGGCTATAGAAGGTCAGAAATATAAAAACCCTTTAATTGCCCATATTATTGAGTTCTATAAAAGACTTGTCCAAATGGGCAAAGAAATAGTTTTTATCTGGATACCAAGTCATATTGGTATCCGAGGAAACACAGTCGTAGATAGTATAGCAAAGGATGCTTTAAATGACCCAGTTACTAATGTGTCGGTGCCTTATACTGATTTTAAACCTTTGATTTATAAATATGTTGTACGTCTGTGGCAGTGCCAGTGGGATCTGCTTACAGACAATAAATTACATGCTATTGAGCCAACTGTTGGCACAAGTATTTGTTTCTTCGGCAGAAGCCGGAGAGAACAAGTGGTTTTAACTAGATGTCGCATTGGCCACACCAGGACGACTCACTCTTTTATTTTAGAGAATGAGCCGCCTCCTGAGTGTATTCCGTGCCAATGTCGACATAGTATTAAACATCTTTTAATTGACTGTGTAGATAAATCCGACATTATTAGTCGGTACTACACAGTCAACAATATGAAAGACTTGTTTACAAAGGTTGCTGGCAACCGTATTTTACAGTATTTAAAAGACGTTGGACTGTATTCGAGAATATAGTCTGACATTCCTGAATAGAGTCCAATAATTTTAAATTTGTTCATATGTTTTGAATGATGTTATTTATTTAATAGCGTATCTGTGATATTATTTTCCAAATTTCGTCTGTGATATTATTTTTGATTTTGAGTGTTTGTCTTGTATTGTTTTATTGTTTTATTTTCTCCTTAAATATTATTTGTAAATAGTTCATTCGTTTTAGATAGGATGTTTTAATCATACTTAATTTAATTAGTTCTCGCCGTGATATGGCTTAAATGTCGCCCACACGGCGTAAAACAATAATCAATCAATCAATCCAAGATGGCAGCCAGAGCCAAACATAGTTTACAATGGGACCCTATGAGAAATTTACTTAAATATCTTCTTGTTTGAAACCGCTTGACCACTTGAACAAAACTTGGCAGCAATGGTCCTTATGCAGTCCTCTCTTTCAGAATTGTGTCCGATGACCCCACCAGTCATCCAAGATGGTTGCCAGAGCCGAACATAGTTTAACATAGGACCCTGTGGGAAATTTACTTAAAGATCTTCTTGTCTTAAACCACTTGTCCAATTGGAACAAAACTAAGCAGCAAAGGTCCTTAGGTGCTTCTCTTTCAGAATTATATCCGATGAGCTAGCCCGTCATCCAAGATGGCAGTCACAGCCGAACATAGTTTAACATTGGACTCTATGGGAAAATTAAAACATCTTCTTGTCTAGGTCAATTGGAAAAAAACTTGGCAGCAATAGTCCTTAGGTCGTCCTCTTTCAGAATTATATCTCATGACCCGGCCCGTTATCCAAAATGGCCACCACAGTCGAACATAGTTTAACATAAAACACTAAGAGGGATTCAATTAAAGATCACATGGCCAATTGGAACAAAACTTGGCAGCAATGGTCATTAGGTGGGTTTCGTTCAGATTTGTATCCGATGATCTGACCTGTCATCCTAGGTGGCCGCCAGAGTCGAACATAGTTTAACATAGGACCCTATGAAGAATTTAATTAAAGATCTTCTTATATGAAACAACTGAGCCCATTGGAACAAAACTTGGCAACAATTGTCCTTAGGTGGTCCTCTTTCAGACGTATATCCGTTGATCCGGCCCGACATCCAAAATGGCCGCAAGAGTCGAACATAGTTTAACGTAGGACCCTATGAGGAATTTAATTAAAGATCTTCTTGTTTGAAACCACTCGGCCAATTGACACAAAATTTAGCGGCAATGGTCCTAAGCTGGTCCTCTTACAGAACTATATCCGATGACTGCGTCCACCATCAAGATGGCCGCCGGACACAAACATATTTTGATAAAAGACCCTGTGGGGAATTTACTTAAAGATCTTCTTGTCTGACACCACTGGGCCAATTAGAACAAAACTTAGCAGCAATGGTCATTAGGTGGTTCACTTTCAGAATTATATCCGATGACTCCACCCGCCATCCAAGATGGCCGCCAGAGCCGAAGATCTTTTAACATGGGACCCTATGGGGAATATAATTAAATATCTTCTTGTCTGAAACCACTAGGCCAATTGGAAGAAAACTTCGCAGTAATGGTCATTAAGTGTCTTCTTTCAGACGTATATCTGATGACCCCTTATGTCATCTAATTTGGCCGCCAGAGCCGAACATAGTTAAACATAGTACCCTATGGGAAATTTACTTAAATATCTTCTCGTGTAAAACCACTGGGCCATTTGGAAATAAAACTTGGTTGCAATGGTCCTTACTTGGTCCTCTTTCAGAAGTATTTTCTATTACCCCACCCGTCATCCTAGATGGCCGGAAGAGCTGAACAGTGTTAAACATAGGACAATGTAGGAATTGGAAAGATCCTGTTTGAAATTAGTGAGCTAGGTGGAATTTGACAGCAATGTTCCAGGCTGCCAGTCAAGATGGACATAGTCCAGGTGAGCGATACAGGTTCCTGGGAGCATCTACTTACACTTTCTTTTTCAAATCACCTTTACATGTGATACCAGTTGGTGTACTGATGAAAAAAAAGGTCACAAAAAGACCATGCGCGTTACGCACATTCAACACGTCGCTTATCTTCCTTATGCATAACAATTGATAATTTTAAATATTCCTAAGTTCATTATTCTGTTTATTTCAAGAATCCAAGAAGTCATTCGCTGTAATATTTTTTCCTTAGTTTAATAAATTCTACTTAATTTCATACGAGAATTGCTGCAAAATAAACAAATTTCCAATTCCTTCATAGCTAATATTAGTTTGGGACAATGTTTTCAATATAATTGTATGTAAACAATGTAATACACACACATAAAATAAGGATACTTTTATCGAATCACATTGACCAAATTTCGAAATTACTCTTCATTTTGCCAAAATGTAACCAAATAGTCTAGACACATGCGTTTAAATTATTTCCTATCCTCTAACTACTCCATGTACTCGATATACATCTATCAAAATGTATAAAAAATCACATATCATAATTTTGTTTTATAATAAGGTTTTTGATAGAAATGCAGATAAAAAAGAACATATACAAATGCCCCGAGTTATTTGATACATCGATCTTTGGACCTCATTGGAAAACTGCCAAATTTAATGAATACATGTAGTAGTGTTTTTTTTTTGTTTTTTTTTTACAAATGGTTCTTAAGTACACAGAAAGGTAAAATGTCCGTTGTATTTATGACTTAAAACTTTTCATATTTGAATTTATTTATTATATTTTTAGTATAAGTACCATTTAAGTATGGAAGAATAGTTTTATAGCGGTAACAAGGAAGGGCCTGGGAAAGGCGGACTGCAAAATTTGACAAAAAGGTTATGCTAAAATAAGCAGTATTAAATACTCTTGAATCAAATAAAACAATATATTCTAAAAATGTTGGACGCCCCTTCACGTACACACACACACACACACACACACACACACACACACACACACACACACACACACACACACACACACACACACACATATATATATATATATATATATATATATATATATATATATATATTATATGTTGTAGAAAGACATTTCAGTCATGGTATTGTATTGAATCCACACTGTTACCCTCAACTAGTTTACCTATGTTTCTCCGCTGTTATATAGCTGTGTTGCTACACAGGGAATTAGTCAAACTCAAGATGTAGATGTGTTGATGGATTTTATATTTAAGTTAAACCAATATGAATCATAGTTGTACAAAAATATATTTCTGTTAAGTATATATTAACAGTTCAAATACAAATTGGCACAATGGAAATATTCCACTTTTGAAATGTCACTACAGTATCCGCTAAAATATTAATATGTAGTCCTACGGTAATATCCGTATACTTTGTCCGTTGGTTTCCAACTCCCCGTAAAACAAATTTGTACAGTTTTTATAATTAACAGTTTATGTAAACACGATCAGACAAACGTAATTTTAGTTGGATTATATATAATTATATTAGATCTAGGATTATCTATTCTTATCCAATGATAAGGATTAACTTAAACAGGACAATCGACGAATTTTAAACAAACAAAAACTTAGCTTATAATAGATTAACTTAACACAATTTAAGTGAAATTTCAGATATTCACAATGATCTTAATTCGAATGTTGTATATATTTTATAGATTTTGTTCACTGTCACAGTTACGAAAACCTCTGCACATATAAAAAATGCCATTATTTAACATTTTTTTGGTAGTAAGACTCAGCTTGTTACTTTCTACTTACATTGTACTTTCATCAGATAGATCATGTAATAAATAATTATTACATTAGTTTTTAACATAGATCTACATTTGTAAAGCAAAATATTGTCCTCCTGGACGAAATATCATGATAATCTACCATGAGATTTTGTCCTTGTCTATGAAATTGTGTGAAGAGATTGATTTTATTTCATTCGAGAAATAATTCACGGTTGCTTCAAAATATCCTGATTTTACAACGGGTAGGCCCTTTATGCCAACTATTTTGTTATCGGCATTAAAAGCTTACCCATGGTAAAATCATGATACATTGAAACCACCGTCAATTATTTTTTCTCGCCTGCGACGAAAAGTCGCAGAGGCGAGATATAAGTATTACTTTCCGGTGACGGCGGTGTCGGCGTAAACTTTTTAAAAACTTTAATAACTTTGCACATGCAATACCTACAATTAAGATTTATGGTCCACAAGGTAGTTTATCGTATAAGGTTTTCCGCAGGATACTTGTCTTGTGACCTTGACCTCATTTTCATGGTTCACTGACTTCATAAATATGGATTTGTAATCCGCTTCCAAGTTTCGTGGTTAAATCCATTTCTCAGCAACTGTTATACCTAGGCCAACCATATTTGGTCTATAAATAGTTTTTAGTCGGTACGTGCCAATCTGACACTGGCTTGGGATTTTGACATCAATTTCATCTTTGAGTGACTTGTCACTTTTTCATGGTTAAGTCTATTTCTCAGCAACTAGAATACCTAGATCCCCCATATTTGATCAAAAGATATTTATTGGTGGGTACATGTCAGTCTGACACCTGGTTTGAGACCTTGACCTCAATTTCCTTCTTGAGGACTTTGTCACTTTTTCGTAGTTAAGTCCGTTTCTCAGAAACTGTAATACCAAGACACACTGTATTTGGTCTATTGATAGTTCTTGGTGGGTACATGCCAGTCTGACACTTGTCTCTGGACCTTGACCTCAATTTCATGTTTGAGTGACTTTCATCCAAATTTCTTGATTAAGTCCATTTTTGAACAACTGTAATACCTAGACCCATCCATGTTTGGTCTATAGATAGTTCTTAGTGGGTACATGCAAGTCTGACACCTGTCTCTGGACTTTGACCTCAGTTGCATGCTTGAGTGATTTTGTCACATTTTCGAGATTAGGTCCATTTCTGAGCAACTTTAATACCTAGACCCACCATAGTGGATAGATGTCGGTATGACACCTGCTTTTTGACCTTGTCCTCTATTTCTTTTAACGCATTTTCCTTTGACTTGCAAAATGTCGGATATCAGATAACCATTATTCTGTGTCCATGTGCAAATCAGGCGAGACATGTGTGTCCACTTTTGTAATTCTAATAGAACAGTTTTTACGACCTTTTAAACGCCGCAACATAGGGATTCAGACGGACAAAAACACCACCACACAACGCAAGCTATACTATGACATCGTTAAGGGGGGGGGGGGGGTGGGGGTGATTGGGTTGGGTGGTTACAAAACACCTAAGGGAGTTAACTATTTAAAAATCAGCTGAACGTTTTAATAAAATATTATTAGTAAAGAGAAGTCAAGCTTGTCATGATCAAGGTGTGAACTGAACGGACAACTAATTTTAATGAGCACTCAGATAAAGTAAATTTGATTATTGACAGTACTTTTTACTGCCTTTAATTAAATACAGAAGTGATCTTGACAAGATAAAAAGATTATCTACTGATAAGTGCTATATGCTTCATGCTCTGAGACTTTGGTTATTACAGAAAGCATAATTTTATTGTAGTAACAGATGAAACATACTACTACCCCATATACAGTGCATTTAATTATATGAACTGATATGTACATATATGTTAAGGTAGAGGCATAAGTTTTCGACGTATAATTTAACAAATACTTCTCATTCTGGATAAGATTTATTCTAATGAGAAGGTGTTCCAGATTTGATAGAATATACTTATAGAATCAGTGTTTGTCAAACTGTTATATATCTAATGAAATTATTATCTTCTAGTGGTATTTTGAGATTATTATTTTTTTCTATATTCAGCTAGGCAATAACTTTAGCAATAGTTAGAAATGTCACTACAAAAATACATTGAGCAACATCAACTGAATGAGGTACGTATAGTAAAGTTATATGTATATGTGTAAAATTCCTTATAAATGTCTATGGTGATTACAAGGGGTAATAAAATAACCCCGATTGCTAAAACACTGACGCAGGGCCACTCTATAATGAATCAAATGTTGTGATCACTAGATTGCTATAAAATCCTAAAATTAATTCAAATGATAATAATATTAATACCATGATATGTACTACTACTACTTAAATATTTTTATTGAATCAGATGCACTATCACATTAACATACGTGTCACTTTAATAGTTATGCATACATAAACAGTTTAAACTCAAACAAAAAAAAACGGAAAATAATATCAAACATTCAAGATGAGTAAGCATGTGAGTACTTCTTGTTCAAAATAAATTTGGTTTTTGGACTTCCAAATATTTCGGTTTTAATGCTGCTGATTAGAGGTAACTCCTTGAAATGCGTCGTATACAGCATAGTATAAATTTACTATATCTAATATTAGTATCTTTGGATTGTTATTTTGAAACTCCTGGGATGATGCCTCTGCATGGTGGACCCTAGGTCCCCGAGAGTATTCGCCAACTCAGTCGTGAGACTTGTCTGACATGATTATTCATTGATTTGTTACAAAAATCACCAGTATTTAGCAAAATTAAAAAATAATAGAAATACTAAGGGTTCATTCATTCTTAAGTTACACATGTAGATTTCGCGTGCTTCTGGAACTGACACCCCGTTATATTTGATGTTTCACTGGCTTTATTCGCACTGAAAATGTGACGGATGCCATTAAAGGAACAACACATTCTTAACTTTTCAGAGCACCTGATTTCGCCAACTTTGTAGTGGGAGTTTAAATGGCTTGTGCCTTAGTTTCTGTACGGTCTTGTCCTATTTGTATTAAGTTAAATGTTTTCTTAATTTTCCGTAATAAACGAATTCGAGCAGAGTTTGTTTGTTGTTTTCCATTCTCATGGATTTGTCTTGTACCTGAATTTCGAATTTACGGACTTTTTCCGTTGCTTTGTCCATTCTGTGGTTTTTGCCGATATCAATATATGCAGATACATGAATATAATAAATCAATCTGCTAATATGTGATCAGGAAAGAAACATTTCATGCGAAACAGTAGTACACGCCTAAATATTATTTTTGACGAACCCGTTAGCATAAGCGAAGCACAAATAGATGTTGTCCCTGAAAATACTGAGACAGAGATCGATAAAATATCACAAATATAAGAGATTAATCAAGAGGTAGCTACAATGACAGACAGAAATAATTTAGGGTTTATTCTTCATTCATTAAATCGAATGCCGGCTGTATTGATGTTAATCAATTTCAGGCTCTTATGGAAGCCGCTGCACGAGGAAATGTCAATTTGGTATTGGAATTATTAGACAAGGGTGCATTGATCAACTATCAAGACAATGTGGTAAGTCTCAAGTGAAAGAAAATTGCTCTTTGTAGAAGATACTTTAAACTATTCGCAACAAACCTGTACTAATTTTTTGGGAAAGACATAGAGTGAATCAGAGCGCAGATGTTAAACAAAGTATGTATTACTAAGTGAATAAATTTTTCAATATCTGTTTTAAAGAAATGTCATTTTCGATCTGTGCCATGTGACCATACCGGTTTTAATGACATTAACCAACCTAAACCAACGGCGTAAGTCATATATATATATATATATATAATTGAAAATAAAAGTTCCTTGGTACAGTAAATATATTCGAACAAGTAATAACGGAAAGACACAATTAAACAGTTAAAATGTTATAATGTTATATCGTTCTGTGTGAGCGCTTTCAGCCTCCTGGCTCTTCAGACAGTTAATGAACGTTGTTAACGGCAACGTCGCGACTGTTGTGACGCAACGTCATTATGGAAAGGCACTAGGGTACTTTCACTTTCGGTTCAGTGAAGGTTTATATTTCGCAATAAAGTGGTCTTCTTTTGCGATACGCAGAGCTTTACTGTCCAGCAAAATCTTGAAAAAAGGAAAAATACGGAATCTTCCTTTTCCACAACGATCGAAGTGTTTACTGCATGGAGTATTTCTTACGGAAGGATCCTTAATTTGCTGTTTGTGGACCCTAACTCTATCAAAGAGATGGTCTCCCGTTTGTCCAATGTAAAACACCTGGCAAGAGGTACATTTGGCGCAGTAGATAAGGTTTTACGTTTTGCAATTCATTGATGCATTCACTCGAAATGTTTCTCCAGGTCTAAACGTGATTGAGTTCCCTTCATCGATGTATTCGCACGTTCCACATCTCTTATCCCCACATTTGCTGACTTTATATACTTTTCCGGACTTTGAGTTAGTAAGAAGACGTTTTAAGTTTGGTGGTTGTCTTCGGCTATTTATTAAGCTCGATTCCGGGATTAGTTGTTTTAAATTCGGAGATTGGTGTAGAATCGGCAGATATTTTCTGGCACTATTGTGAATGTTATGGTTCCTCGGATTGTGTGTAATTACGAACGGTATTGAATTAGCTGTTGATTCTGGTTCTTTATTACGCCGCAATTCTTCTATCGGAATTATGGTTGCTCTTTGTATCGCAGAATTAATCAGAATCTCCGGGTAATTTTGACGCAAAAGATGGACTTTTAATTCTTTAAGACGCATCATCCGGAGTTCAGGATTAACCACTATTGTGCAGATTCTTCTGGCCAGACTAAACGGGATATTCCGTTTTGTATGAGACGGGTGGCAGGATCTAAAGTTTAGATATTGATGAGTATCAGTTTCCTTACAGTAAAGGTCTGTTACAATTTGATTATTCTCTTTTTTAATGAGAATATCAAGGAACGGAAGTTGATGTTCATCAGATTCCATCGTAAATTTAATAGAATCGTGTAGATTATTAATTTCGGAGTGGAATGTGTTTAGATCTTCACTACTTTTAGTCCAGAAGATAAAGCAATCATCAAGAAAACGTTTCCAGTTTTGTTTAATGTAAGTGCTAAAATCTTCGTCAAATGATTGAGTCAACGTATCATACATTTGATTTTCCAGAAACCCCATTACAAGCGTGGCATAGGTCAGTGCCACTTTCGTTCCCATTGCAGTTCCTTGGTCTGGAGATAACATTGATCATCAAAGAAAAGAACCAAAAGTGAAAGTACCCTAGTGCCTTTCCATAATGACGTTGCGTCACAACAGTCGCGACGTTGCCGTTAACAACGTTCATTAACTGTCTGAAGAGCCAGGAGGCTGAAAGCGTTCACACAGAACGATATAACATTATAACATTTTAACTGTTTAATTGTGTCTTTCCGTTATTACTTGTTCGAATATATATATATATAATATTACAACAGTGGATGCGTCTTGGATAAAAACGAAGGTCCCTATAAAAATTGGATCACCTTCACCTTCATTTTATGCATGAGTGACTCTGGTTAAGGTTTTCATTAAGGTCCAGTTTAATACACTGTAAGTCATGTAGGTATACTATTTCACCAGTTGATAAAAAATGAAGGTATGTATAAAAATCATATCAAACTGACCTAGATGCTAAATTTTATGCATGAGTGACACTGATTAAGTTTTTCGTTAAGGTCCAGATCTAAGACACTGTAAGTCATATAGGTATAATATTTCAGCAGTGGATGATTCTTGGAAAATAACGAAGATCCGTTGAAAATTTTTTAATCCTGACCTATATCTTATGAATGAATGACTCTGGTCAAGGTTTGCGTTAAGGTCCAGTTCTCAGACACTGTATGTCATATAGGTATAATATTTCACCAGTGGATGCATCTTGGAAAATATCGAAGGTCGTTATAAAACTTGGAACACCCTGAGGTAAATTTTGTGCATGAGTGACTCTGGTTAAGTTTTGCGTTAAGGTCCAGTTGTAAGTCATATAGGAATAATATTTCACCAGTGGATGTTGTTTGGAAAATAACGAAAGTCCTTAAAAATTTGGACCACCCTGAACCACATTTTATGCATGAGTGACTCTTTTTAAGTTTTGCGTTCAGGTTCAGTTCTAAGACAATGTAAGTCAAATAGGTATAATGTTTCACCAGTGGATGTGAAATAACGAAGGTTCCTATAAAAATTGGAAACACCTTCACCTTCATTTTATGCAGGAGTGACTCTGGTTAAAGTCCAGTTTTAAGACACTGTATGTTCAAAATAAAGACAGATAATTTCACTTTTATATACCGATATCTATATCATAACATGTTTCAGTGTAAATAAGACAGACATTTCAAGACCTTATTTGATTGTTTGGGTCCTTTGTATAAAATTTGACATTCATTTCTGTCATCACTTCAATAAATAAACCTGAATTTGTCCTAATTGCGGTTGCATTGATGAAATGTTGATAATTTTCTGGGTAAAAATGTTCATTTGTGTGTAACATTTGGTTTCGCAGAGATAAAAGGGGTTTAAGGAGCCAAAATTAGCTACTTTGCAAGACACCTAAAAATTTATATTTTTCTTCCGATTCTAATGGGGATTTGTTTTCTTTTAATTCTTTAAGTAGACATTAATATCCGTCACTTCAGATTTTCCCATCTCATTCTATTAAAATTCACAACTTATAGATAACTTATTGAAAAATCAGGTCTTCTTTGCGTGGACCACAGAACAAATAGAACCAAACTTTGGAATACTGGTTTGTAGGTGGTATTTTTACTGAGTGAGATGTCAACGACCATCATCCAAGATGAAAAACACAGCCGAACTTTATTTGACAAAGGACCCTACTTGAAAATTCAAGTAAAGAACGCATTTGTTTGAAATCAATGAAAAAAACAGAAAGCAGACTTGGACACAATGGTTCTTAGTTGGTTCATTTTTGTCTCGCCTGCGACGAAAAGTCGCGGAGGCTAGATATAGGTATTGCGTTCCGGCAGCGGCGGCGTAATTTTTTTAAAAACTTTAATGACTTTGCACATGTAATACCTACAATTAAGATTTATAGTTCACAATGTAGCTTATCGTAAAAGGTTTGACCCTTGTCTTGTGACCCTCACCTTATTTTCATGGTTCACTGACATTATAAACATGAATTTAAAATCTACGTCCGAGTTTCGTGGTTAAATCCAATTCTCAGCAACTGTAATACCTAGGCCAACCATATTTGGTATATAGATAGTTCTCAGTGGGTGAATGCCAGTTTGACACTTGGCTTGGGACCTTGTCCTCAATTTCACGCTCGAGTGACTTTGTCACTTTGTTGTGGTTAAGTCCATTTCTCAGAAACTGTAATATATAGACCTACCGTATTTGGTCAATATATAATTCTTGGTGGGTACATGTCAGTCTGATGCCTGGCTTTTGACTTTGACTTCAATTTCATGCTTGAGTGACCTGCATCACATTTTCGTGGTTAAGTCCATTACTCAGAAACTAGAATAGCTAGGCCCACCATATTTGGTTAATAGATAGTTCTTGGACTTTCATACCAGTCTGACACCTGGCTTGGGTCCTTGACCTCAATTTCATGCTTCAGTGACTTTTAACTTTTTTCGTGGTTAAGTCCATTTCTCAAAAGCTGTAATACCTAGGCCAACCATATTTTGTCTATAGATAGTTCTTGGTGGTTCATACCAGTCTGACACCTGGCTTGGGACGTTGACCTCAATTCCATCTTTGAGTGACTTTGTCACTTTTCCATGGTTAAGTCTATTTATCTCAGCAACTAGAATATATAGATTAACCATAGTTTGTCAATAGATAGTCCTAGGTGGGTACATGTCAATCTGACACCTGGTATGGGACCTTGACCTAAATTTCATGCTTGAGTGATTTTGTCACGTTTTCGTGGTTAAGTCCATTTCTCAGAAACGGTAATACCTAGACCCACTGTATTTGGTCTATTGATAGTTCTTGGTGGGTAAATGCCAGTCTGACACTTTTCTCTGGATCTTGACCTCAATTTCATGGTTGAGTGACTTTCATCCAAATTTCTTGATTAAGTCTTTTTTCAGCAACTGTAATACCCATCCGTGTTTGGTCTATAGATAGTTCCTAGTGGGTACATGCAAGTCTGACACCTGTCTCTGAACTTTGACCTCAATGCTTGACTTTGTCACATTTTCGAGATTAGGTCCATTTCTCAGCAATTTTAATACCTAGACCCACCATATGTGGTCAATAGATAGTTATTTTTGGATAAATCCTTTTGACCTTGACCTCAATTTCTTTCAACGCATTTTCCTTGTCGGGTATCAGATAATCATTATTCCTTGTCCATGTGCATACTCAGGCGAGACATGTAGTGTGTCCACTCTTGTTTATACTTCTATCAGATGACCCAGATCTCCAACAAATGGCCAATTGCAGAAATTTATCAGAAATTTGTCAGATAATACTGTATAGTTCCCAGCTCATGCTGTTAATATTTTCTGTAGATTTAGATGTACAAATACAATTTAGGATATTTAGGCAAATATCATTCAGGCCCACAAATCGAGATCATTAGGGTAATTTGCTACCTTCGTTTACTGAATTTTCTTTTTATATCTTAGTGTGTGGGAATATTTTTCATGTATTTGCATGATGTAAGAGAATATAACCAATGATTTCGAAAGTTTATGGTTCAGGAAAGATAGTAGATAGTTGCCACGCTTAATGAACTCGTGGCCACGCTTTATTTACTCATGGCTACGCTTGATTACACTTACTCGTGGCCACGACTATTGATTATTTAGCTAATAAATTACGGGCAGGAGTTTATAGAGCGCGAGTTACATGTAGTAAATCGTTTCAATTTATTTCTTTAACATAACTTTTTAGCCAAATAAGCTTTCGTATCAAGCTGTTTCAATACAGAAAACATCTAAATATTTTTATCTTGAATACTATTAAGATCCTTTTCGTACATGATATATTTTGTCACCTGCCTGCTGAATGAATTATTTGGTGTGATCCAATCATTATTCACAAACAGCTTAATATACGTACTGTATTTTGGAATATGCATTCATAATGGTTTCCGTCAAGACATATTGTCATTCTATTTAGTGCACATTTTAACGAGCTGCATTTTACTTTCACTAATCTCTGTTCTGAGATGTTTTTATCTTTATCTCTTTTAGTAATTTTTGTATATTTGGATTGCTACCATTTTTTTCTATTGTTTTGTTTCGTTGTTCAACAATTTAGACATGAGAACAGCTAATGAGTCGTATTCTATTTAGTTGAAAATTCTGTTTTATTTGCGCGTCATTTTAATTCTAATGGCATATTTGCTTTTTAATGCTTTTCAGGATAGAACACCTTTACATATGGCCGCGGAAAATGGTCAATACAAAACTTCGGCCATATTACTTGAAAAAAGATCAGATGCAACGTTAAAAGATTTCAGGGTAACTTTTGTGACAATATCATAACATGCATGTTAAGGTATCCGGACCATAAATGACCACGTGATTATTCAAAATTTCCCGGATGTTCCATACAACGCAATTGAAATGACCTCGGTAATTATCGTCAATCTTCGGAAATGCCAATATATAACTAACTTATTTTTACAGACTCTGCAGTGTGTTTCACTTCAGAAAAAAAATATATATACAAAATTCCAGCTTTAAATTGTTTGGTTCAGCCATTTACGGTCAAAAAGAGATACAATTTTCGATCATGATCTATTATGGTCCGGATACCTTAAGAGGACGAATACCTGTATACCTAAAGAGCAAACCAATAAACGCAATACATTAGACAGACAATCCCGGGAAGACAAATGAACAACAACAAACAACAAATAAACACTGAAAACTAAAAAAAAAACAATGCACAACACGAACTCCTATAAAAACCTGGAATTAACGGTACCCGCTGTGACTTTCAAGAAAGTCAATGCGGAGGTAGTCACAAATCGGTTGATGTACCTGAAATGTTACGATAGTGGGAATAGGTCCAGCATCATCTTAGATATTGGAACACTGTAAAGGTTAATCAACTCGTGACGACGACCGTAAAACTTCCTGAGTGATGACATCAACTTTTCCATAATAAAACCCTGGTTAAGAAGCTTTTGTAACAGCAATAATTCTCTTCGTCGAAAGTCATGGTAACTCACGCATGTCCTTGAATGTCGGATATGCTGAGAAACGTAGACGCCATATGCAGGCGATGCTGGTATATTGCTACTCAAGAAGACAAGTTTTTAATCACAATTTATCGACCAAAGAAAAAAAACAGAATCATAAAGTCCACCCACACATTTCCCGTGGAATATTTTTCATGAAAATGATGCAAATTTGTATCCAAAACAATGTGAAGGTGTTCCAACTCAAATCTTTAAAAAAAGGGATGATCTAAAAAAACAAATCTAGATACTTTGTAAATTGCATAAAGAGTTAAACAGAGTATTGAAATATGGTCTATTGCCTACATTGTTCTCTTTTATTGAATTAGAAATGGTATCATCATACCAATGATATCATGTCAGTCGCAGGCTTTTATAGATATCTTTCACTGAAGTTAAAAGTAAGAAAAAATAAGTAAGTTATTTTTTGTTCACTACTCTTGAAATTGAAATTCGTAAAGCTTTTCTAATTTGCAATACTTTTACCTTGTTTTAAGGAAATCGTGATTTTTTTTCGAGGTCAATACCGTTTTATCCAAAATATATATTTAGGCCATCTGTAGAATTTCATACAGAAGGTATATATAATCCTAACAGAACACTTACTAGACTAGTGAGCTTTTACCAACGTTGCAAGCCCCTGCAAAATATACTATATGCGATCTAAAGGTTTCAAACCATAAAAGTCGGATGAAATCATTTGGATTACACATCCTCTCATCGATTGATTTATTCGTCAAGATTAATTAATTGAATAATATTGCTTGTTATACAACTGGAACTTTTCATTATATGTTATTTCAGGGTTCATTGCCTATTCATGAAGCATCTATTGGTGGACATCTTAAAATTGTAGAAATGTTCATCCGACATGATCATGATAGTTCGGCAAAAGACTACATGGTACTATGTGTATCAATTCAGTTACTGTATTTAATAAAAAAAAAACATATATTGTATACGAGTTAATCGTTCTTTTTAAAATTTTTGATATATGTAAAATTTTACTAGTAGCCTGTAATTCTCTAATATATAAATTAATACAACATTGATTTAAATAAAGTCAAGAAATACCAAAGGGATATTCGAAGGAGAGAAAAATCGTTACAACTGACAAACTCCGGAGAACAACGAAGACAAGACCAAAACAATACATGCACTACAATTAAAAACTAAAAACGTATGAACAACATGGACCCCACCAAAAAACCGGGGGTAGACTAAGGTGCTCCTGAAGAGTAAGCAGTCTCTGCTTCCTGCAGGACACCCGCCATGCTGCTCATGTCAAATCCATGTCAAAACATGTTTCATGTCGCTGTCGGTTGGTAAGCTGGGCTACAACAGAGGAAGTGATCTGTGACAAGGAAATTTTAAGCAAGGATTTTGTTAATATTTTTAGATTTTTTTGTTGGCGGAATTCCTAATATTATAGTGGAATGTAAAAAATATATAATTTATAATTTAATGAATTATTGATTTAATTTAATAAATTTTCGTTTTTAATTCAAGCAGTGCATTGCTGCGTCATTGAGTTAAAATTAAATTTCCGAAACAATTTATGTTAATTATGTCTGTAGTTTCAATTTTTTTGCAGGAAAGGGATATTGTGCCCCTTCTGAAGACAGCACTCACTATATCTCGTTAAGTGTAGTTTCGAATTTTTTTGCCGGAAAGGGATATTTGGCCCCCTTCTGAAGACAGAACTCACGATATCTCGTTTAGTTGGCCATGGCTAACTATGTTTTGGTTACCCCCTTTGTTTAACTAACTTTATCTGTAGTAATCATTTTGGGTGAGCATGTTCATCAGATATTTTTTATGCACGATAGTCATCAAATGGAAACTGGAACCGAACAAGCGTTATAAAGATTAGATAATTAAATTGAACTGGTTCATACATTTTGTATAATATCCTTTTGTTTATTTATTTGATTTTGCTAGTTTACTAGGCAACAGTAAACCTATCAGAGAACAAAAAGCACAAATGTATGTAGGGTCACTCCGTTTCACAGTAGGTGCTAAGTCATCTCATTTTGTAAAAAAGACCATCAGTTCGTAGTCACTTCGACAATTTTTTGGCAAATTTTCTGTGATGATATGGAACAGTAGCGGCCAATTTATTTTAGGAACAGGTCTAAAGTAAGATTGTATTATGACATTTGCGTCGCTTTCCGTCAGAATGGCAAGATTAGTTCAGTCAAAAATGTAGTTTCATTTCAATTTCCTTCTTTTCCAGGGATTTACCCCTTTACACTATGCATCCAGAGAAGGACATCTTTCAACAGTACAATTTCTTTTAACATGTAAAGTGAATTATTCTTCTACAACAAATGAGGTAGTACTTTCTTTTCTTATCAGAAAAGCAGTAGACAGTGTCTATAACTTTTGGAAACTTTTGGTTATGATGATCTGAAAAAAGTACTAGAAATGAAAAACACTGTAATGGTCAATCAATTCATGATGACGACCGTAAAATTTCTTAAGTGATGACATCAACTTATCCCTGATAAAACCCTGGTTAAGAAGCTTTTGTGACAGTAGTAATCCTCTTTGTCGAAAGTCAGGGTAACTCACGCATGCCCTTGAAAATCGGATAAGCCGAGAAACGTAGACGCCATATGCAGGCGATGCTGGTATATTGTTACTCAAGAAGGGTAAATTAACAATAGGAAAGTTGAAGTCATCACGTTTGTCATAAAGTTTTGTCTTCAAACGTCCCTCATAGTCTATTTCAAGAAACAAATCCAAATATGAAGCGGACTTTGGTGTATATGTAGTATCCTTAATTTCAAGCTCACTGGGGTAGATAAGATGTAGAAAGTCTTGGAATTTGTCGTTATTTGCTCATTTGAGGTGAAATAGTAAACTTCCAGACTTCTAACAAATGAACATGATATGAAAGCGAATACTTTCTACCCTTACCCAACTGAATTAAGAAATTATTTTAACTTTATATTACAAATACAAATATTCTATTATTATGTTTAATTATTGTATTTTTATATCTACATCTGATTTGGTATTGACACTGAGACGTATGGGTACCCAAACCTCAACTATGAATTACAAGGCAGTGTGAAAACTCTCATAAATCTGCCCCTCTGAAAGCAGGATTACTCCCAAAAACCGAACGCTTTCATTTGGTCCGGAATTTAGACCTATTTGTATTTGCAAGTAAAAATATAATCCCAAAACCACCTTCTCTAAATTCCGAATTCCTTATATAATTTCTGGTCCAAAGCATATATATACCAGTAAAATTATCCTCAAAAAACCTTCCCACCACTTCATTCTATTCATTGAGGGGAAAGTGTTAAATACAAAACCTTATAATATGTACATGGAAATACGTGAAAGTACATCCGTTCTAATAAAAGATTCTAACTTCCTTTTATGCTAAAAAGTAACGAAGACGCAACAAAAAAGAATACTAATTATGAAATTTTCATGCCTATCGATATTTCAATTTATTAACTTCGAATTCCCCTCGGAACCTGTCAAAACTGGGCACTTTTACAGTCCTATAACTGTTTGGTTTATATAGGTTGAACTTCTTCATACTCCAAGAAATAAATTGTGAACTAAACTTATAATGTATTGAAGTTCAGTAGTAAACTCTAATGTTTACTTTATCTGTTAAATTTTTGATTTCTCAGGGTCTGACTGCTTATGATCTGGCACAAGACAGAGAAATAAAAGACACACTAAGGGTAAATAATGATTTAGTATACAGACAGTTTAAATTATACAATGCCATTAAACAACAAATTGGATAATAGGAAAGGTACAAAATGACATACCAATCAATCAACCGAAGCCAAAAGACAGAACTCCGGACATAACATAACACAAGAGAGCGGAAAACACAAACATATCAACAACAGAGATTCAGGATAGTTTGACCTTGTGCAGATACTGTACCTCAACTCTGTAATGCAAATGTTTAATTAGGTTGGCAGCACATTTCAGTTAATGCTTGGTGATTTGAAAAATCAACACTTTTGATTGTGTGTTTGTTTTTCCAAATGCAAGCACAGCCTTAAACAAAAATTTTCAGTTATCAAAGAATTGTATTTATACAACTGAGTCGACGCCACTGTTGGTTGGCTCCAAGTCCCCGAGGGTGTCCCCAGCTCAGTTGCTAGTATTCTCATACTAGCCCAAAACTTACAATTAACTGTTACAAAATTGTAAAATTTGTTAAAAATAAGGAGTATCTCCGTCGTGCATAGCTCTGTCCTTGGTGGTTTCGGCTTCACCCATTTTGGTCGTTTTGGTATATTTGAATTTGCTCTTCAACCCTTTGGATTATGTTTTTGTTTCAACATTTTAGGCCTTGAGCACAAGTAATGAAATGTAAATCGACAAAATGTGCACATCTTATGCATCAACATTGGTATCAAAGAATTAGATTTGGGAATATACGTAAATAATAATATACACTCATGACAGCACTTAATATTGGACCCTGCTGTGAAAATTCTTCTTTCATTGTGACGACAAAATATCACCAAACTCAACTTTAAAAGAAAATATTAAATTATATTAATTTACTTCACTTTCTAAAATATTTCTCTCCCCTTTTGTTTTATTTTGACAAACCAAATACATGTATATCTCTATATTTTTATTTTGAATTGTCTTTAACAGAAGCTGATACAGTTTGAGAAGATGGGAAATCCAAATGATTTCAAGCGACTGTTATCGTTTGGAACCTTTAGATCATATAACAATATAGTATATTTGGCAGGGGCTTGCAACGTTGGCAAAAGCACACTAGCAGGTGTTATGTTAGGAATATTTATACCTTCTGAATGGAATTCTACAGATGGTCTAAATATATATTTTGGACAAAACGGAATTGACCTCGAAAAAAGGATCATGATTCCTCTAAAACAAGGTAAAACATTTACAAATAACAAAGGGTTTACATGAATTAAAAAATAAAAGATAAGAAGAACAAATATAGTACAACGATAAAGAGGACAAATATACATATGAAGTAAATAAAAAACATAATCCATTGGACAGACAAACCAGGGAAGACAAATGAACAACCACAAGCACAACAAATAAACACTGAAAACTAAAAAACAATGAACAACATGAACACCTATAAAAACCAGGAGTGACCCCAGGTGCTTCGGAAGGGTAAGCAGTTACAACAACATTGTACCATTGTAATTAACATACAGGAATAGTACACAAAAAAGCAACTAAACAATGCTATTTTAGCTGTTGTTCGTAAGTTTTCAGACAATTTGTCAAAATTGCACTGAAAAACAGTTAAAATACATTTAATTTTACTTTATCACATCACAAATTTGTATTCTAAAAACTAAATTGTGTGGTGACATAAAATTATATATGTATCATGTGTAAAGAAGCTAAAAATATTGACATTCTTTTTAAAATGGTAATTTCATTATTTGAAAACCCTGCTCTTTTAATCAAGACAAAAACCAACACATAGAGTTATACAGCTGGAGATCCTCTGATAATTTCTATTTCAATGTTTGATAAAGAATAACTTTACTTTTTACTTTTACTTTTAATAATGTCCTTTTATTTTACTTTTTTGTTTCCTTTTGAAAATGACCATAATTGTAATCAAGAAAATGAACCCAAATTATTGTTTTTTTTATTTGATGTGTTATAGTTATATTGATTTATCTATGATTTATTGTAATTAATCCATTCCTTGTGGGGGCTGTGATAAGCAAATAAAATATCTGTATCTGTAAACGTGTTGGTCAAATAAACTCGGTTATCAACAGTTGATATATGCTTGCAACGAACAAGGTCACCAGCCAGGTTATTGGGTATATTAACACTAGAAAAAGTTCTGTAATGTTATTTAATTATGTGCTACATTCCTGAGTTGTACCAATTATGAACAATGCTCATGACATACATTATTTAAATAATGAGGTTGCAAAATGAGGACAAATCTGAGTCTTTTCAAGGAGTAGGGCCACTTCCTCCTGTATTTGTTTCACTCATAATCAATGTTTCTTTTTATCTTAAATTTGTATCTACTTTTTATCGTAAACGATTTCTTTAAATGCTGTTTTATTTAAACAGACAGAAATGTTATGCTTAATCATTAATCAGTTCAAGTTTTCTACCTTTAAAGGTAGAGTATATAGGCAATTTGGGTAAATTTGTATCACTTTTTGGCATATTGCCAAGAAGGACATTCAGAACCAAAACTTTTTCCTGTCATATCATATATAAGCGAACTTACAGCAAAACATTTGTTTTGGTTCTGATTGTCCTTCACGTTGAAAAACTGTCTGAAAGACGATAATTTGGCAAATTTGTGTCAAAACAGTCTCAGAAAGCGATATTCAGAAAAACTTTTCAGTAACTTATCTGTTAGTTGTTATAAGCAAATATTTAGCCCACAGATTTTGAACGGCTTTTAGCGATTTTTTACCCTATAAATGACCTTATAAATGAAATAAATGGAGGTGGAAATGGCCCTATTTCTTTATATTTGTTTCTTCAAATTTTTTATTAGATCTATTTTACCCATTTAAATTCCTAATTCGGGAAAATAAATATTTTTTTAATGTACCATCTTAATGTTTTAATTATCAAAATTAATTAACAATTCAAATTTTTGTTATATTTCTAGAACTAAAATTTAAAAAAATGCTAAAAGTCGAATCCATTAACTGAGGTTAAAAAAAGACAACTTTGCATAGGTCACCATACATGTACAAATTTTATCCTCAACACAAATCAAACGAGGTAAAAAATCTATATTTTCGACTTGATCTGCCAATTTTCCTTCAAATTTGGTTGAACAGATGGAAAAATTACTTGATTCAATGTCGATATATGTAAAACAGAACACCAATTACAATCTGCATAAACTATCAAGAAAATAAACCGTCAAATGTTTTTTTCAGGAATTGCTGGCCACGATGTCTTCGATAAGGTTCTTAGAGGAGACCCAGAACATGCAAAAGTAGTTCGACCAATGGAAGACACTCTCACTGTTTGCACAGAAAAGCCACAAGTGATTGAAGTCAAAGACGAAGGCAGTTTCAAAGTTTTCCAAGCTAGTGGGGGGAAAGATATATCTTTTATCCAAAAGAAAGAGAAAAGGGAAGAAACAGGTCCGCAAGAACAATCCGACTCAAGTTTACAATGGATGAGAAAGGATAAAAAAAGAGACGAACTAAGGGAGAAGACACTCACCCGTATATCGGCACCCAGTGAATTAAACATCCATGAAAATATCCTGGAAAAAATCAGGAAAGGCGAGTACAAGATGGAAATTGCTCCATCAGATTTAATTGATTTCGGCGGTCAGAAGTCTTTTGACATGACCCACCAGTTGTTTATACGCCATAAAGGTTCATTTGTACTGATGTTCGACGGAAGATATAATTTCTTTGAGACGCTGAGGGAATATCCTCAAGGAAACATTACAAACCATTGTAAGTTCTTCAAATTAACACTGAACCATAATTTGTGACTGCAGATTTAAAATATTAGATCTCCATAATAACAGAACCCAATAAAGGGAAACTTTTTAAGACAGGTAAAGATTAAAATGACTCAAATACCAAATGCTAACCCTTCAATTACATTACGTTAATTACTATACAATAGTAATATACCATATGAAAGGTAACATCAGTTGTTATTCTGAAAATACATTATTTTACATTTTGTTTTTCTGTTCAAACACGAAATTTCATTTATAAATTCATTTAAATACCGCTACCAATTTATCACACGTTAGTTTTTATGTGGTCTGTTTATTATGCTCTTTGGTTTGATACCTTAAGTAATAAATCATTTTATTCGGGGTTTTTGATGGATACTTCTTTGATTCTCCATACAAATGGCTTTTGCGATCGTTTGCGTCAGAAATAACACAATAATATACATTTATTTAATTTCTTTTTTTTTCAATTGTATACTTTTTGAGCTTCTTCCAATTGTCAAAAGTTTTACAGAAAAATGTTCATTTTAATATAATAAACAAGAACTAGTATATCTACTATTTGTATCGGATTTTATTGTTAGTGAAGTAGAAACATGTGCGTTATCCAATTGAAAGCAGTAATAATTTGATGTGGTAAAAACCTCATGTGTTTCCATATTGCAATGAAAAACTGTACTTTTCAAGCTGTAGGTTACAGTAATAAATGTCAACACTTATCTAACAAATATTTTGATGAAACAAATACATGAAGCAATTAAAAAAGTAGAATGAGCAAAAGATAACTGCATTTCAATAATTAAATGATGAAAATTGGTGAATACATAAGTCGAATTATTGTTTATAATACACATGTACAACTATATACTATCAATTTTGATTTTTAGCTCACCTGTTCTAAATGGCCATGTGAGGTATTGCAATCATTTGGCGTCCGTCGTCGTCGTAAGCTTTTCTTTAAAGATCTTCACCTCTGACCCAATTGACCCAATTGCAACAAAACTTCGCAGCCATGGTCCTTAGGTGGTTTTCTTTCAGAATTATATCCGATGACTTCAACAGCCATCCAAGATGGCTGACAGAGCCGAACATAGTTTAACATATCGCCCTATATGAAATTTACTTAAAGATCTTCTTGTCTTTATGTGGTCCTCTTTCAGAATTCTATCGGATGACTCCGCCTGTCATCCAAGATAGCCACCATAGCCGAACATAGCTTCACATAGTACTCTACGGGAAATTTTCTTAAAGATATTCTTATCTGAAACGACAGTCAGTTGAAACATAACTTGGCAGCAATGGTCCTTAGGTGGTCCTCTTTCAGAATTGTATCCAATGACCCCACTCATTATCCAATATGTCCGACAGAGCCCAACATAAATTAAAATAGATAGGACCCTATACGAAATAATTAGCACAAATGATGAGTTGTAAATCGACCAATACGAAAATTGGTACCAAAAATTTATTCGTCGATGACACTTTCTGAATGTTGGTTTATCTGTTTGATATCATTGCTAAATTGTTGTGTTTTGGCTTTTTGTTTTCCATAGGAATGGTTTCAAGAGTATTTGACAACGATAGATCAAGAACTTTAGTGCCTAATTTTATTTGCTGGTATATATTTAAGTCCGTTTGAAAATATTTTAAACACATTTTTTAATTTCTTTGTAGCAATTCTGACACACTGGGTAAGCTCAATCTTGACTTACTGCACAGAAGATGATAATACTATGCCAATGATTCTGTTTGCTGCAACACATAGTGACCTTTTTAAGAAGGTAAATTCGTTTTTAGACTTCGTAATAAACATGACACTGTGTTTTTACAATAATAAAACTTATGATACCAGTTTTAATGAGTTGTATGTGCACATTTCAGCAGTTCATCGGCATATCTCAATTCGTTTCTTATTATGGATAATTTTGATTGCAGGATGATATACCAGTTAGAAAGGACTATTTCATCAAGGAGTTAACGAAAATGTTCTCTGAGCACGAGCAACGAGAACACATCATTTTCAACACAGTTTTCTTTATCAACGCAACCAATCCATTGGATCCGGAAATAGACGCGTTGACGAAAAGAATCGTCGAAATTGCATTTAGCCAAAAATCATGGGGCGAACCTATGCCGATGGCATGGGTTCCGCTTGATTTGGAAATTTCAAGAATACGAGCATCAAATATCACCTTTATAACCAAAGATAGTTTAATGGGTTACAACTTAAGGTATGAAGATCTCTCACTATCTCTTCCTGAATTTGAACAATTCCTGAAAGCTCAGCATTCACTTGGTAAAATTGTATACTTCTCGGATCATGACCTGAACGAGTTTATTGTCATTCAGCCATCCGCCTTGGTTAATATTTTGAGGGCTTTCATTACTGATAAAATCTTTTGGCCAAAAGATAAAAAACTGCGGAAAATCCATGCAAACTTGAATGAAAGTGGAAAAATTACCAGACAGGACCTTATATCTCTGTGGACGCAAAAGCAATTTAACAGTCTTATACCTGATGATGATTTAAAGCACTTTATAATTAAAGTCCTAGTACACTTGGACATTTTAGTTGAGCCAAAATTTCACAAAGAAGTTGATCAGGAAAGAGAGATACCACCAGTCTACATAGTTCCATGCATGATAAAACAAAGCCCCCCTGCTGATTTCCTGCAAGATGACGGAATCGACGAGAAAGCTATTTGCTTATCATATCGTCTCCTCAAATCTGCTGTCCCATCTGCATTGTCATTCAAACTAATAGGCGCAGTTTTGACCACATGGCCTTTGAAGGAGCAGTGTGGGCATGTCTTCTTATTTCAAAAATCAGCTGCATTGCATGTCGATGAACACAATGAACTTAGAATTCTGATGGACGAAAACAGAGTGTTAGTTTACCTTGTACATGCAGAATCAAAAGCACACATATCGCCAGACATTGCAGCCAGCATCCAAGAATGTCTTACTTTATCATTGCGCAATGTGTTGATATTTTATTACAAATGTGCAGGAAGAGACATAACATCAGGGGATGTTCAGAAACTATTTGAAACGGAGGTCGGGGTCGTCTGTCAACGGAAACCATGCCTCATAAACTTATCTCTAGCGAATGAGAAACATTCCCATTCCTGGACTTGCCATAACCGCAAAACCCATGAAACAAAATACCCACTGTATTGGCAGTTTGATAAGGTATATATATATATATTTATTCGATTTCGTATTTTTCTTTGATTTTGAATCACACGTTCTTATACTTGTATCTATCGATGAATTATTGCACTTGTTAAACAATTTCTAACCAACTATCCTGATCACATGAACACATCAGCTCACTGAAAGCACATGATTCACTAGTTCTTGATTTCTCTGACGCGCTCGTTATATAAAACTTTATACTACCAAATACATAAATAATATCATGTACTTCTGCAATCACTATTCTCCTAGGAAAAGGTTATTTTTTTAGTTTATGAATTCAGAAGTTGATTAATAACAATTCTTATTGACGAATTTGTTTTGTTTTGTCTGCTTTCATAAAAAGAAGGCTTTGGGGATATTTATTCAAATATTTTCAGAAATGAAACATAGGTCACAAGGTTTTCTCGGCAATAACATTGGAATTGTATTCATGTATTCATTGATAAAGGTTTGTGTTAAAATTTCCCATTTTCATATATGGAAAGCGCCCTGACATCAAAAGACAAATTCTTAAAAAAAAAAACAGTTGAAAGTCAGGAGAATTTCAGAAAAATAATTCACTTGTTACACAATTACGATCCACAACATGATACACGATTTTTTGTTATGTGTAGAACGATACACCATATTACATGTAGCTTTTCCTATTGGGAAAGAATATTCTGGTTTTATTAAGGGCAGTAAAAGTTGTACTTTTTATTTGTCAAGGTAGCAGTCATTTTCAAGCTGTTGACTAGTAATCCTCTTGTTCTTATGGCACCTTTTGCAACTTTTCAGCTGTACGTTCATATCAAAGAAAGAAAATTTTAGTTTTTTTTACAAGTTTACTGTTGTGAAATAATAGTCTATATTTACTACGTATTGCTTCATGTTTTTTATATTGTGTGTACAAAATTATTTATACAACTGTTTGGATCATTATTTTGAAGTTCAACATTTTATTTTTCTTAATAAAAAATTAAGAAATCATTCATGGCAGACAAATAGTAAACATTATTTGAGCAAAAGTTTATCCAGAGCATAAGTGAGGGGTAAAATTTAAGCAAATAATGCTACCCATATTAAAATAAGGTACATAACAGTATTAACAAAACTCGCAAGTCCATAAGACGTGTGACAAAACTGGTATCACACCACTGGAAAGTTGCAACCGTAATGGTCCTGACTTGGTACAGGCATTTCAAAAGAAATGGTGGGTTGAATCTAGGTTTTACAGCGCGCCAAACCTCCCGCTTCCATTACGGCATAAAAGTACCAGTGGTGGTAATCAACATAGATATGCTGATGTCAAAGTTGGTAAAGTAGAAACAAAACACCAAGATAAGTTATAAAAATATGATACGAATATATGGCTCCCATGAATCATTATAAATATTCAAATAAAAATAGAAATTAGGTAAACGAAGTGGCTGACACTGCAAAATTTTGAAACTTCTGAAACAGAAATCGAAAAGTAGACAATAAATGTGATACAATAAAACTTAATTTTCATTTGATTTAGTGGTACTTTGGAGCAAAAACTTCCAACCAATTGTAGCTATTTTCACCGTTTTGACAGTTTCTCTGGTGAGATTCAAAAGAACAGCGTTTACAGGTCTAGCATGTGGACCCTTTGTTGGTAATCATACTGTATTGGATTTTATAGTGTGGTTTATACACCAGAGTGTCCGGGTAGATAAGGGGGAGATTTGAGTACCCGTAAAACCAGTTTAACCCAACCACTATTCAGTGTCTGTACAAAATCAGACTATCCTCACTCTCTGTTGTGTTCATGTTTGTGTCTTGTACTCTCTTATGTTATGTTTTTTGTCCGGAGTTCTGTCAGTTGGGTTCCATTGATTGAGTGGTATGTTATTGTTGACCTTTCCTGTTATCCATATTGTAATTTTGACTATGACGATCTTAATACATCTCTGTTTGCAAAAGGAAAGCAGCACACCATATTAGAATGTTTATTTTTGACAGTGCTGAAGTATTGTTGAAATGTTAAAATACAGCCTATCGCAATTATTGTTTGTCCCACATACTTCAACAACTGATTTTTAAAAAAAAATACACCCAGAGATTATAACAATGCTGTTAATTTCAAATAACAATTTGGTATACCCGAAAAGTCAACATTGTTCAAACTTTTGAAAACAAAACTTGCATATAATCAGCAACATAAAGTTTGTTTGTGCTGACGTAATACATTACGTAAAATATTAAGTAATTGCACACAAACATTTATCATTGTTGTTTGCAAAATTTCCAAGTTTTATATATGGAGTCCTTTATGATTTCCCAAGGCCCTAACATTTCTCAAACAAAATGGACGCCTGAGAAATTTCCTGTTCAGGTTTTGCAAGTGAGTATTGACGATAAGAAATAAGTAAAATAATTTGGTATTTCAAATTATCATTCGATTCATGTTTGATTTTCTAAATAGTTGACATTTCGCAACTTCGGGTATTTCTACAAGGAGAAAGAGAGAGAGGTTTAATATCGCTCCACAATTTAACTCGATTGGAATACATAGGATATGCATAAATCTATATATATTCTCAAAATTGGTCACGATTCTCTTCGCGTGAGTTGTTAGCTTTTACTGTGGGATACGAATAATTAAAACCAATAGCTAATCAATAAAAATAACAGTTGCACAATAAATTTAAATTGTTTAATATAAACTATAATCAGCAAAATGTACATTTTACATCTAGACTGTGGGCCTAGAAAAATGTCCAGCAGGATGTACAGGTGAGTACATATTAATAAAAAAGATAAGTAGTAATGTAATTTCTGAATTGAAATAATTTTCACTTTTTGAAGACATATTTTGATTACATCGGCTTTAATGAATGGAAGTTTGTCATAATAAATTAAGATATTTGGAGATAATAAAGACATAAACTTATTCAAGCGAAGTGAGTCAGATGTCATTATAAAAGTAAGTAGTAATAACGAAAAAGTTAGAGGCTTTATTTTTAACACTTATAATGTATATTTATATACACTTATCGTTTTCCAGGTCTGTCCGAGGAATTATTGGGCAAATGTCCAAGCGGTAAACATTTGGTTAGGATAGCAGAAAAAGTAGGAATCCACACATTTGATAAGTTTGTCATCGAATTGGGACTTAGCAAAGCCGATTGGGAAGATGCAGACTTTGAATACAGGAGTTCTGGACTGCTTTGTGTAAAGTTTATGGCGTTGTGTAAATGGCGCGAGCAAAAAGAAAAGTCTGAAAAGGCAACTTTTAAAGATTTATCCCTAGCCCTTAAAGAAGCAGAGGGCAATCAGCATTATTTGTGTCAGGTATTTTTATTTATGAGATATCTTGCGGTTCAATATTTCCATTGTGCCAATAAATGTTTGCTGAACGACTTCTTGCAGTCTGTTACACTATTAAAGGAAATAAATTTAGCAGATGTTTTCCCGCAACCGTGTTTACACCCTTTTTTCCAAGATACAAGTTTTACGATAGCCAGCTTGTATAATCTTATTTCAACAAACTTGTTTTATCAGTTAAGCCGGAGAATGTAAAAATTAAAAAAAAATATGCCATTAAACTTTAAAAATCAAATCACAGGAGGTTTAGTAAAAAGCCTGTCTCGGCAATGAATCATACAAGTGAAGCTAGATCTAAGCTTTGAGCTTGTGAAAAAATCTTTCCTACGACAAATTTATAGTCTTATTATCAAATATTGTCAGCTATTCACAATCATTTCTTTTAATTTGTTTTTCATTTTGTAGATATTCAGAGAAAGGACAGACATAATAGGTTAGAATTTACCTCTGGTGAAATATTTGTAGTATTTGTTATATACTTTTTGTTATGGTTAATACCGAGTTTTGGTCTAGGTTCTTTATCTATTCAAAAATCTAGAATAACAAAACGAGACTCCAAGGCCACATCAAATTGATTTTTAGTTCTTTAGATTTCGCCGCTCCGATTAGCAGACTTTGAAAAAAGTTTAATAAAAAAAACTTTTGCCGCTTCATTTTGCGAAAATGCTGAAAAGTTTGCCCAAAATTCTTCATTTCTGTTTTAAATTAAGAAAAAAATGTGTTCGCTCGCTAATAAAATTTCGTAAAAAAAATTTTTTTCCCCATTTTTTGCAATGTTTTTGTTAACAAGAAAACAAATCAAAATTAAAATTTCGCTCGCATCTATTATTTGCGATAAAATTCAATGAATCAATAATCAATTTCGTGTTGCCTTAAAAGATGAACGAAACAAAAAAAAAAAAAAAAGAGACCATGTACCAAATCCAAAAAATAACTGATATTTTCAACACAAACATCGGATTCTCTTTTTTAAGGTTTGAATGCATTTTTTTACTTTCACTGCAGTGTTGAATATATGTTGTATTATATTATATTAAATTCTCAACATTATGTTGTAATGTCATAGGTGTTGTGGTGAAGTCGTTCTTTACGTAAAGGACAATAATTAGATTAAGATTATTGGAAACAAAAGATACAATGAAGTTTAGTACTAGTTTCTTTCATATTAAAGAAATATTTGAAACATTCACGAAAAACTACTATCGTTCTTCATTATATCTGTAACCTGATTTCCAAGGGCATGTGTCAGTTACCAGGCAATTATATTACCGGGATGGAATAAAAATGTGCCATCTAAATCCGTGTTTCATGTATTTATGATTCGGATAATGAAAGAGGATTACTGCTGTCACAAAAACTTCTTAACAAGGGTTTTATCAAGGATCGGTTGATGTCATCACTTAGGAAATTTTACGGTCGTTATCACGAATTGATTGACCGTTACAGTGTTCCAATATCTAAGGTAATGTTGGACCTGTTCCCACAGTCGTAACATTTCATATACATCCACCGATGTGTGTCTTTCCACCGGATTGACTGTGTTCAACTTCACGACGGGTGCCGTATACGGAACAGGAACTGCTTACCATTCCAGAGCACCTGGGTTCACTCCTGGTTTTTATAGAAGTTGTTCATTCTTTTTTTAGTTTTCAGTGTGTATTTGTTGTGTTTGTTCATTTGTCGTTCCGGGTTTGTTTGTCCAATGGATTAGTTCTTTTTTTATTTGCTCCTTATGTATATATATTTGTCCTCTTAAAAGTATGCACTGCTTCTTATCAGATGACTACACTGAAAAGGTTTCTAGTTTACCTACCGAATAAATTATATTAAAAATTTACTACTGTATGTTACGGATAGTTATATAACAATGATAAAATATTCGACTATTCAAAGTTATCATATTGCCCCCATCATATTAATAGCTTTGGTATGGAATTTTCATATTTCAGGTCTTTAAATCAAATTGAATTGTCGTATCACTTGACTGACAGAAGTGATAAGCTTCGTAGTGTCTGACACAATTCAACCCAGCTTCTTTTGTTTTCCACACTTAAATTCGACTATATTGTCTTAAATTAGATACATGTATTAATGTATTATATCCTAAGGTTCCATCAAATATTCACCAAGTGCATGGAAAATATTTAAAATACATGTATTTGTTTCACAAATTGTACGAAAATTTTTAGCCAAGTTACAATGACGTTGCAATCGTGTAGTTTCTTGATGAAAGTCGGACGGGTGTCCACAGTTGATTCTTGGTTTATATCTTTAGCCTCCTTTGTCAATTCAAACAAAATTTTGATGTTTTCAAACAAAACGAGACTCATAGTCTTATTGATTTTGGTATCAATGATTGATATAAATTTGAGAAAACCTCATATTACAAATACTGCACCAACGCCGTGAAAGTTTTTTCGTAAGAGGTTCCTGAAGTGGATACCTTGATATGCAGGGTTGTCAATTAAAATGAGAAAATCTAATGACAAACATTAACAACAACACTTCAAGAGTGTGCATATTTCATTCATACATTTATGGTCGACATGGTTCGCCTGTCAGGAAGGCGTCATCAGAGTATTTATACTGTTATACGAACCAATATACTACGAAGAACCATTAGATCTAAAGGTCAAGTAACTGTTATACATTTCAAGAATAACTTTAACAATAATCAGTTTTATAAATCTTTTCAAATTCATTCATATTACATATCAAATGACTATGCTGAAAACGGCGTCGAACCCCCAACTAAACAAACAAACAAACATATCACATAACCTGACCCTTAACAACCAATAAACAATGACATTACACAATAATGTACTGCAGTCTGAAATTATTTCTAACAAATTTCCTGATGACGCCTGCCTTGCAGGAGAAACATGACCATCAATGTATAAATAAAATAAGATGAATAATCATAAAAATATGCAGACTCTTGAAGTCTTATTGTCAATATCGGTAGTTTTAAAATGAAAGATTGTGATTGAGAATGTCGTTTCCGGGTTGTATCTTCATTTTGCGTCCATCTATTAAAACCAAATTTTGACATTTTGTAAAACTATGAGACACAGAAGGCTATTCGTTTTAAATTCTCATTGAAATATTTTCTGGAAAATCTTGATTTGTTTCTAATAAATGACATATTTTGAGAAATGACAGTATCTGTAGTTTGATAGAGTTGATTTCTACGAAACTTAAATATTTGGTTTAAAACAGTATGAGACTCTGAAGTCTATTAGTTTTGTTAACATTCAATAACACGTTTTTTTTTTTTTTTTTAAGAAACCTCATTTTTAATTCAGGATATACAAATTTGGATAACTGACTGTCTCTTTAGATTGCATAAGATAATTTTTACAAAATTCAATTGATGAATATATTAATGTTTTCGTCAATTAATGGAATTGGTTTGGAAAAACAATCTTTAAAAAACAAGATTTTGATAATATACTTTAAAACAAGATCTCATTTTTTATGTTTTTTTTCAAAAAATTAACCAATAAAAAGTTCTTATTATTCTGGTCTTTAGACTTTCACAATAACAAATATTCATTCTTCAAAATGAGGTTTCCAGAAAGAAGGCGAAAATTCTCTCTGTGTATATATATATATATTAAAAGTTTCTGTTTGTATCAAACACTTAAAAAACTCTAACACAGATCTTCCGACGTTCCGGCCAACCGACATTCATCTTGGAATTTATTTGGATTGACTACATGTTATGGAAACCAACGTCATAAAAAGGTAATAGTAACGTTAACGTCTATGAGATAATAATAGAATTGGAGAATATTTATTGTCTTTTTATAGATGATAAAACGAGGAAGTAAAAAGAGTAATTAGTTGCTGTATTTAACATTAATCCCGTATGGTTCCAAAGTGTTTAATTTCTTCATCCAGAACGCTTCTTTTACTTCACGCAAGGTTGAGCTTCCATTTACCTTCTCTATACCTAGTACCCGTAAATCATCTACGTTGTGATTACCTTTTGTAAAATGTTTGCAAACAGGATCATCCGATCTTTTCGTTCTGATTTTTGAAAAATTAAGTAACTGTCTCTGGTATAGAGTGTCTCCCGTTTGTCCGACATATATCCATTTTTCGCATTTCTTGCAATAGATGCAATAGATGCAAGCATCTTATTGAGAGTGAGGTATTTGCAAGCATCTTATTGAGAGTGAGGTATTTTATGATAACAATGATAGTCAATATAATATTCAAGGAGAAATCAACTGCAAAACTACTAGTGTCATCTATTGCATCTATTGCAAGAAATGCGAAAAATGGATATATGTCGGACAAACGGGAGACACTCTATACCAGAGACAGTTACTTAATTTTTCAAAAATCAGAACGAAAAAATCGGATGATCCTGTTTGCAAACATTTTACAGAAGGTAATCACAACGTAGATGATTTACGGGTACTAGGTATAGAGAAGGTAAATGGAAGCTCAACCTTGCGTGAAGTAAAAGAAGCGTTCTGGATGAAGAAATTAAACACTTTGGAACCATACGGGATTAATGTTAAATACAGCAACTAATTACTCTTTTTACTTCCTCGTTTTATCATCTATAAAAAGACAATAAACATTCTCCAATTCTATTATTATCTCATAGACGTTAACGTTACTATTACCTTTTTATGACGTTGGTTTCCATAACATGTAGTCAATCCATATAAATTCCAAGATGAAGGCCGGTTGGCCGAAACGTCGGAAGATCTGTGTTAGAGTTATATATATATATATATATATATATATATATATATATATATATATATATATATATATATATATATATATATGTTTTTTCTAGACAGTGCCGACAGCAGACTTCAGATTATCCCAAAAGACGAGGTGCTTCAGAAATTACCAAGAAAAATTGGGAACTGTTCAATGCAACTCGGAATAGAGCTTGATCTTGATATAGGTGATATTGAGGAGACCATTTACAGATATCCAAAAAGCATATTTGATCAGACATATGATATTCTGAGGAAATGGAAACAGAGGAGTAAAGTTAATAGACTATTCAGATTGATGCAGGCTTTACAACGAGTTAACTCTGCTGGGTTGGCATTTTTGAGACAAGAGTACAAACTTCACTAATTCCAACTACATTATATACTAAGTTGCAATAATTAGAGATAACAAGACATTTTTTTTTAGTTTAGATAGAATTTCATGAAAGAATATTTTTCATGGTTGCCGTTTTCGTGAGGAAAAACTGGACTTTCATAAAATCCAGATCGTCCCAGTCCACAGAGAGCGAAGGGAAAGTAATAAAAAGTAATATTTTATTCCAAGGTATGTAAATGACAAAAAAATACATTTTGATAGCTTCACAGCAAACTGTGTGTCGAAGGGATGTTTATACACATTTTGTAGTGTCGTTTGACAAATGATAAAATAATAAAAGGAAAACGAAACATTTAAGGTCACACTTTGACCTTCAACAATTACTTCAATGTATGTTTGCAATATCAAATCACGTGTACTCACTACAATTGAATATAATTTTTTTTGTAATGTTTTTATTTTTGCATAGAACAGTGACTAGCATTGTCAGTTAATAAAGTCACATGTCAATACAAATGTAGATAAAATATTATAATTTTACTTGTTTAAAAAAGAACTTCATAATCTTAATTTACATATTACATGTATTTTTCACCCACTGAGTACTGCTTCAAGGCATGGCCATTTCTGTTATATTCTACTCTTTTGTGCAGGGATAGTAAAATAATATGATAAGTTTTCTATCTTTATCCAATATTTTAGAACCTCTAATCCATCTTGTAATAATTGGATTTTTCCTTTGCATCTACGTAAATATATAAAATAAAATAATTTTTTATCATTAACTGCTAAATGTATCCCATTTTTTTTTATAAAGGTATCTTAATGTAGCCAAAAAGTTCTTACAACATTACATTCCTAGAAAAGATGGAAAATAGTTTCTTTTGTTTCATTATAAAAAGTACAGACATTTTACATCTGTTTCTTTTATACTACATTTTATATAAGAAAGAATTACAAGGCAGAATTCTGTGAACCAGCTTATATTGCAAACATTGCAATTTAGTGTCTTGTGTGACAAGAAACGGATTCTGAAAGATATGCTGCCATGTTTCCATTTCAATATCTAATATCAGCAAAAGAATACCGAAACAAAAAAACAGTGAGAAAAGTCCACAAATTCGAAGTTCAAGGAAAAAACAAAGTCCGGATAATCTAACACAACAAACAAATGACACAAGGATAAACAATGTACATGCACATGTATAACTAAAAGAATAAAAAACGTATAATAAACCTACCAAAACTAGAACAAGACAGCACAAAAACTAAAACACTAGCAATGTGAACTCCCCCAAAAAACTAAGAGTGACATCAGGTGCTCCTGAAGGGTAAGCATGTCCTGCTCCTTTAACGGCGCCTGTCACATTGCCAGTGAAGGATCAAGTATACTGAGGTGCCAAGTCCGGTGGGGTGTCAATTCCAGAAGGGCGGGCAATAAATATCTTACTCATATGCGAGATAGAAACTTCCTATTGGCCAATCAATTCGTGATGATGACCGTTAAGCATTTGGAGTGATGAAATTAACAAAGACTGAACATAACCCTATCTTAGAAATTTATGTGACAGCAGTCTAGCCCTGTGGAGAAAATCGCCGTATAAATCATATGTGCGGCAGTAACGAATCAACTGTGAAATATACATAGCATAGGCGGGAGACCATGATGTCTTACTGGTAATAAAGGGGAAGTTCAGCATCGAAAAATTAAAATAACGTTTGTCATAAAGTTTTGGTATCAACCGCCCATTATTAGCTCACCTGGCCAAAGGCAATATCAGATTTTGTCATCATTTGGCGTCCGTCGTCCGTTCGTTAACTTTTCACATTTTTAACCTTCTCTGAAACCACTGGGCAAAATAGAATTAAATTTGGCAGGAAGCATCTATGTAAGGTTCTATATAAAGTTTGCTTATTTCTAACCCGATCGGACAACCAACATGGTCGCCATGGACAATTGTTGTTTTTGATTTGCTGAGTTTTCAAAACTCTTCTCTGAAACTGTTGGGCCAAATGGAACAACACTTGACAGGAAGCATATATGGGAGGTCATTTATAAAGTTTCCTCGTTTTTTTCCGATTGGAATAGAAATATGGCCACCATGAGCAGTTCTTGTTTTCTATCTTCTCCTTCTCCACATGGAACGAAAGTTGACAGGAAGCATCTATGGGAGGTTCTTTACAAAGTTTCCTCATTTCGTCCCGATCGGGCAACAGACATGTCCGCCATGGGCAATTCTTGATATAAAAAAAAATCTTCTCTGAAATCGCTTGGCCAAATGGAACGAAAGTTAAACTAGATACCCTAATGATGTTTGTGGCCAAGTTTGGTTCAATTTGGCACAGTAGTTTCAGAGGAGAAGATTTTTGTTAAAGTTAACAGACGACGACGACGACGACGGCGGACGGACGCCGGACGCCAAGTGAAGCATTATGAAGCATATAATGGAAGGTCTTTTATAAAACTTCCTTATTTCGTCCCGATCAGACTACAAATATGGCCGCCATGGGCAGTTCTTTTTTCTGATTGGTTGATATAAAATGTAAAACAATCTCCTCCGAAGTTGCTTTGCCAAATGGAACAAAACTTTACAGGAAGCATCTATTGGAGGTTCTTAACAAATTTTCCTCATTTCGCCCCCCTGGGCAACAAACATACCCCATGGACAATTCTTGTTTCTCATTGGTTGATTAATTTTTTTTCTCTCTGGAACTGCTTGGCCAAATAGAACGAAACTTGACAAGAGGCATCTGTGGGAGTTTTTTTAAACCTATCCTCATTCCTTCCCGATCGAACTACAAACATGGCCGCCATGGGCTGTTCTTTTTTTCTGATTGACTGATATAAAACAATCTCCTCTTGAGTTGCTAGGCCAAATGGAACAAAGCTTGACAGGAAGCATAAATTGGAGGTTCTTAACAAATGTTCCTCATTTCGTCCCCCTGGTCAACAAACATGTCCGTCATGGGCAATTCTTGTTTCTCATTAGTTGATTAAAAAAATAGTTTTACTCTGGAACTGCTTGGCCTAAACTGTCTACCAAACTTGACAGGAAGCATCTATGGAAAGTCTTTTATGACATAAATGTTATTCTTCCTGATTAGACGACAAGCATAGCTGTCATGGGCAATTCTTGTTTCTGTATTCCAACTAAATGATTTTCAATGTTTTAAAGATTTTCAAAGTGTAAAATCTTTTGTCTGCAATCTCGTGGTATTGCAGATAAAATATTATTTTGATATATGAAATCTGAAAATTATACCTGTTTTTCAAATCTTCAAGAGTATAAAAACTACCATTTTGAGAACAGTGATCATTTATATAAAATATATTGTTTTTACACCATTCTTTATGCAGACACAGTCATGTTTCCAACTACTTTTATTTTAGAATTAAGCCATATAGGTTGGCTCAAAACATCGAAACCATCTACACATTCCTCGTTTATGTCCTTCAGATTTGCAAAATTCTCTCACAACAATATAACATAATTTATAATATGAATTACTTTGAACGTCAAATTGCCCTGGAAGAATTGGCATGGGTCGTGTTAAGTCAGAACACAATTCATATTTGAAACTAAATAATTTTCAGATTCTGCCAAAAATCAACATTTATCACTATCACTTGGCGTCCGTCGTCCGTCATCCCTCGTCTGGCGTACATTTGTAAAATTTTCCTTTAAATATCTTCTCTGAAACCACAGGGCCAATTGGAACTGAACATTGTATGAATGATGGTTCTACAAATAATCCTCATTTCATCTTGATCGGGCAAAACACATTGCCGCCATGGGCAATTGTTGTTTCTGATTGGCTGAGTTTTCAAAAATCTCCTCTGATGGAACTGCTTGGCCAAATTGAACAAAACTTGATAGGAAGCATTTATGGGAGGTTCTTTATAAACTTTCCTAATTTCGTCCCAATTGGACTACAAAATGGCCACTATCGGCATTTCTAGTTTCTGATTAGCTGATATGAAAAAATCTTCTCCCATGAAATCGAAGGCCAAATGGAACAAAACTTAACAGGAAGCATATATGAGAGGTTCTTCACAAGGTATCCTCATTTCGTCTCTATCGCGCAACAAACACAGCCTTTATGGGCAATTCTTGTTTCTCATTGATTGATTTTAAAAAATGTTTTTCTTTGGAAGTGCTTGACAGGAAGCAGCTATGGTATGTTCTTGACAACCTTTCCTCATTTCGTCTCGATCGGACTAAAAATGTGCCCGCCATGGGCAGTTCTTGTTTCTGATTGGCTGAATATTAAAAAATCTCTGAAATCGTTTGGCCAAATGGAACAAAACTTAATAGGAAGCATATATGGGGGGTTCTTTATAAACAAATCTTCTCTGAAGTTGCTTGACAAAATGGAATGAAACTTGACAGGAACATGAGGAAGCATCTATGGGATGTCCTTTACAAAGTTTACTAATTTCATACCGATCGGAATATAAATATGGCCGCCATGGGCAGTTACTCTTTCTGATTGGCTTATATAAAAAATCTCCTCTGAAGTCGCTTGGCAAAATAGAAGGAAACTTGACAGTAAGCATCTATTGGAGGTCCTTTACAACAAGTTTCCTCATTTCATCCCGATCGGGCAACAACATGTCCGCCACTGGCAATTCTTGTTTCTTATTGGTTCATTAAAAATATTGGCCGATTGCGACCAAACTTTGGTGGAATGGCCCCATTTCAAAATTGTGTCTAGCATCCCCCACTTCCAACTGACATGGCTTCTTTTACTAAAAATAGAAAAAAAGGAGATTAATTTCAAAAATTTCTTCCTTGTAACTGCATGGCTAATTGAAACCAGACTTGGCTGCAATGCTCTTTAGATGGTCCTCTTTCAGACTTGTATTCGATGATCCGGACGATTAAGATGGCCGCCACAGTTAACATAGTTTAACATAGGACCCTAATAGAAAATTCATTTTAAAAACTCTTCTCATCTGAAATCCCTCAGCCAATTGGAACCAGACTTGTCAGCCGTAGTTTTTAGATTTTCCTCTTTCAGAATTATGTCCTATTATACAGACATTTGTTTCTTTGGTGCTTATGCCTTTTGATTGGTAAATTGAATCCAGATGAACTATATAATCTCCTGGGAGCCTCTAGTTTTAGGATATTATAAGGGTTTTTCTTAAGAGATACTACGACGTCATAACTTCCCCCATGGTACTACATCGTATCCCCTTAAGCCATGTCTCTTGACTAATACAAATTAGTTACATGTAATAACAACTACTTGGTATGAAAGATGAACTTGTTTTGTCTAAATGTTTTTTCCTTTTCTTACAGATATTTTTTTAAATGTCTACAAAAGGGATACATGTAGAGACATTAAGTTTTAATTTTATGGCCAATGTGAGATTTAAAAAAAATAAATGTGTTATGCAATATTACTTAGTTTGCTATATCGGTTTTTTATACGGATTTTGCTCTGCTGTCAATTGACCAATTCAATCCTTCAGGATATTTTACGTCCAATAGGAGTCTCAGTCTTAAGATATGTACGTTTCATTAATGCATGCGTCGTATTGTTCCATTTTCATAGATATTGTGAACCACATAGATGAGTTGTTTCACTTGAATATTTGACGTTCTTCATACCCTTTGTGGCCAACCAAGTTATACAATTTGTTTAGTTCGAGATCAGCCTCTAAGTATGTTTTTTTTTACAGTAGTTGTCTTATTAGAATATAAATAATTCATGGTCTTGGTCAAATATTTGTTATAACGCAATATATATACCTCGTCCAATGAAATATGTACGTAAGGTCACAGTTCGAGTTAATTTTCACCCGTCAGTCTGTTTAAGACATTGAACAAGGTACTCACCAAATTTCATCAGTTATTCTCTCAAACTATTGAAGCTTGCTCATTGATTGCAAAACACTGACGAAATGCATCTCATAATTTTTCTCCTGGCATGATTCATGACTTAAATGCTATTAAATTTTCCGTTCAAAATTTGACAGAATTTACCAGAAATTTCTAATGCTCTTCTTATTGATGCAGAGGTAACCTTTAGCTGAGTTCGGATTCCTTTTTTGATAATTGTGCTAATTAATTCATCTTTATATCATTAACCGGATTTCCAACATTTTGAACTCGACCACTGCTGATAAGTTGTCAGTCAACGAAATGGCCATACAGTGCATCAATTTAATTTCAGTATTTTGTTTATATCAAACCAGTTATCTTGTAGACATTAAGTACAATATATAAAATATTTGCTTGTATAAACAAGACATCTTCCTTTATACCTCAACTTTTTGAATTACATTCAATGTATATTATAGGTAATAAACAACAAAATGGACAAAACATATATTTGTTTAATGACTTTTGGTACAGGGTGTTTGTATAAAAAGTTTATTGTTTCAAATGACTTCCAATTATTTTATAAAAACTTGTTATAAACAAGCACTTGTTATTGACCATGTATTCTTATTGACTTCTTTTAGTTAGCATTAAAGAAAATCTCAAGTTTAAATTTTTAGGAGAACATCGCTTGATAAGCATAAATTTAGAATCACAAAGTAATTCAAGAAAACTAGGAAATATTAATAAGACTGTAGCACTTTGTCGAAAGAAATTAAAAATGATTCAGTTACTGCGAAAACTAGATATATTGTCTCCTTTCCTCACTTCTAATGACTAGTTTTAAAAGACACTTCGCACTATTTATTAATCATTGGTTGTTGTCTTGTTAAAAATGTAAATTATCTTTCCTATATTGGCTTAAAAATGATTTAAAACCAGTATGCACATCTTCATAAATTTCAAAAGAGCATCTCGTAATTTTGAGTTAATTCTAAAATGAAGGAAAAAAGTGAATTTCACCACCAAAAATTGTATTTGTTCTCTATAAAATTTTGTATAATTAATTTGTGTACTTTCCTTTTTGTATTAGCGACCCTGGTCAGAAAGTCTTAGAAAGTTATAGTTTGGCGTAATTCTTTCTTTGGAATGCGTATTTGGAATGTAGAAATTTTTGTTGTCTTTAAGGCCTTTTATTGAAATATGTTTTCATTTGATTTGTATAATTTACATTCTGTTTGTTATTGATTCATGTTTGTTACGTTCAGTCAGGTTTTTAAAAGTCATATACAGATTTTGGTAAATTTTATGTTTAGTTTCAGTACCAACGGGCCATGAATTGTAAAGCATGAATATATTCCCTCATTATTTAAACTTTTTGTCAGATGAAAGGCTTTCTTAAGGACTGGACTGATGGTTCTACTGTCTAATCTTCAATGTTTTGGATCCTTGTTTTGGTTTTCAACATTTAAGTTTTGACCACAACTGATGCGTCGTAAATCAACGAAATGCGCACATCCTGTGCATCAAAATTGTATCAAAGAATCTTCTTTTTGCCACTTAGTCGATTCAGCTGCTTGTGGACTTTAATTCCCGGAGGGCATCCTCTGCTAAGTTGCTAGTTTTTCGATACTAGCTCGAAATTTTACTTAAAATTTACTGTTACAAAATTTTAACATTCAAAATTGTGAAAACAAATGGGTATCTCCCTCGTGTATAGCTCTGTCCTTAGTTGGTTTTGGCTTTAAACATTTTGTTCATTTTGGCATTTTTGAATTCGCTCTTCAAAGTTTTGGATCGTTATTTTGGTTTTCAACATTTTAGATCTTGAGCACAACTGATGAGTTATAAATCGATGACATGTGCACATCTTGTGCATCAATATTGGTATCAAAGAATTTTATTTTATGAGGTACACAAACAACAAAATTGATGACAGGAAAGGTTAACAATAACATACCAATCAATCAAACAAAAAGACAGAACTCCTGACTAATAATAACATAAAAGTTAGTCAGGATAGTATGACTCGATACAAAAACGGAATGACATGTTTGAATCCATAAATACTATTTCAGAATTATAGGGAAATACTTGTCGGACTAATTCTATAAATAAACGAGTAATAACTGTAAAAGTGAACTGTTACGAAGTCTCCCAAACGAAGTAACTGATATCTCGAATGCCTTACATTGTATTCAATAAATTGTTTGTTTTCAGAGACTGAAATTGGGAAATTGTTCATATCATGTTATGCATAGTTAATTGGGAGGTTACTTGAAAATCGTGATATGGGTATTTTTTTTACCCGATCTTAACAGTCATACAATATCCAATTTGATCAACTTTTGCTTGTCGACATGCTGCATTGAGATATATCCCAATATTTCTGAACCGTTTACGAAAACTGATTTTATTGTATGGTGTTATCAAATGCATTAAATAAAGATAATAAAAAAGAATTCTTACCTGCTGTGATAAGTCCTCCCAATATCTAGTCAGTGTAGTTTGAATCATATTTATATAAAATGATCAATTGCAACACAAGATTTTTTTTTAATTGATGACCAAGCAAATGAAATAATATCTATTATTGCATATTATGTCTAATACATTGATGTCTTCCTTGTGTCAATATTATATTAAATCTACAATATGATGTAAGGACAGAAAATAAAATAATTAAGATGAAACACCACATTAATAATAAAAAAAATATCTGAGTTGTATATTCACCGAATAAAATAAAATCTATCTATAAAGAAAGACAACTCTTAATTTCTTTTTAAAACAAGAACACCTACAAACAAGAAAAAAACAACTGGACAGTCATTATCCCCGGACAGGAGCAATACCCTGCAAAAATGAATTTAACTGGTTAACAAAAATAAACATGTATTTAGATTTAAATTTGAGATGGACGGGTTTACAGTTTTAAAAATTACGCTATACATGCACATGATGTAGTTAACATACCCGCGAAATCACAGAACGAAATCAGTGTCATATTTTGATAGATACCACACATCCTCTTACTAAGTGACTTTGTCGAGCATTTACCCACTGGGGTCAATAACAACCGATATTTTCTCTTTCATTTTTCACGTAAGGGTGAGGCAAAATTCAATATAAATATAAACATGTAAGGATATATCAGTGAACTTATCATGGCCCCTTTGACCCTTTTATTTTGGAAACGGTGAAAGATACAAAAAAAAATTCTGCAGTAATTTTTGTTGGGTTTTTCGTGAGGAATCATTTAAAAAAAATCATCAAATCCGATGAAGAATCAAAAAGTTTCAAAAATTAGCGCGTCCCCTTCTGAAACGATAACAGATATAGACAAAAACGGATCGAAAGTGATTATTTTTCCCAGGAAGGAACATAATATACAAGTCCCATAAAAATCAGACAAAAAATAAATAAAAACGAGTAATAACTGTAACAGTGAACTGTTACGACGTCTCCCAAATGAAGTAACTGATATCTCGAATGCCTTACATTGTATTCAATTAATTATTTGTTTTCAGAGACTCAAATGGAAAATTCTTTCTATTAAGTTTATGCATACTGAATGGAGAAGTTACTTGAAAATTCGTTTCATTAAATAAAAATGAAATAATAAAAAAGACTTCCTACCTGCCATGATAAGTTTTCCCAACATCAAGTTTGAGTCATATTTATATAAAATGATTGCAACACAACAAGAATGTTTTTTTAATTTATTACCAAGCAAATGAAATAAAATCTATTATTACATCATTATGTCTGATACACTGTACATTGATGTCTTCCTTGAATCAATATTATATTAAACTACAATCGGACAGAAGTTAAAATAATTAAAAGATAAAAAACCACATTTATAATAAAAAAATAAATGAGTTACATATTCATCCAATAAAATTAAATCTATGTATAAAGAAAGACAACTTTTAATTTCTTTTTAACACAAGAACACTTACAAAAAGGACAAGAAAAAAACCGGACCGAGTCATGATCCCCGGCCAGGAGCAATACCCTGCAAAAATGCATTTAACTGGTTAACAAAAATATAGAAGTATTTACATTTAAATTTGAGATGGGTTTACAGTTTTAAAAATTACCCTATAACACACCCTTGAAATCGCAGAACGAAATCAGTGTCATCATCTTTTGATAGATATTATCCCGAAACAAAATTTCTTCTCTTAGTAAGTTACCCTGTCGACCTTTTACCCTCTGGAGTCAATAACAGGATTTTTCTCTTTCATTTTCATTCATTTGCTTAAGGGTGAGGCAATATTCAATACACATATAAAAATGTAAGGATATGGGGTAAGCATCACTGAACTAATAATGGCCCCTTTGACCCTTTTATTTTGGAAACGGTGAAAGATACAAAAAAAAATTCTGCGCCGGGTTTTTTCATGAGGAATCATTTTAAAAAATTTCATCAAATCCAATGAAGAATTAAAAAGTTTAAAAAATTAGTACGTCACCTTATTTCTCAAAAACCATAACTGATATAGACAAAAACTGATCGAAAGTGATTTTTTTCCAGCAAGGAATATAATAAACAAGACCCATAAAAATCAGGAAAAAAAAGTTGGACCAATACAGTTTAACATAAAATATTATTGGAGAATTTTTTATTATATATACATTTGTAGAAGTTTATTATCTTCCGGGAATAGTAAATTATCCCCGCGAACAATACCAATTGTGCATTCACTAGGTCTTGATAATCCCGGCCAGCAGTTTCGAAGCTATTCAGAAGCACAGATGATATATCCATGAGTGTTTAAAGGGTGAACCTGAACTCTATGTACATATGTGGTTACGGGGTATGTCGTTAAATGGTTTCTGAGATTTGAACATTGCGTATTAAAACGTGTTAAAGGGATAAACATTTTTTTCGGATTTTGAAATAATTAAAAATTATTGATTTGAGCGGCGATGATGACCCCCTCCCCCTTTTGGTGGGAGTGGTAGGTTTTTATCAATCGGTTTGTGTTGTAATGGGGAAAAGGAAAATATCTGATTTAGGGGCATGGATTTCAATGTTTTACGAGATTATTAAAGACAATTGATTCGAGGGGGTGGGGATGAACCCTTGGCTAAATGAGGTATATATCAGTTCATGCGTCTTGTCATTGGGTATAAGAAAATATACGGTTTAGGTGTCGGGTTTCTTACAGATTTTTAATTTTATACACATCACGATAATTGGTGTAAGGGAGCGAGAATGACGTCCATTTCTTCATTATGACGTCGGGCTTGACCGTCGAAAATTTATGAGATAATTGAAAATTATTGATTTGATGGGGGTGGTGAAAACCCCCAGGGGAAGCGAGGTATATGTCACATGGTGCGTCTTCCATGGGGAATAAGAAAATGTAGGTTTAGGGGTGGGGATTTTAGCGGTTATGAGATAATTAAACATTATTGATTTGATGGGAGTAATGATAACCCCTGGGGAAGGGAGGTATGTGTAATTTGGCGCGTCTTACCATGGGGAATAAGGAAATATATGGTTTAGGTGTGGGGATGTTAATGGTTTATGAGATAATTGAACAGTCTTGATTTGATGGGAATGTGATAAGCCCTTGGGGAAGCGAGTTATGTTTCATTTGGTGCGTCTTACCATGGGAAATAAGATACATGGTTTAGGGGTGAGGAGTTCAAACGGTTTATGAGATAATGGAACATTATTGATTTGATGGGAGTGGTTATAACACCCCAAGGAAGCGAGGTATGTGTCACTTGATGCATCTTACCATGGGGAATAAGAAAATATATGGTTTAGGGGTGCGGAGTTTAAACGGTTTATGAGATAATTGAACCGTGATTATTGATTTGATGTGAGTGGTTATAACACAGGGAAGCGAGGAATGTGTCATTTGGTGCGTCTTACCACGAAGAAGAAGAAAATATATGGTTTAGGGTGGGGATTTTAACGGTTTTTGAGATAATTGAACATAATTGATTTGATGGGAGTGGTGATAGAACCCTGGGGAAGCGAGGAATGTTGTTTTTTTTGGTGCGTCTTACCATGGGAAATAAAAAATTATATGGTTTAGGGGTGGGGATTTTAACGGTTTATGAAATAATTGGACATTATAGATTTATGGGGGTGGGGATCACCATACTGAAAGAATGAGGTACACGTCATATAATGCGTCTTATTACGAAGAATAATAAAATATATGATTGAATGCTATAGATTTTATTTGCATATGAAATTTTTCAAAATTATCGACTTTGGGGGTGAGGATGACCTTCCCAGAGGAACGAGGTATATGTCATTTAATAGGTGTTGTCACGATGTATAATAAAATATATGATATGAGATGGTTATTGGTCACTCTCGTAGAGATTTTCGATGAAGCAAAAATTCCCCATAGGATCCTATAGAAATCCTTAGCCTCTTTGAACAGCTCACTATACGTCTCAGTGACCCAATCAAAAAATGTATAGTATTAGGCACATCTAGAAACATAGTTCATCATGGAAAATCTCAGATCCATATCTCGGACGGTTATTGAGAACTCGAACGAACAAAATCGGAGAGTAAGACAAAAAATGTTCGACAAAAATCGCAAATCAAAATTTATAAGTCTCCCACTTCGTTTGGGAAACTTCATTACAAGTTACTTTGACATTAACATATTTTGGCGATAACACGACCAAGAAACTCTCTAACATTTTATAGGAGTTTTCCCTTGTATCTAAAAAATATTTCAAATTTTACATAAGAAAGTGTTAGATGACAATAGTTTTAGTCTTTTTGTAATAATAATAATAAACTGCCCCCTTATTGCAGTTTTCAGATACTGAATCTATCCGTGATCCAGCTGATTTTTCCGATATAATTATAATGTCTTCTGCGAGCGATAAATTTTTCCTTTTTACCCTCTGATAGTCGTAAACATGTACATACACAACATGTATATCATAATCAGTTTTTTGTAAATATCACTTAGGGTTCATCCGTAATCTTACAGACGCTGTTACATACTTTAAAATGAATATACCTACCCCCAGAGCATGATTCATTTGCCGTTTGTTGGCTTTTTGTCACCTTATATACTGCTCAAAAATATTTCAGCATCATGATTTGTATAAATATCACCAGCATGAATTTTCCAAAAAAACAGGAAAGATTTTCCGGTATATTCGCGGAAGTGACACTCGATTTTTTAAAGCGAACACTAAAAAATCTCCCCCTCTAACTCGTTTTTTTTTTTAAATTTGTGAAAAATGTTGAAAATGATTGATGAACCCTTTCAATCATGATATATTTGTTTACTTATAACCCAAATCCCCCAATCCTTCCTCCGGTAACAGAAATATTGTTGTCAAATAATATGAATAATGTGATTAGTAATATCGAGAACATTCTGACATTTAAAAAAAAGGTTTCATTCGAAACGGGACGTACATTGTTATAAGAGTAAAACGATAGTTTAAATTTTTCTAAAAATAGATATCCCGAACTGGGTAATTGCCAACAGATAAACATTACCGTATACAGGTATATTGATTGTCACATTAATATGTAAATTAACGTGTCAGGAAGTATATTTCATCGCCAAATGTAAGTATGAAATTGTCATTATTATGATTTCTAATTATTTTTCACTTATTAATTTATAATCACAAAGTTGTTTTAGACATACAATGATCCAAATTTATATTCTTAAACAAAATAAATACTTTTTGTACTTTCGGTTTTTTGTTCTGAAATTCCGTTTCCACTGAATTGTGATTGTCAATAATTTCATGATCATCAAATATAAGTTGGCGTTCTGATGTAAATTGTGTTTGGTATGTTTTACCTCTAATATATTTATTTGAGTTTGAATATTATATATTCCATAAGTCCTTGAACAAATATTTCATATCCTTTATTGATATATTTCTTCCTTTGGAAAATTTGTGATAAGTTATATCTTCCTTTCTGAACACAATAATGAAGGAACTTCTGTTTCACAGTCACATGAAAAGTATGACTTTTTAAGTACCAATTCGTACCATAGGAGGAAAATTATATTCAATTTAGTGAAATGTGGGTTAAAATATAATTTGCTGGAAGAAATGTTAATAAAAACAACACATTGAAACGTTTTGAGTCAATTCTGGACACGGGAAGAAATAAGATGTAATATATATATATAGGTGGCAAAATATCAATCTTGTATACAGAAGTATATATTAGGCAACAAAATTCCAACACAATCGGATTTTCACGATATATTAAATATATACATGTAAAATCACCACTAGCGCTTTCATGGCTGCTGCCAATCTTCAGGAATTTTATTGACTAATATATATATATATATATATATATATATATATATATATATATATATATATATATATATATCGTTTTGGATTAAAAAACTAAATACGCTACATCCAAATGGACTAAATTCTCAAATTGACGTTTAAAGGACATGGACAGTCGGAAACTTTTCCTTTTTGTATCAAGATTTAGTAATCCATTTATATTTGCAATTTTTGTGTGAATCCCGTTCCTAGACGAACAGTTTAAACATTTATTATTCTAGGGCAATTTTTTCCATTCTGAAATTCTAGAACTGTAACGGAAGTAATTTTCTATTGTAATGTAATTCATTCTTTCTATTGTTATGCAAAACGTCATCTATTGTTACATGTTCGCATATATGTTACCAAGAGTTACTCTCATAATAAATTCCGCTGAGGAAAGCCGGCGACCGGCTGAAACGTCCGGAATTACGATTTATAGTTTATATATATATATATATATGTATATATATATGACAGTCAGTCAATAAAGAGTAACACATGTAATACTTAAACTTAATACAGAAATCATGTAAACAACGTTAAACCTTTTTCTTGTGCAAATCATATGCAACAAAATCTGTATTGCGGTTGTGATTTTACGTTCCAGTAAAACTACAAGAGATGGAGCATTTAATTCTTAAATACACACGAATCACTTTTAATAGAATAGATCTAAAACTTTAAAGAAGACACCATAAAGTTCTTAAATACATACTATGACCTTGAAAAACCTTTAATAGAATAGATCTATAATTTTAAAGAATACACTAAGCGTAATTTAAATCTGTAGATATCGTACATTTGGGTCAAGGTGATTTATGTTGTTATTGGTTGAATAATATTATATACAATGTCAATACTAAATGTTTAAACTTATATTTCATATCCGTCTAGTTACTGCTTGTTTAAATTTTATATCTGAACGATATTGAGAGTGAGGATAAAAAAATATTTATTTAAGATACAACTGACGTCGTGATCAGGTACGTGTTTGTTATTTTATTCAAGAGTAAACATTATTTTTTATGTATTTTGGAAAACAATTTATACCAAAAATTTATAACGAAAGCCGTATCCATTCAAGGACAGAATCATGCATTTTTATATTTCACCCTTGGTCATTTTTACCAATTAAGTCATGTTATCATTTTAATTAATCAACAATTTAAGTTGATAATTTAATGGAATAAGTATAAGTGTGTACAATTTTTTGGCATATAGATATACACACACACACACATATATATATATATATATATATATATATATATATATATATATATATATATATATATATATATATATATTTAGTCCCAAAAGTATATAAGACAGCGAATACATGTGTACTTCTCGCATGACCCTTGGAGTTAAAAAAAGTATAATATGTATATTGTTTGTAGGGAAGAAGAATGTATCAAATATTATGTTTTTAATAGATGTTTAGTCATACATTAATTTAAAATTTCATCATTTGAACATATTAACCGAAGACGTTTTTCCAAACATCATAAATATCTTTCTTTTCTTGCAATCAGAGAACAGATACTTGGCATTGCCTTAGTCATTAACGTAGTCAAGCGTCGTTAAGGTCTAAGATCAAAAAAATTATATTGTAACACAAGGAATATAAATGGAATAGGTGAGCTATTAAAATGGCAAAGAACGACTAAAATGTATAAAAGACAGAATTTGTACAACGATACCAAAACAAAAAGTAAAGTGACATGGATCAACTTTTCTGACAATAAGACTTTGCGTACGAATAGCTAGAAAAAATATATATTGCCTCTGTAAAACCCAAACAGGACTGAATCCGTACATAAAAGAATATAAATCCCAAAATTGGATGGTATGTTATGAGGTAAATACACAGTCACGACAGTAAATAAGAAGATACCTTTTAAAGTTCATGTCTTATAGAAAATGGAAAATGTGATAGGTTATGATTTAGATGAACAGTAAAATTAGGAAAATGTCCTTTAACGTTCAAGCCTTGTTGAAAACTTGACTTGGGAACTTTTAACATAAATGGGATTGAAGTATACCGAGGTTGAAAATCATTCTCTGTTTTTAAAAGGTGTTGTCAGTCACTACAGGTTTGTAGCTGTGACCAATAAATCTAAACCGATTGACTACTGGGCAATCGATTTCAATCTATAAGGAACGTAAGTTCAAAGCGGTCAACGAGGCCCTGGTCCTGGAACTAATTAGTTTCAAATATATGAGAGCATGTCACTCACACATCTGGATCTTTTATCTGGCAAAGTTCCCTAGTCATCAGATTTGTCTGTGGGAGTCCAACACTTTGTTTGGTTATACACAACGTGTCCAAACATAATTTGATTTTTTATATGTCGCCATGTTGTGGTCGTATCATGTATCGAAGCCTTTTATGTATATTCATGGCCACCCCTCCCATGTGAGAGAAGTAATCTCCGTAGATAATTTGAAACTATTAAGATTAGATACCGATTCAGGTAGCCGTAATCTTGATATTTGAATTAAAATATGGATTATGTATTCTGTCCAAAAATTGTTTTAAATCAATCATTATTGGGGATGCTAATGTTTTAAAGCTAGTATGTGATAAACATGGAATGTAGAGCTTTTAAAAACAATTGAGTGGTGTTTATAACATATATACTATGTAGATCCTCCTCAATAGGTGTAATATTACATGTAGAAAGCTAAAATTATTCTCTGTTGGCCTAAGACAGCTATAATCAGAAACGATAGATCTACCTGATCTTTTTGGGGGATTTTAACATGTAGAATATAAAAGTGATGAGTTTAGACATGATAAAGATATTTTGCCAACGGTGGTTAGACTATTTCATTGAAAGATGAGGAGCGTGTCGTGATTTTATTTAGTATTTTCCGAAGATCGCTTGTGGTAAAAAGGATAATTGGCAGCTCAACCTCGCCAACATAGATATTGGCTTCCAAGGCAATTACAGCACCTCCTTACCCCTTGTAAACTGGCATTATGACAATGTCTCGATTAAGCTTCAGCTGATTTAGAGCTGCTAGTTCTTCTAGGTTGAGGTTTTGTTTTAGCTCCGTCCGTCCGTTTGTTAACTTTTCACATTTCAATCGTCTTCTAAAAAACCGCTGCACTAAATGGAAACAAACTTTGTGGCAATGTTCCTGGGAGGGTCATTTATAGAATTTGTAATTTTTGTTCCGAACGAATATTTAACATGGCTACCAGGCCCAATAATGTGTTCTGATTGGCTGAAAATTAAAAAATCTTGTCAGAAACCACAAGACCAAATGAACTTCGACTTTACAAGAATGTTCCTTAGATTGTCCTCTACCAAATTTGTAATTTTTGTGCCGATTGGAAATCAAAGATGGCCGCCACCGGGAGACATAGTTTACTTAGGACCTTATTGGAAATACATACCAACATATTCGAAACCGTTTGACGGATTGCATTGATAATATGCCTGAATGATTGTATGATGGTCCTGTACCAAATTTGTAATTTTGAAGCCTATCGGAAATCCAAGATGGCTACCAAATATTTAACACAGGGCTTAATGTTTCAAATATCTTCTTGTTTTAACAGCCATGTGGATACAACATACCTTACATTTTCCAATGGGCTAATAGAAGCCATATGAGCGATACAGGCTCAAGTGAACCTCTAGTTTCTTGTAGCCGTTTGAAAAAAAATGGGGCTCATGTCCTTTCTTTAAAATAAAACACATATACAGCAGTAACAGCATGTAACCATGAAACTTGGCATGTCGCTGAATTTTAAAAACGAATTTAAGATTTTCCAGTTCTTCACTTTTGAATGAGTACTAGTACCTTTTTCTTCCGTAAATACTCATTTTTTTCTGTACCTAGGTAAATGCAATGAGAACAGTCTATGAAGTTAAAAAAAAAAAGGACAAATATACCTAAGGAGCAATCAATAAAACGTAATCCATTGGACAGACAAACCCGGGAAGACAAACGAACAACCACAAGCACAACAAATAAACACTGAAAAAAAAATGAACAACACGAACTCCTATAAAAACCAGGAGTGAACCCAGGTGCTCCGGAAGGGTAAGCAGTTCCTGCTGCGTATACGGCACCCGTCGTGAAGTTCAACAAAGTCAATCCGGTGGAAGTCACAAATCGTAGGAGGCACATGAAAGGTTAGGACAGTGGGAACAGGTCCAACATCATCTTAGATATTGGAACACTGTAATGGTCAATCAATTCATGATGACGACCGTAAAATTTATTTAAATAACGTTACACCTAATTGATCAAAGAGAATGTGCATTGTGAACGTCGAGATATGATTGGTCAAAAAGGCTTTGAATTGAGGCCCCCGTGCAGTGGAAGATGACGTTGCGTGAACTTATTTTCAACAGGTCATCTCACACTGAAAATGGCTATTTACAGAAGAATAAGATTGGTTATAATTTTGTTTTCAATCTATTCGGAATATCCTGACTACAATGTATTTAAAATTTCTTGAAATCAGCTTTTTGACTTGTTTATTGTCTACAGGTAACACATACAAAATGTATGCAAGTATTGAAATACCAAATGAAAGGCTTGTTTCTGTTGGTTTATGTAAGTCGGCTAAGTCGCAAGTATTTGCATTATATTGATTCTTCACTGACTTCATACTCTGCATTAAAAGCTGCTTTACTTTTAAAAACTACATGAAGGAATATCAGTAAAACAGTATTCATTATAATTTTTTACTCTATTTATTCATTGTAAAGTTTGAAAATGTCATCTTTTATATTCTTTTTTCGGAAAAGTAAAAAAATATGGATGAATCAGAAAAATACTTAATGGTTGCTGCATTGGATTTTGGGACAACCTATTCTGGATACGCCTTTTCAACAAGACACGAGTATCAAACAGACCCGACGAAAATCAGTGCAAATCCAGTATGGAGGTCTGGAAGTCGTTCGTTGATGTCACTGAAAACTCCAACATGCCTACTATTAAACGAAAATAAGGAATTTGAGGCGTTTGGATATGACGCTGAAAATTTGTACACAGAAGCTGTGTTGGACGGGGAACAAGACAAATACTATTATTTCCATCGCTTCAAAATGAACCTGCACAACAATAAGGTACGACTAAATATCACTTTTTCGTTGACTGATCTGAATGCTAAAGGGTCATAAATTAATGCATTTCACAATTTCTACGCTTAGAACACAATTTATGGAACTAACTTTTCTATCGTATAGATTTTATGACTTTTGGCTCTATCTCGGATTACCCTTGATATGCCAGTTATATGCCTTTCACGCACACACATGTTTCTGCGGGCAACAAGATACCGAAGGTCTGAAGAGTTACTTCCTATCTATTTCTTTGATATTTCCCATTTTGTAATGAGAGAAAATTTATCATTCACGCAGAAAGATGTAAGATAAGGGAATTCCACCCTCGCGATCACATTTTTTATTGTCAGACACTGGGCAGAAAAATGTGACCCCCCCCCCCCCCCCCCCGATGGAATTCCCCTATCCTACATACCTATGTATGAAAGATAGTTTTAGTCTTATTTAATAGTTGAAGTGTTGTAAAATAGGTGACACAAAAACAATCACTTTTCATTTTTTAAACAAATTTTTATTCTATGTATTTGATATTTATATTTTTTATCAGGGCATTTGTTCCAGTTTTTGTTTACGTTACATTAACTACTTATCTAAATGTTTTATCTATTTTCATTATCATTATTATAATTATAAAGTATTATTATAGTATTTCATTATTTTTGGCGTAAATATGTTTATAAAGTTACTGACCTAGTCCTGACCTACTGAGTTCAAAATGGGTTTCCTCGGCATGTGAAACAGGAACATGGATGGCTTTTTTATCTGGATATTAAGCAGAATATGGGAATTAAGGACTCAACAGAGACAATTTCTTTAGCTGCTCTTGCTAGGCGACGGACATAGATACCATGTGAAGTTTTAAATGTAGTTTTTCCTGGGAATAAGAATTTTGTTTGGTTGCAGAAATACGACTGGTTAAAGGTGTTTTTGAAATCCTCCTGCAATTTAATGGGGAATCGGGAGGGACCTGGTCAAAGATACCTCTGTTGTCCTGAGAACACGACTTAGATTTACATGTATCGGCTGTTTTGTTTATATTTATATATTCCTGTAGTGTCTCGGCTATCAGCTTCATCAGAATAATACCATGTCACTATCGACAGTTCACTCACAGCGCATTCTGAATTCTTCTAAATATTCTAGAAAAAAATATCTATTTTCAAATAGCTAATTTTGAAATAGAAAACGTAATGTAAACACCATATAACATGCATTACATGGCTAATATCAGGTATCATATCCATTTGACCGATGCATCATAAAACATTCATCTACGCATCATCTACATGTACTTGTATATCATTGAATCATTCAAACAGTGATTGATAAAAATATTTCGTTGTGCTACCCATGTCAAATTTTCAGATCTAACATACCACGTGTCTAGAACATGCGCTAGACGTCAATAGAACGTCATACTAATAATTGAAACATATTTGACCAAATCAAAAGTGTGTAAAAAAAGAGTTATCGCAATCCATCCTTTACATGGTAATATAAATCCCATTTATTTATGTTATATTACATATACATGTATATTAAATACATATGATAATCGTAAATAGAATGTTCCCTAAACTAATCTTAACTATTATTATTCTTATTCTTATTATTATTATTATTATAATGTTCCCCAAACGAAGTTGGATCAAAAATAAAACTCTACCTGTCTACAAGACACGCAACATAAAATTTTCAATATCGCCGCCATCAAAATTCAAAATAAATCAAAAGGCAATATTTCATAAAAAGATTCTGTGCTTAGGACTTTGTGATAGTGGTGTCGTTTTGGGAACATCTTTTTTCTAAACAATCAGTACTTTTATTGTATTTATTTAATATACATGTTACGATGTATATAACATAAATGGTTTGGTTATGCGATTAACATAAAAATTGTTTTACCAAGGAAGATAATGTCAACATTTATAATTCAGAACATCACAAGTGGAATGCCACTAGATGATATTACTGGAAAAGCTTTACCAGCCTTTGAAGTATTTAAGTTGTCTATCAAAGCTTTAGTTGATCACTTGAATGACTGTTTAGAAAAGCAAGGAAAAATTGTCGAAAAGGATGAAGTTCGGTGGGTACTAACAGTTCCTGCAATATGGACAGATACTGCCAAACAGTTCATGAGGAAAAGTGCAGAAGAGGTAAAGTCATATTTTAGTGTAAAACAAGATCTAGCTAGAGTGGAAGAGGATTATGACCAAAACAAAAAAAGAGAAAATTCATAATAACTTTATCTGTGGCTTTGGAGCTTATGATGAGTGTACATGTAGGGCTTGTATAGAAAGAACCTGACCCATTTAATACTGGAACATATATACAAAACATATCTTTAAAAACATACAGGTTTACGTCTTTTTGACACCTTCAACAAGAAATCAAAGGGTATACATGAAGTTTACTATGCGTTCCACTTATCGTATTTTGATCTGCACTCCATTTGTCCTTTCTTCTTGGCACATTCGGGAATGTATAAAATATTTATACAAAATGTTCTTGGGGTTGACTTATTTTCTGGTTTGTTTTGAATACCATTTGCATTTTGAAATGCTTTAACCGAGATTTTAATTGGATAGCTTAACCGTTCGAATTAATCGTTAGTTAATCTTTTTCCATAACACATACAATCTTAAGCAAAGTTATTTTTGTTTCTTTGCTCATTTTATTTTAGGCTGGGATAAAACCAAATAACTTGATTCTTGCATTGGAACCAGAAACAGCGTCGATTTGGTGTCAGTACCTGCCAACAGAAAAACTAAAAGGATCTGAACCAGGCTTTACTATGACTAGAGTTGGCACAGAGTACATGGTCGTTGATCTTGGAGGTATTTTGTTATTACATTTGCCTCTACCTAAACAAGCCGAAAATCTTTTTTTTCCAAGTGGATAACATTAACATAACATAACTCAAACTTCTTTGATACCAATTTTTCTGCACAAGACAAACAACTCTCGGTTGTGCTCAAAGTCGTTAATGTTGAAAACCAAAACAGCAATCAAAACAGTTGAAGAACAAATTTAAAAAATTACAGTGATATGCACGAGGGAAGTACTCCTTATTGTTTATTAGCATCGGGATTGACTCAGTGGGACAAATAAAATTCTTTCATACCAATTTTGATGCACAAAATGTGCACATTTTGTCGATTTACGACTCGCCAGTTGTGCTCAAGGCCTAAAATGTTGAAAATCAAAACTTCAATCCAAAAAGTTGAAGAGCAAATTCAAAAATCCAAACATGTCTAAAAGGTGTGAAACATTACAAAATGACCAAACGGTGTAGAGTTAAGACCATCTAAGCACAGATCTATGGCAGTTTGTAAATCATTTATTCGGCATTTTCAAATAATAGGTAATGCAAAGGAAATCCAATATTTTCATGTCGATAGACATTTTACCTGTTAATCCTCAATGGTCTGGTTTTTACTTCGTTCTTCTTTCAAGTTGACACGTTTTATCCTTTGAAAAAAAAACTCTAACATATAACAAAGCAGTCATCTTTAAAATTAATTTCACAAAGGTTTTGAACTATTTTGTTGAATTATTAGGTGGAACGGCTGATATAACCGTTCATCGTAAGGCTGCCAACGGTCAACTGCAGGAAAAATACAGGGCATCAGGGAACGACTGTGGTGGAACTTCGGTAGACAGAGAATTCTTCAAGATGCTAGACGAAATCTTTGGACAAGAATTGATAAAATCTTTGAAAGAAGAGGATCCTCTGGCTTATTTAGACATCATTCGAGAATTTGAGGCTGTCAAAAGAGGAGTTGAAACTACGAAAAAGGGTAAAGTTAATTTAACTATACCCTTTGTTGCGCTTGATAAAAAGTGTCAATCATTCTACAATAAAAAATTGGAAGACGTTCTTGCGTCATCGAAATATTCCAACGATATTGGGCTTCTTGGTGACAAAATGCGGGTCAAAGGAGATATAATGAAAGGCTTATTCAAGCCGACAGTTGACAATATTGTGCGACTTATGAAAGACATCCTTAAAGGTAATCTGACAGGGAACGTAAATCGACTATTGATGGTTGGCGGGTTTTCGGAGTGCCAGATAATACAAGAGGCCGTACGAGAAACTTTTCCAGACAAACGAATAATAATTCCAGAAGATGCAGGTTTGGCCGTTTTGAAAGGAGCAGTTTTATTTGGACATAGACCCAATTACGTTAAGTCACGTGTCATGCGATGCAGTTATGGTCTCAAAACGCACGTCAAATTCGATCCAAGAAAATACGATAGGAAAAATAAGGTTTGTATTAATGGAATTGACTACTGTGACAATATGTTTTCTAAAATCGCTGCATTGGATGAAAGTATCGAAGCTGGAACAATAGTTAAAAAATCGTACTTTACCCCTGAAAAGAATCAGGAGAGAATGGACTTCGAAGTGTACATTTCCGAATTTCAAAACCCATCATATACCAATGACATAGGGTGTAACTTACTTTGTAAACCAACTATAATTTTTGATGATATTTGTGAAGATAAGCGGTGGGTAGATGTGGAATTTATTATGGGAAATACAGAGATTGGACTGAAAGCTGTTGACAGGAATTCTGGGAAAGAAATCAGATCAACATTCAATCTTATTTAACCCAACTGTGATAATCGTGTTTTTTTACATTTTCATATTTTCTGTTTTATCATTTAAATACCTATGTCTTTCATACATTTTTGTACATATTAGATAGATTTAAATTTCGGATGAATAACCTGTATGATTGTAATCGAAATTGATATAATGACACCTCTTTGAATCCAGGGGCCAGTTTCACAAAGCCGTCCTAGGACTAAGAAATATCTTATTATTATGTTACGACATTTCTTAGTCCTAAATCAGTTCCACAAAGTGGTCTTAACTTAGAACATCTCTTAAATTTGGTCATAAAGTTAGGACTACAAGGAAGGTGTCTTATGTTTTTGTCTTTATTGGTTGACGGAATATTTGAAAAGATTTAACAACAATGAACATTCGATTATTTATAGAAAGTATATTGTATTCACAATTTTATCCTTTAACCTTTTTTATAACCGATACAATGGCAAATTGAACTCTACTCACTTATAGAAAAAATCTAGTTATTATTTTATTCTTTTTTTTTCCTTCGTTTTGTATTTAAATTTTCATATGTATATTGGTGTCTAATTAATCGATTCGGTTTAATAAGACTTCTTTTTTTAAATCAATTTTCAAATTATCTAATTCGGGAATATTCATCAATACGTTTAGCAATATTTGGGAAACACATACTACATTTATATCAATTTTTTAATAAATTCATGTTAATATTTACCTTGCGACACGTTAAGGACATCTTTGCTATGTCCGAGATATATCTGCGATCTATTAATATTGTCTGAAACCATTTGGCCAATTGGAGCAAAACTAGGTCCTTTCATCCAGGGGCCAGTTTCACAAAGCTGTCTTAGGACAAAGACATTGTCTTACGACATATCTTAGTCCTAAGTGGGTTTCACAAATGGTCATAACATAGGAAATCTGTTAAAGTTGATCATAAAGTTAGGACTACACGGATAGTGCCTTATGATGGTCTTACGATCATAACTGTGTCTTTATAGGTTGAAGGAATATTTTAAATGATTTAACCAAAAAAAAATTCATTCTTTTTTTCAATTCTTCACTTTGTATTTTAATTTTCGTATGTATATTGGTGTCTAATTAAAGTTTTTTTTTTATAATTAAACTTCAATTTCTTTCTTTTAAAAATCAATTTTCAAATTATCTCACTATCAAATAGGGAATATTCATCAATATATTTAGCTATATATTAGGGAAACACATTCTACATTTATATTATTTTTTTTCTCATAAATTCATGTTAATATTTAACTTGCAGCATGTTTAGGACATCTTAAGACAGCTTCGAGAAAAGGTCTAAGATATGTCCTAAGATAGTCATAAGAGGATCTTAAGTTTTGTCCTAAGATATGTCTTATGACAAGATGGCCACCAGAGCCGAACATAGTTTAACATAAGACTCTATTTGAAATTTTCTTAAAGATCTTCTTGTCTGAAACCACTGGGCCAATTGGAACAACAGTAGGCAGCAATGGTCCTTAGGTGGTCTTCTTTCAGATTATATTCGATGACACCACCTGTCATCAAAGATGGCCGCCAGAGCGGAACTTAGTTTTACATAGGACCTTATTGGAAAGTTCACTGAAATATCTTCTTGTTTGTAACCAGTGAGCCAATTGGAACTTGATAGCAATGCTCAAGGCTGCCAGTCAATATGGACATAGTACAGCTGAGCGATATATAATATATATTGAATTGTGATCATTGTGGACGTTGAATATATTGCGAAGTTTTATGTGGTTAATACATTATGTGATCCCAGTTTTAATTTTCCCAACAAGATAAACACATTTCGTCGATTTACGACTTGTCGGTTGTGCTCAAGGTCTAAATAAAATTCTTTGATATCAATTTTGATACATAATATGTACACATTTTGTTGATGCACGACTCATCAGTTGTGCTTAAGGTTTAAAATGTTTAAAATCAAAACAACAATCCAAAAGGTTGAAGATCAAATTCTAAATAGTTGAAAACCAAAACAATAATCCAACAATTCGAAGGTAAAGTTCAGAAATATCAAAACGACCACCAAGAATGGTGAAGCCTAAACCATCTAAAGACAGAGCTATGCGCGAGGGAGTTACTTACTTGGATAATTGACATTTTTACAACAGTAACTTTAAATATAAATTCAGGGATAATATTGAAATATATAACTGAGCCAGTTATACGCTCCGGAACGTGGAGTCCAACAACAGCTGTGTCGACTCGGGGGTTATAATACATCATTTAATGCACATGCCTTTGATTTGCGAATGAGTTGTGATCAAGGCAAAAATGTTAAAACATTAATTACAAAAAAATAAAAATTGTGAAAGGGAGACGAATTGATACAATTCTTATAACTGTTTTCGAATCACTGTACATTGTAATTGATTGTTTTATTTGGTGTATTTGAATCAATGTTTTTGCTGTTCATAATACTTCAAATTAGTAAATAAAATATACTTATACTAAACTATGAAGACTGTTTATCATAAATTCATTTATGTTTTATATAACCCTAAATATTACCGTCATTTTATGGTTTGTTCGTGTCGTCGTCGTCGGAGGCTGCATCCGCAGACAGTTAGATTTCTGCTCTTTTACTTTTGTTCTATTGACTCTACCCTTGTAATATTTTAGATTTTAATAATTTTTTTAAATGATTTGTCATAACAAAGCAATAAAAGTTAACCCCTCCCCCTTCCGTGGAAATTTTTGTCGTTGCAGTGTTAAAAGGGGTTAAATGGACCAAAATTGTCCATATTGCAGGACACCTGATCTTTTTAATTTTTCTTCGATTCCAATTAGATTTCAGTAATATCTATCTTAATCATATAGTTTTTGAAATGCAAAGGGTTAGAGGGACCAAAAAGTAATGTGACTAAAAACTTTTTTTCATCCGATTCCTTCTTTAAATTTATCTCGATGAGCGCTTTCATAATTCTGTCAATCAAGGTTGTCTTTTTTTTATTTGTTTCCAAGATACAAGTGGTCAAAGTTAGCAATTTTTTAGCAAACATAAAATATTAATTTTTCATTCTTCAAACAGCTTTTTCCTATCTTTTGGGGATTTTGAGATATTATGGATTAAATGGAAATAAAACAGAAAACCGAAAAGACGGGATATATTTAATGTTATATACATATTTATTTATTTTTTTCAATCTGGTTTTTGTGGTAGGTCCAATATTTCATTTGGGCAAACATAAGTAAAGTAAAATAAATACCAAAGTGTGTCCATACAACTGTTTACCTGTCGACACTTTGAAGTCGTATCAACATTCTGGAGTATGACAAAAATAAGTTTGGCCAAAAATAGATAAATAAGCTGATTTAAATAATGTTTAATATGAAATCATGTAATGAATAAATAAATATGTATTATATCTGTTATTAAATTTTGGCCAAATGCTAGAAGGATCAGATATTTTTTACCTGGATAACTATTGATAAGACATTGGTAAAATACATTTAAGAAGAACTTTTTTCATAGCAGTACATACATGTATTAGTCCAGCCCTTGTCATACAAACCGGGAACATACATCAAACTGGTTTCGGCCCTGATAAAAAGTCAATATAGTGATGAATTTTGCATTTAAAAAGAACATGCACATATTCAGCAACGTCTCAGTTGTTTGCGTAAATGTCATACATTATGTTAAAACCAATGTATTGTCCTTTCATATTAAAGAAATATTTGAAACATTCCTCAAAAACTACTATGGTTGTGCTTACTAATTCTTCATTATATCTGTAACCTGATTTCCAAGGATGCGTGAGTTACCATGACTTTCAGGCAATCATATTACCGGGATGGAATAAAAATGTGCCATCTAAAACCGAAACCTTTTATTTAAAATAAAACATTTCATGTATTTATGATTCTGACATAATGAAAGAGGATTACTGCTGTCATAAAAGCTTCTTAACCAGGGTTTTATCAAGGATCAGTTGATGTCATCACCTAGGAAATTTTACGGTCGTCATCACGAATTGATTGACCGTTACAGTGTTCCAATATCTAAGATGATGCTAGACCTTTTCCCACTGTCGTAACATTTCATGTACCTCCACCGATTTGTGACTACCACTGGATTGACTTTGTGGAACTTCACCACGGGTTCGGTATACGGAGCAGGAACTGCTTACCTTTCCGGAGTACCTGAGTTCACTCCTGGTTTTTATAGGAGTTCGTATTGTTCATTGTTTTTTTTAGTTTTCAGTGTTTATTTGTTGTGCTTGTGGTTGTTGATTTGTCTTCCCGGGTTTTGTCTGTCTAATGGATTACGTTTTTTTGGATTGCTCCTTAGGTATATTTGTCCTCTTGCAACATTTTTATCTCGAGCACTGCTGATGAGTTGTCATTCAACGACATGGTCATACAATTCATCACATTTATTTCGGTATTTCGTGATATATTTAATTACTACCACTCTTTCTAATAGTATGTCACAGCTGATGGACTGCAAGTCCCCGATTGCCAGAATTTTTGTCCTGGCATGATTCATTAATTAAATGCCGTTAAAATTTACGTTCACAATTTGACAAAATTTACCAGAAATTTTTCAGGCTCTTCCCTTTGATGCAGAGGTAACCCTCAGCTGAGTTCGGATTCCTGTTTGTTTTAATTGTTTTGTTTTTTGATGGTTGCGCTTATTAATTCATCTGTAACCTGATATCCAACATTTTGATATCGAGCACTGCCAGTTGTTAGTTAACGAAATGGCCAAACAGTGCATCAATTTTTTTCTGTATTTCGTGATATATTTTAATACACTGCACAAGTTTTATGCGAGACAAAGTGGGTGCGTTATTACTTAAAAAGCTTAGATTAAAATACGAACTTAACAAAAAAACTGTAAAGACCGTTTCAGTCTTAAAATCAGATCATAGAAAATTTAAAACAAAAGTGTGAGTTTTCAGTTACATAAAAAGTCTTTACTTCACCATTGCCATAATTGTGTTGTGATTAAAAAATTATGTTCAAACTAGGTCGTCCATTACTGATAAGGCCCGTTTCATTCTATTGCAACAATATTTAATCATCATTTTGCTTTCCAAAGTTTTGGTTACGTGTTTACCTGTTTATTCAGAAATGTGCAGTGAATATGATATCACAGATTATTATTCCAACATCAGCCATTAGACATGTGGAAATACAGAACCTATACACAATACCATAGTCCTGTAATTTGTCTAGAACTCATTTGCCTCGTATCTAACAAAACTAACAGAGAAATAAAAATGCATAAGTCTTAATGTTATGCATGATATCCGAATCTTGTGTAAAGCATATTTGTAAAGATTAAAAGGTCGGCGGGGTAAGCCTTGCCTGCTATGAATGAAAGCTATCCGAAATTCATACTAATAGAAAGTGTTGACAACATATATAGTTAGAATTTCCTGCTATTCATAAATGCTATCTGAAACTCGTGTCAAATGAAGATGTAAAGACCTGGAACAAACAACAAATGCATTAAAATCATGTAGAAAGTTTTCCCTTAATGTCAAAGAGAAAAAAAGGGGATTTAAGGCCACATCAAATTGGTTTTTAGATCTTTGGATTTCGCCGCTCCGATTTTCGGACTTTGTAAATTAAAAAAAAACTTTTTCCCTTATTTTGCTAAAATGCTAAACAATTCGCCCCAAATTCTTCATTTTTTAAGGAGTTAAAAATAAAAAGTGTTCCCCCGCTGCTAAAAATTGTTAAAAATATGGATTTTTTGTCACTTTTTTGCAATATTTTGGTTAAAAAATTGTGCCGCACGTAAATTTGATCTTCGCCTGAAAAAAAGTATTCCTCAAGAAAAAAAAATAAAATAAAAATAAAAAGTTCGCTCACTCGCACCTATTTTTTCCATAAAAAATCCAAAGAACTAAAAACTAATTTGGTGTGACCTAAAGATCATTGTCTAATTGAAAACTGCTCAAGACATCCAACTAATGAATTTGACACAAAAGTTCTTCAATCTTCTGTTTTTTATTAACCCTTTTTTATTAAATTATCACGACATTTTGAGTACAATATATTATATAAATGATATATGTTACAACACAGAAAAACTTGAAAGTTAAGATTTTAAGTCCGAATTCTACCATCATTTACTACTTTCATATGCTCTAATGAAATCCTCATATTTAAGATTTTTGTCTGTTCCCTTACACCAAGAAACTAACATGTTTGCTAGCTTTTTTCCGCACAGCTTCAGTTCTGCATCCGACTTGATTCCGTCTAGTAGTTCCTGCTTTGACAAGGTCCCACTTTTGTCTGTGTCAAGGCGTTTAAATATGTCTCGGAGAAGGTCTCCCGTTGACTTCTTGCCCCATATATCCAAAAACTCTTCATAATTTATCTAATGAAATAAAGCAATGAAAAACGAATCATACAAAGGAACAATAGAGGGTGCAGTGGTTTTGTTGCGGAAGGGGTGGGGCGGGGAATGGATGTCAATATACTTTTTCCATACATTATTAGGCGTTTATAAAAGGCTTTGGCTTAAGATAACACGTTTGGAAAACGTCCATTCGTTGAGGGACTGCTACTGAAACAACATGAAAAGAAGATATATACAGATATATTTTCGTGTAGCAATGCAATATTCCTTGCCCGAGACAACATTATACAATTACTGACTTTGTAATAGGTCGCTATCAGGATTTTTCAACCCGAGAAAATATAATATTTACCGAGCCTTTAGGCGATGTGAATATACATTTTCAAGGGTTCATCAATCCTGATAGCGACCTATTACATAGTCAGTAATTGTTTTATTACATGAATCGGAAAACTGTTCTTGCACTTTCTATTTTAAGAAAATATCTGTCACTATTAAATTCCGCTTGACCTGATACATAGCCGGTAATTTTTTTATTACCTGAATCGGCAAAATGGACTTTCCCTTTCTATTTTAAGAACAAATCGGTCACTATTAAATTCCGCTTGACCGGTCAGGATCTATTTTAATCCCATAACATGTGCAAGCGGAATTCTTGCACTACACTTCTTAGTTACTATCACGAGTACTCAAGACTTTTTAGACATTTCTTATCCAATCAGAAAATATAAAAAAAAAATATGCATTTAATAAACCTCAATATCAATGCAATAACCCTATAATTATATGCAGGTTAAGAAATATTAAATAAAAACCAATGACGCCCTTATTTGAAAAAACAGTTTAATGGCATGATGCAATAACCATTTTGCATGGTTTTTTGCGTAATTGGGTATAACATTCCACATTTCACATTCAGCCTAACGATCTTTCATACCCACTGTTACATGGTGTTATGTGTATGTATTGCCGCTATAGTTCTGAAGTTCAGCATTTGGTCTTTGGATCTCGCGATAGAAAGCCGACACATGACACCCGACTTACCGCGTAAATGGAATTGGAATATCATATATATATATAGTATACTTGTTTAATGTATCATTGGTTCAGCAATCAGGAAGAAATTTTGTAAGCTAAATAACGTAAAAAAACATTGAAATCCAAAGGAATGCCATAATCAATGTCCGACAAACTACGCAAATGCCCAGAATAACTGGACCGCAACAGCCATACTTCAAACTCCAAAATGGTGGGTTAAACAAGGTTTTACGGCATGCCAAACCTCCCTCATATATGACAGGTTTCAAAAATGTGCTCTATGATTGAAAACCATGACTTGAACAAACAGTAAACCTGTCAGATAATCATATCCCATAAAACAACTCCTCCCTTGTGGTGAATGAATAATGTACCTTCTTGTCGTCATCCTTTACCATGGCAATGAGCATGTCTGAAATCATGTCGGCCTTTACATCCAGTCCAATCTCATTGGTTGCAGCGGCAAGAATCTCGTCACGTGTCAGAAATCCACTTCCGTCACTGTCAAGATGTTTGAAAGTTCTCCTCATGACCAATGTTCTGAAAAGGACCAATTATCGTTAAAGAAAATTGAAAAAAAAAAGAATCTCAATTACAGTATAGTATATTTAAATCCAGATTTAACATTTACAGTGTGATCATATGAATCTATCATGGATTCCCATGCTTTCCACTCCTGATCTGATTTTTTCAACTTAACCGTTTTTTTGTTAGCTTCAAATTGTGAATAATATTCTTCTTTTCTTTTTTTGTGACTGTCTTTCAATCTTTACACCATGGACAATTTACCTGAAGCCTACATTAAAAAATGCTTCAAAAATTTATGCTTTAAACATATTTTGAAAATTCGCTCATTTTCGGTCCCAAATTTTGCTCCACGAAAGAAATCAATATTTCAAAACCTTATTGCGCATCTACATCACATGTACAATCATTCTATAATGAATGTTATGTAATGCTTTATTTATAATGAATGTAGAAGCCTTGCATCAATAATGAATGAGGAGTTGATGTCACAAGCATATTATGATAATTTGCTCGTTTTCAGTCCCACATTTCACCCGCTGAGCGAAATCAAAAATTTTAAAACCGTATTGCGCATCTACAGGATATATGCAACACTACTGTGAAGGAATGAAAATGCTATATCCAAAACTAAATAAGGAGTTGATGTCACAAGCAAGTGTGACGGACGGTCAGACAGACGGACGGACGGAGACAACGACAATATACCCGCAATGCGGATATAATAAGAAAAATTAAATAAAATGACAACAGTTACATGTATCATTGGTGAAAAGCGAACAAAATAGAAAGTTAATATAAAACATGTTTCTATTTTGCAACAGATTGACTTTGAAGTGTAATGAACAAGGTCATTGATATCGTTTGTCTAAGATTTGATTAATATTTACAAATGACAATTAGAGGTTAAATCAAAACATAATATTTTACTATCGATGTTTACTGCCAAAACCAGAAACAAGGCCAAAGATATAACTAATGTACAAAAATTGAGTTATCAAAACCTTATAAGTGACCTTAAATGAACGCTTTACTTTACTGCTTACTGGAAGTGACGAAGTGTTAAAAAATAAACATAACGCATAAATTGTTTGGAGTATTTCTACATTTTTAATTATCGAGGCCTATATTCCATCATGTTTAGCAAACTAGCATCTTTATCCCGTGAAAACATCTCTGGTCCCTTTGAATTTACATATTTATTAAAGATCAAACAAGGTTTTGCACAACAACCGTTAAAATGACAAAAGAATTACACGTTTTTTACTGAAAAATTACTAATGATCTCCACATCTACACAAATATATAACTATTTAGTACAATAAAAACATTATTCATACAAACAAATTATAAACAACTCGTTCAGGTGTTATGAATCATAATGAAACATATAACACAGACAGCTAACTTTACATATTCATTAGCCTTGCTCTACTCGATCTATTTTTAGACATCGAAATTACCATTGCTGTTCAGGTTTGCGCTTCGTCTGTGAAATTAAGATGTATGGATATGAAAGATATTCAAAAAGAAAATACATGTAATAAAAATGAATAATGAGAATTTGCTCGACTTTCTTAATACATATCCATACATTGTACTCATCATTATTTGCACATATGTGAACACGTGTACACGTTTTGTTAGTAAATAAGTATAAATAGTGAACATTAGCAAAAAGTTATATTACAAAGAAGTTGCAAGAACTGGTTGAATTTCTGTGTTTGGTTCAGAAAAGTTTTAGAACTTTTGTTCGATAAACAAAATTAAGTTTTACAGAAAAGGAAAATTAAAATTTTACAAGCATAACTCCGTAGCAATTTTAATTAATCTTTGGAAATATATATCGGAATTTACACACGGGGGGGTGGGGGGAGGTTATCGGTAACTGTCTGTTTTTTCTCATTTACAATATGGGATTTTAAAAAAATTATATATGGTTAGGTAATATTTCCCTGTTCTATTTTCCCTCTGCATGCAAACATCTTTAGTTCTGATTGCATGGCTATTTGTGAAATCAGGAAAAGAGACGTTTATATATTATTAGGTTGGACTTTGTTGGAATTTGAAATATATGAATAGGGTGGGATTCAAAAATGATGGCCGCGCACCTGTACCATAATAAAGGACTAGTGAAACCTCCCCCCCACCCCCGTGCAAATACAATACTGATACACTTACTTGAAATCAATTTTTGGGACTTTCGACATGGCATTCTTAAATTCCACTCTTGAAACAGTTTGGTTTTTATCTGTATCGATCTCAGAAAATATTTTCTGCAATAATAAAATAAGAGAATTAAGGTATTTTCATTATTTTAACCTTACTTTCATCGTTAAAAAACGTACAGAATGAAAATTATAAAATTGCTTCATTTTCACAATTCAGTTTTTTCTGGGTTCCAATTGAAGAAATTTGAGGACGGAAGAGTGGATGATTCCATATAAATAACAAATATCATAAATTTTGTGTCTGGAATCACAATAAATTCTTTTCTTTGAATGCTTGAAGTTAATTAAATAAATAAATTCAGAGAAAAATCCCGTCTTCGACCCCATTAAGAGTAAATGTTCAGTAAATAAATTCGATTACCTTTGCCTCTTCATCACTTCCTTTAAATCCGGAGTTCCGAAGAACTCCAATGACTTCGGAAAGTTGTAAAGTTCCGCTTTTATCCTTGTCAGCTTGATTAAAATCTTCTTCGATTCTAGAAAGGTGTCTTTGTGCCCAGACGCTAAGATCAGCCATTTTGAAGTTGATTATTTTTATGTATTAATTTTTGAAGATGCACTTCTGTTACACCACTTAACTGATGAGTAACACGAGCAAAGAATAAACAATTGAGGCATCTAAGGGGGCAATATAGTTCAAAAGAAATACAAACCCAGATAGCAATACTTTGTTGGGCCAACGTTGGCGATCGGTTGGCAGAGTTGGCAGATGGTTGGCGTTGGCGGCACAACATTGGCCCAACGTTGGCCCAACATATCTCACCCAACGGTTCTTCTGATGCTGTTGGGCCAACACTGGCCCAACACGACTTGACCAATGGTTATTCTGACACTGTTGGCCCATCGTTGGCCCAATAGTTCCGAGCCAACTGTTATTTTTTAATTGTTGGGCCAACGTTGGGCCACACGTTTCGTTTTCAGATGATTTATATATATATATATATATATATATATATGAACAAACGGTGTAGATTTCATAAAAAAATATTAATTATTGTTTTTTTCATAAATGCACATATTCACAACTGCTTTTTAAAAACCATTAATTAATTATATAAAGGAGATATAAATACATTAATTCTTACAAAATGATCTATATAAATGTGTTGCTGACAAAAAAAAACAAAAAAAAAACTTTAAAATCTCCTGGGAATATTTGTTTCCCGTAAATAGAGAGACAATGAATGTGGTCTAGATGCTGCAATAAAGATAAACAGATGTTTTTGATTATACAAGGAGTGTAGATTGTCAGATTCCCGGTGTCAGATTTCTCAGTTATCAATTTCGCGCCTTTCATTAGCGTCTTTGTCTCTGGAACTCCGTTATAAAAAGGTCAAGATAACCAGCTAGTGACTTCAAAACACAGAATACACTGAACTGATCAGCTTTATAAAACAGAATGTAAGTAAACTTGTACTTGTACTTTATATTTTTTACTTTTATTTGTTTTTGAAAAAAGGTTAATTCAAGGATTTGCAGGTTAATCATAATCCTTGGTTTGTTTGTCTAATTGTTTTATGATAGGCAGTTGATAGGATACATATACTAAATTAAAATATAAGAATGGTTGTTGGTTCAGACAAGTTAAATCAATGTAAAGTAACTGAAACGTGCTACATGGGTCCGACTTCTGGAAATTTATTTCTTTTTCATTTTATTTCTTTTTTTGTTGTTGTTTATTTCATGAGTACTTTTAATAAATATTTACTATTACAACGAATATTCTGCGTTTATTATCAATGTGCTATACACTATTCACGTCCTTATGCTAAAAAATAGTATTTTTTAGTATAAGGACGTGGATAGTGTATAGCACATACTATTTTTTAGTATAAGAACGTGGGTAGTGTATAGCACATTGATAATAAACGCAGAATATCCGTTCGTTGTTATTGTAAATGTTTATTAAAAGTACTTATGAAATAAACAACTACAAAAAAATAAATAAAATAAAAAAGAAATAAATATCCAGAAGTCGGGCCCTGTGAAACGTGCAACATATTAAATTGTCCAAAAGGGGGACAGAATTATACACCACTTGAAGTCTTGAGTTAAAATTTAATGACACATGCTTGCCATGAATTTGTACACATTGAACAACTTTTTTTTATTTGACATATGTTCAAGTTCCAATTAAAATTCATAGTCTGTGAATAATATAAATTAGTAAAGTTTTAAATTTATCATTTTTACACTTTAAAATCATCGCTTTTCTTTATCACGTGACATAAAAGTTATCACATGACTACAATATGGTGACTGATTATAGTATACATCCCATAATACCCGTCTTCGTCAGGTTTATAGAGAATTAAGTTTATGGTTCACACTTTGACACAGGTAAGGAGTGAACAATTTTAACAAAATCATCCCCTGACGATTAAGGTTGCAGGACTCAGGCATTTGTTTCATGAAAAACAGATTCACCCTACTTCTTGAAACAATCATGTACAGGTCATTTCAAAAAGTAAAAATATTTCAATTGTCATTTGAAAATATAGAGAAATTATTAATTAATATGTATTATATGTAAATACATGCTTTACCAGAGATAAAGTTTTATAAAATGATCTAAAAAATATTGTTAAAATCTCCTTTCTGACTTCAGTGTTGGGAATATTTATGTGAAAAGGTTAAATTTGACTTTCACCTATTCTTGATGTGTTTAATCGATGGGATAAAAAATACATAATATCTTTAACCACTTCCCGGTGATTAAATTTCTACGTGGGAATTACCGCCCTTTTTTTCTACAGTTACTGGGACGATAAAACTAGAGAAGTCCCCAAATGACGTCCATGTAAACAAACTACATAGCAACGACTTTTGTCTTGAGGTTTTTGTCAAAAATCATAGGAGAAACAGATTCTCCTTCAATTTACTCGTGAATTATGGAATTTCTCCACCCTCAATAGTTAAATTTTAGATTTTAACACGCTCGCTAAAGGCTCATGTGTTGAAAATCGAAAATTTAACTATCTCGGGTGGAGAAATTCCATAACACACTCGTGCCTGAAGGAGAATCTATATGTATTTGATGTTGATATGGGAAAAATAGTCTTTTTTAATGTATAATTCTATGAATAAAAAGATTTCCTAAGTTATCCTCATTTTAGGTACCTTCAGTATGATAAAAACTTCATCTTTTCGAATAACCTTTTGGAACTTACATTTTGTAAGTCAAGAAATGTTCTTTGAATAATAGCTGTATGGCCTGTTTTGATTAATATTTGATTTTTTTTCTTTTTTGTTTAAAAGGAAATGTACATTTAATGATTTTGTATTGATAATTTATCTTTTATTTAGTTGAATTAACAATAAGAGTTCATTTTTAATAAAGAAAAGTATTTATTTTTTTGTAGTTTTGTGGTAAAAAAAGAGGATTTTATATTGAATTTAATCATTAGGTTTATACTGTGAGAAAACCAAGCTTAAAAGTTAAGAAAAACATCAACTACAAATGTCTTACTGGACAAAAAGAAGAAAGGTGCGCAAAAATGTTAACAAACATATTGCTGAAATAGAGAAATCATTAGCAGAGACCGACACTGAACGTGAACCAAATGAAATATATGTAAATTTGACTTATTCAGAGGACCCTATTCTTTCTGAAGATTCAGAATTCTCAAATGATGCAAATTTAGGATTTGTCTGGAATCAGACTGATACTGTCAGTGATGAAAATGCTAGTGATATTGAAATAGAATGCAATGCTCCATACTACCTTCTCAGTGATTCTGAAGAAGAAACTAGTATTGACAATATTGATTCAAATAATGAAAAAGATGGAATATTTGACAAATTAGCAAATTGGGCTATTGAATCGGATGTCCCTATGGTGACCCTTTCAAAGTTACTCTCCATTTTAAGACATTATATAAAAGATTTGCCGAAAGATCCCCGCACACTGCTTGGGACAAAAGTTTCCTATGAAATAAAAAACATTTGTGGTGGACAGTACTATCATTTTGGGTTAGAGTCTGGAATTAAAAGTGTTTTATCAGCCCAATCAGATTTACCTAACGTTGAGAAAACAATAAAAATTCAGATGAATATTGATGGTCTTCCATTATTTAGAAGTTCAAGTGAACAGTTTTGGCCAATTTTAGGGCGACTAGAAAATATAGGAAATGGAGAACCATTTATTATTGGACTGTTTTGTGGTAAATCAAAACCTACGGATGCTAGCATATATTTAAACGCTCTTATTGAGGAGATAAATGAACTTTTAGCAAATGGGATGGTTTATTTAGATGAAAACTTTAATATTTTTATTTCATCAGTTATATGCGACTCCCCTGCAAAAGCATATGTTAAAAATGTTAAACAATTTTCTGGCTATAGTGGATGTGACAAATGTACTCAGAGTGGAACCTGGGTTGGTAAAATAACTTATCCCGAGATTGACTGTCTGCTAAGGTCTGATGTTGATTTTGAAAATATGATTGACGAAGAACATCACAAGGGTCCGTCACCATTAGTGGGTACAGTTGGCATGGTTTCTCAATTTCCAATTGATTACATGCATTTAGTATGTTTAGGTGTTGTTAAAAGACTTATACTGTTATGGCTGAAAGGGCCGTTAAATATAAGAGTTGGTACACATATCAGCACTCAGATTTCTACTAAATTAAATAGTCTCCGTCATCATATTCCATGCGAGTTTGCAAGAAGGCCAAGGGGATTTTCAGAGATTGATCGCTGGAAAGCGACAGAATTTCGTCAATTTTTGTTATACACTGGTCCAGTTGTCCTTCACAAGCTTATTAATGAAACAATGTATAAAAATTTTATGCTTTTATCAGTGGCATTACACATTCTCTTAAATTCTCATCTGGTTGGACTGTACAGTGATTATGCTAATGACTTACTGAAAGCATTTGTGAAACATTTTGGAGAAATATATGGGAATAATCAACTAGTATATAATGTCCATGGATTAATACATATAGCTGCAGATGCTATGAAATTTGGTTCCTTAGATAACATTTCATCATTTCCTTTTGAAAATTACTTAATGAAGATTAAAAAAATGGTCCGCAAGCCAAAATTTCCCTTACAACAGATAATACGCAGGCTCTCTGAGAAAACAAACAGTGTAGCTGAGACAGTTTCACCTGATCTCAAGAAACCCCATGAATTAGGTCCATTGCCTGTGGGTTTCAATGGATGTAATCAGTATCAGACAGTTAAATTAGATAAATTTGTTTTGAAACTCCGACAACGTGACAGATATTTAAGAATAAATGGTCATATAGCACAATTGGAGAATATTATTTCAAAGAATGGTGATATATATGTTGCGTACAGAATTTTTACTGAGACAATCAAATATGTTGATACACCATTAGACTCGGATTTACTTGGGATTTACCTTGTTAGTGATCTAGACAATAACATTCAGGTTAATGTTTTAGATGATGTACAGACAAAATATATTGTACTACCATATAAGAACAAGTTTGTTGCAATGCCATTCACAGATGTTGTCTGGTAGTGAGAATACAATTTACACAGAGCATACATTTTTAAAATTGACATAGATTTTCAGTGAAAGGCTATGACAATTTACTTCTGTAAACATATATGAATATTTGTCAGGAGTAGCATGTTAACAAATAGGACTTTTTTCATTCACACAGGTCTAAATATTGTATAGTAGAGTTCTCTATTGGAAATGAGATTTCTATTGTACCGGAGAACTGGATACAAAAAGATGAGGATTCTTGCTATTGGCCAAAGTTGAAGTCTTCCAGTCGCATTGAAAAGGCTGTGAAAAATCAGGATGAACCAGATGAAACCTTTGAACTGTATGAAATTTCCAGGGTGATGTACAGAAACAGTAAGTTAATTTATATTTACATGATTTTTTCTTAATTTGATAATCTGAAAACAGAGAGCTGTCAATTGTCATATTTTTTTTTCATCAAGAAGGACAATGATAAATTAGTTTAAATATTTCAAAAACAAGATGCACATACTGTGTAAATATATTATGTAGCTTTGAAAACGTGTTATAAAATTGTGAATGTTACAACTCATCATTGATGATCATCAAAAAGTTTTACATAACCTTAAATTTGCTAAAAAAATAATAGAAACATAAAACATTAAAAATTTTAGGGCGAATGAGCATTTGCAAGGAGTTCTGCAAAAAAAAGTTTTATTTGATTTTAAATAAAAAACGCATTACAAGAAGGCATATATATAAAAATCTCATTGAACAAATGTTAAATGTACAAAAGAGGACCAGGTATTTTTGTGTAATCCTATTAAGTATTTAAATTCCAAAATAAAAGGGAACTGCCTCCCCTTCTGTCTTAATCTCCCATGCATATTGTATAATTTAGGATAGAATTGACTTAAAAATAGTATACAAGAAACATTACCTTTTCTTATCTTGATTTTACAAATCAATTTTACAGATTCGTATTCAAAAACATTACAAAAGTTGAAGATTGCTGAAGATCAGTCTGATCTGCAGACAGATGCAGAAGAGTTGGAGAGGAAAAGGAAAAGAAAGTATGAACTTAATTTTTGATTTTAATACAATGCTAAATTTCCGTCCTTATCTAACAATGAAAAACTTTCCTGTTGCAGTCAAAAGTCTAAGCCTATGACTAAGTTTTCATTAACATTTCATAAAAAGTGTGTCATCCTGATATGCACCTGGTTGCTACTGGATGTTTAACAGTATTCATCTATCAAATAAAAAATGTGATTTTAGGCCTCATTCCTATTTAACAAAAAATCAAATTCTTTATATGAATATCATCAGTTAACTCTTTAATTTTATTTCAGACCAAACAGTCGCTATGGGGACATTTCATCATCGTCTGAGTCTGCCTCTGATGAGTCTCCTGTGAAAAGGAAAAAACAGTCTCCAGCAAAACAAAAACGGCCAACATCAAAAAGAAGTTTGCCGACACTGCCACCTCTACCTACCCTTCCAAAACCTCCAGAAATTCGTCTAAATCTGCCAGGTCCATCCCAATTACCTACAACACCAAGAAGACCTTGTATGCAGGAGATGGTACATTCTCCATCAGCAACTAGCAAACAAGTATCAAGTAAGTATATTTTATTATTTTATCATTCAGATGACCCATCTTGAATCAGTTTGTGTCAATTAAAATGTTTTCCAAAGGTTTGGACATGTTATTTAGTTATAGAATAACTATATGATTTAATCTATTGAAACATCAATTACCTGATGTTTTGTTTCAAATTTTGCTTCATATTAGACCGATATTAAGGTATCCGGACCATAAATGACCACGTCATTATTCAAAAGTTCCCAGATGTTCCATACAACGCAATTGAAATGACCTCGGTAATTATCGGCAAACTTCAGAAATGTCAATATAACTAACTTATTTTTACAGACTCTGCATATAAGCAACAAAGTGTGTTTCAACTTGAGAAAAATATATATACAAAATCCCAGTTTTAAATTGTTTGGTTCAGCCATTCACGGTCAAAACGAGATACAATTTTCGATCATGAACTATTATGGTCCGGATACCTTAATTATCATCATTGTATGAATTATGAAATTGATATTTATATACATTAGATATACAGTCATTCATAATAATAGAAAATGTTGAAATATTTAATTAACTATTTTCATAAAAGCCACTCTCCATTTCAGCTTTTGAAAAGAAAGTGTTGACCATTCTTGAAGAGGTCAAAGTTCAACTAGATCAGAACACTAAACTTCTGAATATTTTGGTAAAAAAAGAGGATAAACAAGCAGATGTAAATGACATTCCAGAGGGCATTCATTTGCCAGTTAATACAGGAGAGGAATTTGAAATTCTTGAGGAGAGACTTCAGAATGAAAATATTGGAAAGAAACTAGTAAGTTTCTGCTATTAAAGTTATAAATACAAATTACAGGAAGTTAAATTGTTAATGCACATACAATAAAATATTATATTACTGATTACAAAAAGAAGCATTTTTTTTATTCTTGCCTTCTTCTTAACTGCTACAATTAACACTGTTATAAAATAACCCTATCAGCCACAATAATAGCCCTGAAAATAGTGGATTTTACAATACAGTTCATATATATTCTTTATAAATGGATTTGGAAATGTAGAAAATAGTTTACATTATCAATGGGAGATAACTCTTAACAATTTTTGTCCTAGAAAAGCAATTTGGATAAAAAATTGAATGTGACACTTTTATTTGATTTCAAAATGTATTTGAATGTTTTAAAGTTCAAGGAGTCATAATATTTAAAACAAATAAGCATATGTAATAAAACAAAGAAATCAAATTAACATAAATGATTATTTTAGTATTACTTCTTTTAGGTCAATCATCTTGGAACCATAGGTGGCGATAGTTGCACAGAATGCACAAGACGCACATTAAAATACTGTTTGACTAACCAACTAGCTATGAAATTTAACTGGACTGGTCTTGGTGACAAAAAGGCTTTTGGGACCAGCAAACTACTTTTAGTAATAAGAAGTAAGTTGAAATAATATTTTTGATTTTCATTCAGGTTCAGCTGTCTCAGCTTTTTAATTTCATTAAGTGTGCAGGCATATCTATCAAGATTTTGTCAAAAACAACCCATCTGAATAAATTTCTTATAACAAGTGTTAAAAAATAAGTGATAAAATAATTTTTGTGCTTTTTTTTAAAATGGGGTTTTGCCATAAACTATTTTAAAATTTTAAAAAAAGCTGAAATTTTTTTTTTTTTTTGCTTGAATTAATTATTTAAACATTTATCATTAAAATGAAAGTAATACTAAATGTTTGTATAAAAAATATTAATTTTAATATATGCAATAAATGTAAAATTTCAACTTTTTACAGGGGCTGTCAGAAAGAATCGATTATCAGCAAATGCCAATGACAATGAAATAGACAATGTGATTAAAGATTGGCTTAGATTTTCTAAGGACAGAGAAGGGGGGGAGGAAGAAACGAGCAGAAAAGAAGAAACAGGCAGAACAGGAAGAGCAGATAAATCCTCAAAATTGAATAAATCTGTCAGATATTATGTTTTTTGTCTTCCCTATTTTAAGGTCTTAAAAATGTACATTTTTTGTGTCATAAGTTCCAATATATTGGACTTATAACAAGGTGATGGAGACTAAACTGAAAGAGTATCAAATTCACATTTTAAATGTTTAACACTATACAAGCCCCAAAAATTAAGAGGACATAAACATACAAGGAAAAATTTACATAGCAAAATATATATACAAATTACAGTAGAATGAAACATAATGTTAAAACTCTGCTAGCATCCTTGCATTTAAACAGATTTCACAATAATAGATTTGGGGCAAACATCAATGAGACTACATGTATTTCTGGTTCCTAACCAAAACCTGTTGGCATATTGATGGCAGATTGTTGGTGGAAAAGAAGGTCATTATAAATAAATGTTGGCATTTTGTTGGCAGTTTGTAGAATTTGTTGGCAAATTGTTGTTGTCCCAACGTTGGCCCAACATAATTTCCAACTGAAATAGGTTGGCAGATTGTTGGCAAATTGTTCACTTTGTCGGTAAACAGTTGTTGGGCCAACGAAGGCCCAACGTGTTGGCCCAACGGAGGGCCAACGAGCAAAATTACGTTGGCCCAACGTAATTTGCCAACGTTGGCCCAACAATGTTGCCAACAGAATGCCAACGTTGGCCCAACACATTATTGCTATCTGGGAAATACTCTTATCATGTAACACTTGTACGTGTTTCTAGATTGCTTCCACTTTATGATAAAATGATTTGGTAATCAAAACGTTTTGGAAAATTTCAAAAGAAAATATACGACACGTAATAATGACATTTGCCGGAATATCCTATAAAAATTATCGGCGCAAATTATACACGAAAATATATTACTTAGTATATTTCCTTGCTTAAATTTCCATTGGATAAAACTTTCTAATTTTGTATTGTAAAACCGTTTCCATGAGCTATATAAAGCAAATTAAATAAAACATGTCTTCCGATGAGAATGAGATCCGAAATAATGTTCACAAATGAAAAACAGATCGAATTCCGAAGTGCCAGTAAAAAGGTTGTCTGGAAGATTTTTACATTAATGTAACATTTCGTTGTTGCCGAAACTACTTTAACAATTTTATAAAAATAACTATATACAAAAGTACGGATATAACAGTAATTAATTGTGCCCGTGATACGCCCATCAAGCGAGTCGTAGAAATAAATATCCAATTATAATAATAATGATAATCGAATATGTTTTTCCCTTCAAAAATCCCGGGTCAAACACACGTATTAATCATAATTCTTATATCAGGGAAAAGTCACTAGAAGAATAAATAGTATGTGTTCAATACAAGCTTCAATACATTCTGTCTTGTAGCCATAGCAACGCCAGGCTCGGTTTCAAGATCACGACGTTGACTTTAAATTTAATATCTAACACCGCGAGTTATTCCTCTTTCTATCATGTATTCTGATACATGTACTTCTACTGTTACGTGTCAATATTATAAGGTGCTTGGTTAATTAGTGTTTTGAATTTTGAAATTGTTCTTTTATGTGATATATAAGTGAGTAAGCTTTGCAACTGATTGCAGGTAAACATACAAAGAAGGAAGAATTATTCAAGAGAGAATATTCAATAAATACCACACGCATGCCAATTGATAAAAAAGCTAGAATAAAAAAAAATTACTCATTTGGCACCACCAAACTGATTTTTAGTTCTTTGGAACTTTTATGAAAAAAAGGTGCGAGCAGGAGAAATGTTAATTTGATTTTTTTTCCTTTAGAACTAGTTTTTTTTTTTTTTTTTTTTTCATGCGAAGATCATATTTACGTGGTACACAATTTTTTAACTGAAATATTGCAAATATGGAAAAAAATCGATAATCGACTTTTAAATTTTAATTTCTTGAAAAATAAAAAATATCAGGCGGATTTTCAGCATTTTTGCAAAATGAAGCGGCAAAATTCTTTTTCTTAAAATTTAGAAAGTCCAAAAACCGGAGCGGCGAAATCCATAGAACTAAAAATCAATTTGGTTGGCCTTATATGCTCCTAATGTCCTGGATTGATATTGGACCAGTATTTGGTCCAGGAAAAGTTCAGGAGATGTAATTATAAGTAAGAGTCGAAGTACAAAAAAGTAAAAACAATGTTAAGCCGGAAATGACTTCCTAAAAAGCTGTACATTTTCAAGTTTGTTCCCGAATTTTGAAACCAGCAAAAACTAATGCACAAACTATTTTTAATTATTCAAACAGATTCAATATTCCACCGCCGAGGTTGCTACCATATATACTGCCATTTTGCCTTATATAAGTCTCCTAAACAGTCTTCGGCAAAGAACTTTTTATTTGTGACTTGGGTTTTTTCATTTTTTTTTATTTTATCTATTTATTCATTCATTTTTGACCGGGTTGCACAGAGCGCAAATCCGAGTTATAGTATGGTGAATGTCGGGCGGGCGGCGGTGGGCGGCGGCGGACGGCGGCGGCGGGCGGGCGGGGAAATGGGTACCTATTTTGTGAAATCAACTCCTCCTACAGTTTTTCACCCACATCCTTGAATGTTTTTATATATATTGAAGATGTGCACCTCACTTTATGGAATTATTTCAGAAATTATTTCCCATTTTTCCAAACTTTGGAACTTAGTCGTTTTTTTATTGACATCTTCAATAGAGGGTACCTTTTTTGTGAAATCAACTCCTCCTATAGATTTTCACCCGCATCATTGAAACTTCGCAGAATGTTTTAATACATATTGAAAATGTGCACCTCACTTTATGGAATTATTTCAGGAATTATTTCCCATTTTTCCAAACTTTGGAACTTAGTCGTTTTTTATTGACATCTTCAATAGAGGGTACCTATTTTGCGAAATCAACTCCTCCTACAATTTTTCACCCACATCCTTGAAACTGCATAGAATGTTGTTATATATATCGAAGATGTGCACCTCACTTTATGGAATAATTTCAGGAATTATTTCCCATTTTTCCAAACTTTGGAACTTAGTCGTTTTTTATTGACATCTTCAATAGAGGGTACCTATTTTGTGAAATCAACTCCTCCTACAGTTTTTCACCCACATCCTTGAAACTTCATAGAATGTTTTTATATATATTGAAGATGTGCACCTCACTTTATGGAATTATTTCAGAAATTATTTCCCATTTTTCCAAACTTTGGAACTTAGTCGTTTTTTATTGACATCTTCAATAGAGGGTACCTATTTTGCGAAATCAACTCCTCCTACAGTTTTTCACCCGCATCGTTGAAACTTCGTAGAATGTTTTAATATATATTGAAGATGTGCACCTCACTTTATGGAATTATTTCAGGAAACTAATTAAATTGATGACTGCCTCTGTGCTCGTACACATACATACAATGTGTCTGATTTTGTCTATATAAATATTCATGACTGCCAATGTGCAATATGATCTTGTAATCACCTTTGTCACCACTACAGTAAACACCCAGTAAAGCAACCCGGCCATTTGTGTCTTTGACCCATTTATTATTATTATTATTTCTTGTATTTTTTGTTTTTCATCATATTTATTTTGGAATGAACTTGCCATTTTTACGGAGTATGGCCTTTTCATTTTGCACAACCCTTCACGAAGTTAGGCAACAAACATAAATTTGTGACCAAATCTTAAAATGTTCAAGATGGTTGCCATTTTCCAAGGAAACAGGCTAAATCAATTTAAAGAGAATATTTAGTTCACACAATAGGTTTCTTTAGGACTTTAAATGGAAAATAAGATTTAAGGATGATCGCTGGTCTAATAGGAAATAAATAGGATTTGAAATGGGTGTTTTAGTTTGAGAGAATATATGAATAGTAAACAAATACGCCAGAAAAAAATATAGGTTCATGTGCTCCTTTTAGAGCTATAAGGCTTCGATAAATTGCAGGAAATGGGTGTTCTCTAGATTTTTCCTCGTCTGTGCATTGGCAACTTCAGCCTCTCAAAAATGTATGAAAAAATAAAAAGGATTTCATACCATTTTTCGGTATATATGATTGAATTATAAAAGAAAAAGTGGGGTTTCATGGGCAAAAAAATTCAGCCGAGGATTTCGAAAATCTGACAAAAAAACCAAAACATGACCAGCGAGCATCCTGAAGAACATAATGCAACCCACTCCAAAAAAAAATTATAAAAATATAAATGGACATTATGCATACTTTGTTGACACAATCAGAACTCGGATAATTAAAAGCAATTTTGAAAATAACTATGAAAACAGATAACAAAGGTCGTTTGGGATACTTTCATGTCAATATTGTGCTACATGCTTGTTCATATACAATATTTAATCAATATTATGAATACTCTGCGGAACACTGTTCTTGATACCAAAAAAAATGTCCTAATTACACATGTACCAAACACGGAGCTTATCAAAGTCTTGTGAATGCTTATCTAACTCAATAATAAGTCCAGAAACTAGGAGGTATTTAAATGAAAATGCACTTAGTATATTTGGCATGTGGTGTCCTTGTGGTTGTGTTCTGTGCATATTCTCAGCCAACTGGTACTTCGAATGACCGCATAAGTCGGCTGGAAAGACTGGTTCAGAAGCAAAGCCAAGAAATCACTTCTTTGAAGAAAGAAATAAATAATCAGAGAATTTCTGACAAAGAGAAAGGTAAGAATATAATATTATAATTTATCATATATTTGGTTCTAAATACAGGAGTTTTGAATATACGATAAAGCCCATGATGTTGGACCGTATCTGACATCTATGACGTCATACCCTTTATCGCATGGCTTACCCTTTATCACATAGCTTTTTTCAATTTTTTTCAAATGTATTTTTTTTGGGGGGGGGGGGCGAAATTTTTTTTTGAGGGGGTCGAATTTCAAGAAACAAATGTTGTTCAATTTTTTTCCCGAATATTTGTCTTTTTTTCAAATGCCCCCCTCCCTATTTTTTTATTTTATTTCTTTTTTCACAAAATATTTTCCCCAAGGCCCTCTGGATGATATTGGTTTCTCGGGTTGATACAGCATGTGATACAGATTTTGTCATGTATTATTTTCTATATATACACGTAATATTTCTATGTACTCTCTTGACAATATGTATCGACCCGGCATTCATAATACTAGTCTACGTATATTGTTTGTTTCGGAAATCCGGCACTTTGAAATTTGGGAGATGAAGGCAAATTATCGAGATGTGTTCACCTGAATTTTAGGGCAGACAAGGAACTGATCCTTGATCCTTGAAATAAATTTTTCGATATCTCTCAGCCTGTGTTGTTTGAAAAGCGAAAGCATGTCTAACTTTTTTCTCTCTCAAAAAAATATTACAATTTGATTTCAGGTGATATTGAAGCCTGATGAATATTTGTGAAATGGGACTCTGTTTTATAGTCTCCGAATCTGTTTATACTTTTTTTCTATATTACATTTGCGTTATTATATACCAGGAATATTGTTTTTGTCCTCTTTTTTATGCCAAAGGATTAGTACATTTGTATTTCCTCCAAACTTTATTACATGATCATACCTTTCTTGCCATTGAACATGCATTGATTTAAAACCCACACTAAACACTGCCTTGCCCTAACTGTAAACAGATAAATAAGCTACAATTAAACTCTTTATTTTCAGGCCTTAGCTACAACAAAAAGAGATTACTCCTTACAGAATCACCTCCTACCCTCAACTCAAAAGTGGCATTTTATGCATACCTTTCCAAAAGTGAGATTGATCCTGGACACCATCACATTATCGTCTTTGACCATGTCCAAACCAATGTCGGATATGGTTATAACAAACATTCCGGAACGTTTATCGCACCAGAGGAAGGAGTTTACATTTTTGCTTACTCGGTGGTAGCCTACGCCGGAAGTAGAATGCCTGTCGAGTTAGTTGTTAACAGTAACGTCGTTGCCTCAACTGCAGCTGATAGTACATCTGACACACCATATCCTGCAGCGTCCAATACAGTTGCACTGCATTTGAATCAGGGAGACACATGTTTCCTGAGAACTTCCCCTAACAACGGATGGGTTGTGGGTAATATTCACAGTTCTAATTGGTCGAGATCGTCTTTTACTGGCTGGAAACTGTGATGATGTCAATTTTCAGTAACAGTGCTACAAGGACTCGTTCCTTTAGTAATAAAAAGAATAATCATACAAGTACATGTATCATATATCTACAAGGCCAAACATGTCAAATTAATTTTATTTATTGGGTACGAAAATGATAATTAAATTATAAAACTCTCCTCTATTTGTATGGCGATGTAAGAGCAATTGGATAATGTAAATACGTTATTTATTTTCCTGTAAAAAACTTTTCTAGATTGGATCTGACTTTGACACAGTATATATGATGAACATAAAAAATATGTAGGTTACGAAACAGCTCATACGACAATATAAAACAAAAACCGCATTTTGAATAAAGCCGTTGAAGGGCAAAGAACGACAAAAAGTCGAAAGAAAAAAGCCAAAAAAGGCATACAATAACATTAAAAAAATATAGTTACATGTGTACAAAGTTAAAATGGCCGAAGGTTTCGGCTCGGCCAGTATGGCTTTGTTCACGAGTAGCGGGTAGAAATAAAAATGTTGACTCTATGAAACCCAGAGCAAAACTTCTCAATTCTAATGGTACTATAAAGAATAGGTATTACAACTCATTACAAGATGTAGGCTAAATAATAACCTTCCATCGGATTGACTTTGTTGAACTTAACGACCGGTGCCGTATACGGAGCAGGAACTGCTAACCCTTCTGGAACACCTGGGTTCACTCCTGGTTTTTATAGGAGTTCGTGTTGCTCATTGTTTTTTAGTTTTCTGTGTTTATTTGTTGTGCTTGTGGTTGTTCATTTGTCTTCCCGGATTTGTCTGTTCAATGGATTACGTTTTTTTATTGCTCCTTAGGCATATTTGTCCTTTTTTTTACACCACAAGCTAAACTTCAAACTTTTCGAAGTAAGACCCCTGTGCGCCCCTCGTTTAGAAAATCAAAATTCTAAAACATTATTGCGCATCTAAAGGTAATATTCAACCATGATACGAGTATATAAACATTAAATTCCTACACTCAAATCGGAAGGAGGCGTTTATTTCACAAGAAAGAATGATGGGACTTCCGGACGGACGGACGAATAAAATCGCTATATCCCCGAACTTTATTCGAAAGTACGGGGATGCTAAATTAGGTAAATTTATATTATTTGAATGTGACGGTGATAAAATTCGTGTATGAAAACCCTCAAAACAATTGCTATTTCAAACGGCATACGTTATACACAAGTCCCTAAAATTACCCCCAATGAAGTAATTTGGTGTGATACATGAACTAGCATAAAGTACTTTCTCAATAATAACAGTAAACAAACAGGATAAATATAGCGGGCTCAGAATACTAGTATTGTCTAAACATGCTGCCTTGATCTAAAAGTACAATAAGTTAATGAAAATATTTTTAATATACAAATATCATTTATTAACAGAAGTGGTAACACACAGAAAATAGTATTGTGTTCAAAATTCGAAAGTTTTTTGTGCAAAAATGTTGCATCCTGAAGGTTTTAACGATGTTCAAGATCCATATTACTACTGGTTTGGTCCATATTATATTCATCACTTTACGTGCACCCTTTCATGCAAGCATTGGATAGTTGTAAACAGATATCGTAGCAAGACGTTGATCTTCGCTTTCGTCCAATATTTCCAATTATTGTGCTATACATTTTTGCGCAATTGTTGTTACACGTCATCACTTGTTGTGCACAATAAGAACAACTCAGACTTTCGGATACGTGTAGATTAATTGCAACCACCAACAAGACATATAACTTGGTACAAAACATTTTGTTACTGAAAATGAAATTAAAATGAATCAATAAGTGTAGAGCAAATAAGAAAAAAAAGCATTACTGATGTCGACTTGTTACAAAAAATATTTCTATTTTTTTTTCTTTTTTTACCATTTAATGCTTGGTAGTTCTGTGGGTTGTTGCGCTATTGAGAAATTTAATCCGAAAGATTGAAAAGCAAATTAAAAAATATAAAAATGACTGAAAGGGTAAAGCGAAAAACATTTAATGACATCCTTAGTTTTTACAAAATTTCAAGTTTTTGTAACACTAAAATTGAAATATCTATTTCGAGCTAGAATATATTGAAAAACTAGCCGCTGGTGATATCCCCAAGGACTTGTAGCCAACCAGCAGAGGTAATAACTTAGTGGTAATAATACATTATTTGATAGAAATTGTGCACAATTTCGTCGATTTAAGACTCATCAGTAGGTAAAGTCAAGAAATACCAAAGGGATATTCGAAGGAGGGAAAATCGAAACAACTGACAACTCGGGAGAGCAATGAAGACAAGACCAAAACAATACATGCACTACAATTGAAAACTAAAAACATATGAACAACATGTACCCCACCAAAAAACCAGTGGTAGACTCAGGTGCTCCGGAAGAGTATGCAGTCTCTGCTTCCCACAGAACACCCGCCATGCTGCCCATGTCAAATCGGGTATGAGGAAGGGATAACATCAATGGAACAAGTCCATTTTCATTTGGGAAACAGTAAATATGTGAAAAGGATATGTTTTTATTATTTGGGAAGGAACAAGAAACCAATTTGACAAGAATGGTGCAAAAATCAGAACAAAAATATTCAAACGGTATATTGTAGAAATTTGGGATTGAAAAAGAAAAAGGCAAGTTTGTGCTAAAATTATCCATGAACACACCCTCTACAGATAAACCGACGAATTGATAATCTAATATATTGATATATGTAATCGAGATTAATAATTACAAATTAATGTAAATAACATTTTATATATAAATAAATATAAATTCACCTACATGCTCTTTGCTATTGGTTTCAACCTTTTGGTCCTCGGATTCTAAAGATTTCCAAATTCGATAAGATTGTTTTATTTATATATTTCCTTTATCTCTCTATGACATAAGAACTCTATCCTGTTTACATGCATTGTCGTGACTTCGTTGACATACATAAATTTTCATAGGAGGAATCTTGAGATAAACAAAATACGAAGACATATGGTTCTTGTTTTGATCAGATAAAGGAGAGGTCTAGTTGTAAAAGTGCTAATGCATCCTCTTATTTACATGGATCACTTACATTGTACTTTTAGTAGTACACGTGTTCGTTCAACAAAATGTTCAACACGTACCGGATTTTAGCAATTCCTTTCGAACCAGGTTTTTTTCAATACTAATCCATTTAACATTGTTCCATTTTTGTATATTTCTGCCCATAATTTCTCAATTCCTGTGCATTTCTGTCTACCCAGGTCAATTTCGGTAATTGGACAACCCGACACTGTAGCAGTTCCTTCCGCACCAGGTTTAACGTCTTCCAATACTCTATTTTGTTAATTCTCTCAAGACAACGTTTTTTTCAACAATGGATTCTTTTTTAATTTGATTTAAATACTGCCTTATGATTGGTTGAACAGCATATACCAACATTAGTTATACTGTATAACATGGTTTGGTCTTGTGACGTCACCAACGGATTAATCCGCCACAAATTCAAATAGTCTCTTGTCTTTATTGATGCTTAAATCAAGGAATGTTTGTACTTCTGTTTGGAAATTACATTATAAGGAATGTTTTCAAATTTTGTAACAGGTTATACTTCAATAACCTGGTTTTGTCGGTCAAAGCAGGTTATATCGTATAACCTGTTCTAAAATTGGAAATATTCTTTAAACAGAAATCTTTGTTTATGATTAATTTTGGTCCTTCATTCCATTTTTTTTATTTTTTTATATCTTTTTTTACATTTAGCAGTAAGTTTGGTAGTGACTTTAAAAGTGAGTGAAATATGAAAATCGTTTATACAATGGAATGCCAAAGTACATTTGTGCCAGTTGTGGATTCAGTTTACGAAGTCGAAACAGTACAATATTCATTGTTAACTAAATCAATAGCAAAGTATATGTAGATGATTTAATCTGCCAAGGGTGAAGAGGTGAGAAGCAAAGATGGTAGTAAGTTAAGTCAAGAAATACCAAAGGGATATTCGAAGGAGAGAAAAATCGTAACAACTGACAAACTCCGGGGAACAACGAAGACAAGACCAAAACAATACATGCACTAAAATTAAAAACTTAAAACATATGAACAACATGGACCCCACCAAAAAACGGGGGTAGACTCAGGTGCTCCGGAAGAGTAAGCAGTCTCTGCTTCCTGCAGGACACCCGTCATGCTGCCAATAAATAGAATAGAAATAACACAACACAGCACAAAACACAAACACTGAGTTAATATTTACGGAGAAGTGTTGGGATTAATTTAAACTGGTTTTATCTTCATCCAAATATTCTCCTCATTTATTCTGAACACCCAGTGTATTAAACAGAAATATACAATCCTATATGATATGATTACCAATAAATTGACTGCCAGTCGGAAATGTCAAAAAAAATGTTTGGACAATGCTAATGTGATTTAGAAAGTTGGGACAAAATGTGCCTGTTTTTCTCACAGTTGCTGGTCGGATACTGTCGGTCTACCAAACAAAATGGTATTTCTTTTAAGAGTTTAATGGAATATGTTGTAAATAGTGAGAGGTCAATATGAATTTAATTTTCAAATAACTGCGGAAAGAACAATTTTTAAAGAATTGAATCGATGTTAATACTTATAGACCTAACTATTAAATGATCTTGCGGTAAGTGAAAAGAGCCTGTGAAATCTATGTTCCTGTAATAGAAGTGTTAAGTTGAACTTGTTAAAAAGAAGAAAAATTTCAAAACAGGATTTTAAGTCACAAGAATAAATACATGTTTACATACGGACAGACAGAGAAGGAAATTTTTCTTCAACATTTTTGAAAAGTTGAATTTAAAAAAAATCTCTGCATACAAATTTTTGTCACTTCCGAATCAGTTTTCAATTACGGAAACAAATTTTAGTTTGTATAATATTTTCAACTGATATTCCCATCAACATTGTATTTAATGGTTTTCCCAATAAAATCGACGTGATTAACCTACATATTAAGGAAGAAGATGGTTTGTTAAATTTATATTTGATATACATTATAATATTAGTCTGGAAATAATTTTCAAAAATCAGCAGTAAGTTCAAAAGCTCTAATTTATTTACAGTAAATGGTTTCATAAAATCCTTTCAGTCTTCGTGTAATCATCAAATAAAACATTTATGTAATTTCTGTAACCAAATTTTATTGATAACGAAGCACATTTTGTTTCTTTATGATAATAAAAATGTGGGCCAAACTGTTTTGTCCGAAGTACACATAGAGAGATAATCTCAACTCAAAATGTTGATAAACTAAATATAATCTCAAACCCAGGTACGAAGTCGAAGATCCTTTATTAAACAATCAATACAATTGACTCTCAGACTCTACCTTGGTGTGTGATATAATGTTTTTTTGTGTTATGTGTATATTTGTCACAGACTGTCATTATGTTTATATGACAATCATGGACAAGGTATTATTTTGGCTAAAATTTGGTTCCTTGAATTGAAAAGTTATAAAATAATGAAACACCTACTTCCAAGTACTCTTACACTGTGGCATTCTAAGGAGCCTACCATGTTTTGTTTTCAAAAAGACATTTCTTTAATAGCAGCAATATGCTGTCTAACATGGCTAATTGTGAAGAAATAAATGAAAAACGCCAAATTGGTTTGGTTTAGTTTGGTTTAGTTGGTGTTTTACGCCGTTTTCGGCACATTTGGCTATTTCGCGGCGGCCAGTTTTTATTGGTGGAGGAAGCCGGATTACCCGGGAGAACCACGGACTTTCGGTAGGAAAATTGGCAATCCCTGTCAACTCATTTTTTGGACATTTGAATTAAAATTTGATATGAGCAACACTCTTCGTCAATCTTTTTGGGCAAGGTTGTTGCTCATAGTTGTTCTGACTAAAATCTACTGTGAAAACACTCAATTTTCTTCAAGTACTTGATTTAGCAGACATTTAATGACGTCGATGTTGCATCATGGGAATAAATTTCTTACTATGATTGAAATTCGATTATTATACGATGAAAATGACAAAAACTTGAATCTAAAATCTGCATTTTAATTTTTGGCGTCAGATGGGGCTTAATAATGCGCTGAAATAATACCATCTTATTTGAGTTAATATTAAGGCCACGCCAAATTAAATTTTTCGTCTTTTTGGATTTTTGGATGGCAAAAATAGATGCGATGGAGCGAAATTTCAATTTAATTCTTTTTTTCTGGCAAACCTTTGTTTTCGGGCGAAGATCAAGTTTACGTGCGGCACAAATTTTTTAAAATAAAATATTGCAAAAATATCTATTTTTACAAAATTTTAGGAGCGGGTGAACAAATTTTTATTTTCAATTTTTTTTAATAGAAATGAAGAATTTGCTGCAAATTTTCAGGATTTTTGAAAAATGAGGCGGCAAAAATGTTTTTCTTAAAATTTACATAGTCAAATAATCGGAGCGGCAAAATCCAAAGAACTAATTAAAGATAATTTTGGTCTGATCTCGACGAAAAGAGACGGTATAATGAAGTAAGAATACATGTCATAATTGAAGCTAATGGAATTTCCATCACTATCTGTCATATTTAGTTAATTATTTTTGAAATGAAATTTTGAACAATTCTTTATCATCGTATGAATCAATCTACTATTAGGGACGATAGTTTAAATTTCCATATGGAACCTCCCACCAATAACATAAGTACAATGCACCGACATGGTCGTCACTGCATGTGCTGTGTGTATTTAACAAGTGTCACTTGTTCATTTAATTAAACAATACTCCCATTAATTGTATGATAATTACCAATTGACCTTAACATACTATGTGACAATTAACAATTGAGCATGTCTATATAGTGATGACGCAACTTCATTCTTTCAAACATTTTCCATTCAATTTGGAAATTTTGTATTGGGCCTAAAATTCTACATTTGAAACACATTAAAATAAAAAAGTTGCATTTGTTGTAACCATTATATACTGACATAAGTCTGCAAGTAGGAGAAATCAAAATAAAAAAGAATACTCGACAAAATTAATTTAATTATGTTTATTTCAGAAATGTTTATAGTGTTACTGTGGATCGTGACACTGCTTCATCTGTGCAGTACTTCAGGTAATCACAGTTTTAAGGATGCTCGCTGGTTATGTTTTGGTCTTTTTGTCAGATTTTCGGAATCCCCGGGTTTTATCCATTTCTTAAACATGAAATGTTTTGCCAATGAACCCCCACTTTTTCTTTTATAATTCAATCATATATACCTTAAAATGGTATTTGACAAAATTTAATGAAATCCTTTTTATTTTTTCATACATTTTTGAGAGACTGAAGTTGTCAATGCAAAGACAATGAAAAATCCAGAGAAAACCCATTTCCTGAAAATTTTCAAGGCCTTATAGATCTAAAATGAGCAGATGAACCTATATTTTTTTCTTGCTTATTTGTTTACTATTCATATGTTCTCTCAAACTAAAGCACCTATTTTAAATCCTATTTATTTCCTATTAGACCAGCCATCATCCTTAATATTTCGAACAAAAAATATCGGTTTAACCATCTCCTTTTCATTCAATATCTGTTATTGGCAGTTTGTATTTAAACTACCTATGACCCAAAAGAAATAATTAGATAAATAAACGCTAATTGTTAATACACAACCCTTACCTATCTCAATATTTATGGTTTAGAGTTTTCCAGTATTTGAGTATATAATACAAAAAACTAGAAGTTGGATATAACATGTTTGTCACAGGTACATTAAGACTGTGGTCATTGTTGAAACTGTAGCTTTAATTTAGTAAATTATTAATTAAGGTATTGTTACACAAACACTTACAAAGTCTACAAAACAGGATATGCAAAAAGATAATATAAGTACATCAATCTAAAAAAAATAAATAAATAAACTCAGTCCAATATGGCTTGCCTCGGACCAATAACTAAGCCAATATGGAAAACCTTATGCAATCATACCTTTATTGTCTAACCAGTCCAATATGTCATATTGACTAGTCCAATAAGATCCTTTAATGCCTAACCAGTCCAATATGTCATATTAACTAGTCAATACGGCATACTGGACGGGTATGTGTCGTATTGGCGTACTTTGACATTTTGTATTGTATTGACAGGTTTTATAATATTTAGGCTGATATTCTATTGTTAGTCAATAAATTTGCATATTATAGCAAATAAGAAATGTAAAAGACGATGTAGCATCATGCAAACTGATTATGCCGGATGAACTAAGAGAGAGAGAGAGAGAGCTCTTTCATTGCTTCAAACAAAATTGACCAAAAAAAATCACTCATAGTTTTTAAATGCTTTCCACCTTTTTGTGTATTTTACATGAATCACGCAGAAATTTTATATGTATGATATAATTCAAATATGTTTCTTTTCATATAATTTAGATATTAAAACGTCTCATCAGAATATCTCTGTCGTGAATGGCGAGACTGTTTTATTGAACTGCACATGTTTTGGTGAGGAGGGAAGTAAATGGTTAGGCCCCCGAAAAAACTATACTACAGACAAAAGTCCAGTTATTACATACTCAAACGGATTACGACTTAATCCTAAGTTAATGTATTCGAATATTCACGTCATCGGAAGCTATGATAATGGAAAATGTAGTCTAGAAGTACGAAACATTTCGGACAATGATGTTGGGAATTACACATGCAGTTATATGGTGAATGGAAGCGTAAATACTGACGTATACTATGTCTTCACGAAGCGTAAGTCTAGTCTTTATAAACAAGAATCACAATTTTATTTTATTTTTTGAGTGGCAAGAAATTTTAAAAACCCCATGTGTAAATGATCTGTAAGTGCTAAGCTAAAAGCTGGTGGATTTTAAAACGTCTGGTCAGATGTAAAGGCATTTTCCATAGATGAAATGTTTAACTTTCAATGTCTTCTCATGAGTTATTAAATATTAACATGATTACTGTAAATTCAGAAATTATTGCGTGTATTTATTATTGCGATTTTGTCATTTTAGACCAAAATGCGATTTTACTTTTTGCGATATTGAGAAACATAGAAAAAAAATTCAAAAATGCGAATTGAAGTTATTGCGATTACAACCCTGTCGCATTTTTCGCAATAATAGAAACATCGTAATAATTTCCGAATTTACAGTAACAAAGAACGGAAGATGAAGAAGTTGTATTTATAACTGAACTTTTTCTCATAGAAAAGTGTTTTGTTTCACACACTGTATTATGCACAAATGGACCATTGCTCCTGCTAACATTGTTTGTTTTGCGGTAAATGGCAGGTAGCAAATCCGACATTTCGAAGAGACCTTTATACTAAAGTTCAGGGTACTGTTTCTCTAAAGGTCGTAAGAGTTACGATCAATCGTAACTTATATTTATTACCCAAAGGATTTACGATCAGTTATAATTCTTGTAACTTTTAGTGAAGCGGTTACCAAGTCTGCATGATTTCTAAATGCCTCTAAATTTTCCGTTCAAAATTTGTCAAAATTATCAGAAATTTCTAAGGCTCTTCCTGTTGATGCAGAGGTAACCCTTAGCTTAGTTTGGATTCCTGTTTGTTTTAATTGTTTTGGATTTTAACGCTTGTGTTTATTAATTCATCATTTTATCTTTTACCGGTTTTCAACCACTTTGATCTCGAGCACTGCTTATGAGTTGTCAGTCAACGAAATGGCCATACAGTGCATCAAATTTATTTCGGTATTTTGTGATACGTTTTATTACTACAACTGGGTCTATTTCACTGCTGGTGGACTGTAAGTCCCCGAGGGCATTATCAGCCCAGAAGCCAGAATGTTTCTTCTGGCACGATTCATTACTCAAATGCTTCTAATTTTCCGTTTAAAATTTGTCAAAATTATCAGAAATTTCTAAGGCTTTTCCTGTTGATGCAGAGGTAACCCTTAGCTTAGGTTCGATTCCTGTTTGTTTTAATTGTTTTGGATTTTAACGGTTGTGCTTATTAACTCATCATTTTATCTTTTACCGGTTGTCAAACACTTTGATCTTGAGCACTGCTGATGAGTTGTCAGCCAATGAAATGGCCATACAGTGCATCAAATTTATTTCGGTATTTTGTGATATGTTTTATTACTACCACTGAGTCTATGTCACTGCTGGTGGACTGTAAGTCCCCGAGGGCATTATCAGCCCAGAAGGCAGAATTTTTGTCCTGGTATGATTCATTACTCAAATGCCTCTAAATTTTCCGTTCAAAATTTGTCAAAATTATCAGAAATTTCTAAGGCTCTTCCTGTTGATGCAGAGGTAACCCTTAGCTTAGTTTGGATTCCTGTTGTTTTAATTGTTTTGGATTTTAACGCTTGTGCTTATTAATTCATCATTTTATCTTTTACCGGTTTTCAACCACTTTGATCTCGAGCCCTGCTGATGAGTTGCCAGCCAATGAAATGGCCATATAGTGCATCAAATTTATTTCGGTATTTTTTGATACGTTTTATTTTTATTCTGTTTGTTATTTTGAAATTTTTTTTCTATACTACAGGATGTAAAGAATTTACTTTTGATGAGAAATTTGCTAAAATAATGGCAAATTGAAAAATATCATTACTTCTAAGATTTATTTTCATTTTCTTTGAATAGTCTATTTTAGGAATAAAGTTAATATAAGTAGAAGTATGAACTTTGCGAGAGAAAAAAATTTGGACTGAGTATATTGATCGCTGTCATCGAAGTGTAATGTACAAAAGCCCGTAAGGATGCTCGCTGGTTATGTTTTGGTCTTTTTGTCAGATTTTCGGAATCCTCGGGTTTTATCCATTTCTTAAACATGAAATTTTTTGCTCATGTACCCCCACTTTTTCTTTTATAATTCAATCATATATACCTTAAAGTGGTATTTGACAAAATGTTATGAAATCCTTTTTATTTTTTCATACATCTTTGAGAGACTGAATTTGTCAATGCAAAGACAATGAAAATTCCAGAGAAAACCCATTTCCTGCAAATTTTCAAGGCCTTATAGCTCTAAAATGAGCACATCAACCTATATTTTTTTCTTGCTTATTTGTTTACTATTCATATGTTCTCTCAAACTAAAACACCTATTTCAAATCCTATTTATTTCATATTAGACCGGCGATCATCCTTAAGGATCATACGAGTTTCTCGAAATTCAAACTCCTTATATTGAATGTCGAATATAGAATTTCGGAACTCGTAATTATAAGATATGGAATGTTTAAAATCGAATTTAGATTTCGAACGTTGGATATTGAATGCCGATTTTCGTACTTCGAATATCGTATGATCATTCTTGCCTTTCGTAAATGTCGGATTTTAAATTTCATATTTCGAACTTTTCATATTGAATATCGAATTTCGTATTTTTGAATCTATGATGATCCTTCTGGGCTATTGTATCCTTCTGTACTTTCGTAGTAATGTTTATTTTGTTGGCTAATATATCTATAATTTGGTGAAATGTTATTTATAAATAATAGCAATACTAAGGGTTCATTCCTTGTATTGCACATGGTAGATCTCTTTAGCTGAAATTTGGCTTCCTATTTCGGTATTTTTGGTTATGAGTACTTCTTGTTTAAAATAAGTTTCATTTTTGGTCTTCCAAATGTTTCGGTTTTAATGCTGCTGATGAGAGGTAACTCCTTGAAATGCGTCGTATACAGTATAGTATAAATTTACTATATCTAATAGTATCTTTGGATTGTTATTTTATTATTTTTTAATATTTCGTCGACAGGTCCTCAAGTGGTAGAAATACGATACCACTACACAGAAAATTATATTCATCTGAAGTGCATACCGAGTGGTTTATCAGAAAACTATACATTTATAACATGGGAGCACCAATCAGAATACAAGGAACATATTCGATACCTTAATGGACAAGGCAAAGGAAAGGTAAAAATAAAAAGAGAAATTGCCACCTCAAAAAGATATCAGGACAATGGATTTTATATCTGTAGAGTCTGGAATGGAATACCAGGTGTAAACGAGAGTTTATTGCAGGAAGGATATAAATACATTGCTATTGGTGGTAAATATTATCACAATATTTTGTTAAGGAGGGGGAGTTATAATGAATTGTAATCGGTCCCCATTAATTCAATTATTTGCTGCAGTTTATCTTGGTTTGTTAAACATGCGAAAGATATAATTTCAATAATTTATTTTTACGACCAACTCACCATAACTTTCCGTTATTGTTTGTTTGTTTAGTTGGGGTTTTACGCCGTTTTCAGCACATTTGGCTATTTTGTGGCGGCCAGTTTTGATTTGGTGGAGGAAGTCGGAATACCCAGAGAGAACCACCGACCTAACGGTCGGGAAATTGATAATCCTTGTCAATTAAGATCGAGGTCCAATACACCCCGCCACAGGTAAGATTCGAACTCACAACCTCAGTGTTGACAGGCTAGTGATCATTAGTATTCATTACGAACTAATCAGATCACTCGTCCAACGAGATCCCCGTTCCGTTTTTGTGGTCATTAGCCAAGTTAAAAACAGTGAGCTATGAAATATAAATAATAATTTTCATTCATCAAATATTGCGATGTATTCTTAAAAACTATTCCCGAAATTCGTATTTGAAACTCATTTTTAAGAGTCGATAATTTATTTTTTTTGGGAACATATAACCGTGTATTATATAGCACAAATCGAATCTACTCAATGTTGCTTTTGTTAATTATTTTATTCATATGTAAATATAGATTCTCCTTCAGGTACGAGTGAGTTATGGAATTTCTCCAAACGAGATAGTTAAATTTTAGATTTTCAACACGCGAGCTTTTGCGAGTGTGGTAAAATCTAAAATTTAACTGTCGAGGGTGGAGAAATTCCATAACTCACGAGTCAATTGAAGGAGAATCTATTTCTCATATGATTTTCGACAAAAACCTCAAAAAATGTCGTTGCTAAGTAGTTTGTTTACATCGACGTCATTTCGGAACTTCTCTCGTTTATCGTTCCAATGGACATGTCATAATCAAAGTCGGAATAACTGGCAAGGTCGGGCGACAAATAAACACCCAGAACAACTGGAACGCAATAGTCACACTCCTGACTTGGTACATGCATTTTCATATGAAAATGGTGGGTTAAACCAGGTGTTAGGGCATGTCAAAAAGTAAGATTTGAATTAATAATGAAATCGTTGACTGCATTTAAATTTTCAGACGCACCAGAATTTATGACCGATAATCAAATGGTTCAGTATGGTACACTTGGTAAAGAGGGAAACATAACTGTGAAAATCTACAGTAATCCTGTTCCTACTAACGAAACTATCCAAAGAAATAACAGAAAGAAACGTTTTTGGGCAGCTGTTAGCAACCAAACGAGAAAGAAACTGTACTTACTGCACAACTCCTATGTTTCTGTACCTGTTATTCAACTAACCTTTCGAATTAAATTAAATACTACAGAAGATTTCGATGCCTACACAATTACAGTTTGCAACATGTATGGATGCAGTGATTTCGCTTTTGAAATTCAGTCTACAGGTAAATTAGGTATGAAAACCGTAAACATATATGGAGTTTGTCAGTTGTTTTTTATTTCCCCCTCCTTCGAATATGACTTTGGTATTTCTTGACTTTACTTATACAGTAGGTATATCTTTTATCGGCAAAATTTAAATTTTGAGGATATATAAAACTTTATTACATAAGGGACGAGATCAAAAATGCAATGTAGGATAAAAAACTTAATTCAAATAGTTTGGGGGTGGGGGTAAAAATCGCTGCAAGTTTTGTTATCGAACTTCGATTTTCGGATTGAAAAATACGGATTCAAGTAATGTCCAAGTCAATATACAGACCAAACATACACTGTTGAGGAAAAACAGAACCCATGATACAAAAAGTATACTCTCAAAGCATCTGCCCATATTGGTAAATCAGTTTTTCCCAAATAAAGTTAAGAGGGAGGGGGGGGGGGGGGAGGTGGGGGCCAGTGAAAAAACTATGTGAAATGAGTTTTTTATTCTACATTGAACTTTTGATCTCGTCCCTAATAAGGCTTAAATCGGGATCTGTTGATAGTCGTTGAAGAAATAAGTGATTCTGACATAAAATCTAACACATTTTGAAAGTAATTATGTTTGAGTATTTCAAGCCTTTGCAAATAAGTGGAAACATCCATTATTACTTTATTACTATAGTTGTGTAATCGCATATAACGTTCTCATATTTAAGCTGCAGGGCTTAAGTCCCATAAAGTATAGAAGAAAATATAACATTTGATACTATGAATTTTTATACCAAAATAAAACGCAAAAGCATCGATACGAGCAATACAATTTTAAGAAACCTATAGTCCCATCAAGAAAAAATATACACGTTAAATTTTCAATTTTGCATAGAAGGGGTTCTCAGCCATCAGTTATTTTTTTTTAATTTCAATTGTTAAGTTTCGGTAATTTTATATTTTTATTACAGATCGACTGATGGATATTGAATGGTTGTCTTTGCCATTGTTACTACTGATCTGTTTAGCTATTGCTATTCTTGTCTCCAAAAGGAACAGGAAGAAACCTGGTATGATATATAATTCTTTGATACCAATTGGGTGCACAAGATTTGCACATGTCGTCGATTTACGACTCATCAGTTGTGCTCAAGGTCTAAATTGTTGAAAACCAAAACACCAATCCAAAAAGTTGAAGAGCAAATTCATAAATGCCAAAGTGACCAAAAGGGGTAAAGCCAAAACAACCCAAGAGAGAGCTATGCAAGAGGGAAATTCTCCTTAGTTTTTCACAAATTCCACAATTTTGTTACCGTAAATAATTATCTTAATGTTATAAAATACTTTTCATTTAACTTAACATTTTGTTTTTCTACAAGGAATATTCATTACTGTGTTCTATTAGTTATTTTCATGTTACTTGTTGACGTGTAATGTAGTTTATACATATACCTCTTAAATGTTTAAGGCTATACCACGACCTTTCTTACTTTTCCTACTCATCTTTTACCTTTTAATTGTGTCTAAAAAACAAACACATTTTTTTTATTAATCCTCCACTAAGACCGTTTGATCGAAATATTGGTTAACGATTTTAGTTTTTATATTTTATGTTGTATTTACTTTTTACTTTTTTTACCTTTTATTTTTATGATTACGCTATAACTTTAATTTCTTCGGTTTTGTAATACATTTTTATACATTATAACGTCGCAATAATTTTGTTTTTTGTTTTCAGAGGACGTGAATGATTCCGGGAACGGAAGGTCAGTAATATAAAAAACAATTATTGTAGCTTTTATGGACTAGAAGTATGTAGTTTGAACGATTAGGTTATTTTAAATCTCTATAGCATGTAGTCTCCATTGTCGCAATTGTCGTTAATAATCGATAATTGTATATAGTTAATGGCGAACATTTTGAAACATACAATATCTACTATGTTTTATCTAACACGCTTGAGATTTTTTTTCAGACAAAATGAAGATATTGTCGATGCCGAACAAAGTAAGTTAATCTTTAAGTGACTTTAGTGTGGTTTTGAAATAACTTGATTATAGATTATGATGTAATAAATATGTTCAAAAGTTCTCGTTGTATTTCTTGTCTTAAGAGCCGTTTTCAAGATTCTAAATAAATAAATTTAATTTTCATATCTCAGAATACGTTAACCTCCTTTATTCATATCTGTTACAGTAAAATGAAACAAAAGACTGGCTTTGGTAACGATCTAACAAGACTTTGTGTATAATGAACATAAATATGGTACCGATGGACATAAATTCTCAATAATTAACCTTGGTCCATTCAGGGCTTTCGGCATAGTGTGGTTTTCCACCACTGAAGTAAATTCAAGAAATAGCAAAGGGATATTCGAAGGAAGGGAAAATCGAAACAACTGACATACTCCGGAGAAGACTACAATTAAAAACTAAAAAAATATGAACAACATGGACCCCAACAAAAAACGAGGGTGCTCCGGAAGAGTAAGCAAATCCGGTATGAGGAAGGGACAACATCAATTGAACAGGTCCATTTTCATTTGGGAAACTGGTTTTTCATACATGTGAACCAAGTCATGATGACTTCCATAAAATATTAATAAGGATGACTCCAACTCGGGAGCAACATACCCCTGTCTGAGCAACTTTTCTGTCAGGAGCCAGGCTCCGGCCAGGAAGTCAATGTATATGTCACAAGCTCTTGAATAACGTTTGAGTTGTGAAATATATACTCCCTACGCCGGCGCTTCTGGAATGTTGCCACTCAAAAATGGGAAGTTTGATTATATACCTAATACTTGTGATTTTGTGTTATTTTTGTAGCTTCGCACTTTATGTCCGATTTTCATCTCATAAAAATCATGACATTAATTTACCAACAAATAATTTTACACCAACTAGACATTTGTTATTTTATCATATTTTGTCATAATCATTATTATTTTCCCAACTAACTCCCAGGACAGATATTATTTTGAATAGCATTTCTAATGAGGCCTGTAAAGGATTCATGTGTTTCTTTACAATTGTTGCAAATGTATTGGACGGGTCGCTTTTATATATTTTACTTTTGTTGTGTCCTGGGTTTTTATTTGGATATTATTTTTATAGTTTTAGACTTCCATCTCACAATATATGAGTACCCTTTCTCGCTAATTACTCAATCTGACCACAAGCCTTTTGCACAGAAATGTTTAAGAAATTTTAGGGTTTTAATCTCTACAGGATGAGTACACTTTCTCTCCAAGTACTAAATCTGACCACTTGCCATTTGGACACACAGATTTTAGAAATTCTAAAGAAAGATATGTTTTAATGTAGAGACAAATATGTGTATCTGTTGATTTTAAACGATTTTGGTTGCCAAAAAACTTTGATGGTGGGATTGAGATAGATACCCAGCCAGTGTATACCTATAGGTTATTATTTTCGCTTTCCACATAATATGTTGTTGAACACGGCTGATGAGACAAAATACATCTACTAATATGCATATATTATCCGAATTATTATGGATAATTAACAAATCAATGTTTATTTTCTGAAATTTAAGTTTCAGTTGCTATTGACAACAGACTGTACCGATCTACAGAAGTTCTCAATGTGCGTGCAGTAGGAGAAATAGATGGAGCAATGTCAGTTGATACATCAGGCTCGCCCTCTCCGATATTAGACGATAATGACAATGCGTGTTTTAACCCACTTTATTGTAAAAACATGGGTGAGTAATCCTTGTTACATATGTATGTCAGTTACGCTTCTTGGAACACAATTATATGTATTGACTATATTGGACATTTTCCAAACTTTCTTCCGTACTGTTATTGTTTAATCATCCACTGAAAACAAAACTTGAAAAATGTATAGTTAAACACATTATTGCATATATCTATGTCAGTATCTGTATTGTTTCATTCAAATTGTAAGGACCTACAATTGAAAAAATAAAATAACAAAAATACCAAACTCCAAGGGAAATTCAAAACGGAAAGTCCTTTATGAAATGGCAAAATCAGAAGCTCAAACACATCTAACGAATCATATTCCTGACTTGGTACAGTCATTTCCTTAATATGTAGAAAATGGTGGATTAAACCTGGTTTTACAGCTAGCTAAATCTCTCACTTCTATGACAGTCGCATAGAATTCCATTATATTGACAATAATGTGTGAGCAAAACAAACAGACATAATAGGTAAAAACGACAAAAATTGGGATACAGCAGTCAACATTGTAATATAATCTGAATAACTATAAAAACAAATAACTATTTCAACAAAGAAACGCAAAATGGCATATAGACAAAGTACATAAGCAAAAATGAAAGACAAGAACTCAAAATTGAACATAGCACAATGCAAATGATACTTGATGTCTTGCTTTTCTAATTCAATAAATGTTGATGTGAGGACTAATGTCTCACATTTAAATAAAATCAAAATTGGTATCAAAGAATTTTATTCCACTATATATGTTAATTCATAGCTATATACGTATTTTATTGGTTGAGACTCTCCCACGTGATATTGAACAAAATATCGTTTTTCCCTCTCAGATTCGTGTTTCACCATCATATCCCAGTTATTCGAAATGCTCAGGACTTAACTCGAGTTCGTTGAATAAATCATTAATTTCCCTTGCATTAGTGAAATATGAAGATTTGTTCATCCTCGAAAAGTCATGTTTTCCTCGGGAAACACGACTTTCCTCGGGTGAACAAATTTTCATATTTCACTAATGCAAGGGAAATAAATGTTTCGTATTGTATGATATTGTTAACATATGTGTCAATAAAAAAACATGCAGTATACAATATACTATCTTATGGTTGTCTGTTTTTATTTTTCGTCAGTGCCTACAGCAGAGAAGCATACTGGACACAAAGTGGGATTCAAGGTAATTAGTTAATTGCAGGGTTTCACTGTCTGATGTCTGTATTAGATTCCCTTCTGTCGTAGTTCAGATACATGTATATGGAGTTACTTCTAAACAGAACAAAATTACCGTCAAATACGATACATATTACCAAGGGTTATGTTAACCATTTTGGTCGTTTCTTAACCGTCTGAGTCACCGTTGTGTTTAATGAAAGGGAAACAACTACAGTTGAACTCAGTTCTAACCTCTCTTTAGAACTGTCCTTAACTGTCAGAAGAACTGTTCTATAACAGTCACAGGACTGTCACCCTGACACCTTTAGAACCGTTTATGACAGGGTATGTGCTGACCTAGAACCATTTATGACAATTCTACGATTGAACCATTCTGGACGGTTCTACCTTAGAACCATTTATGACAGTTCTACCTTAGAACCATTCTTGACGGTTCTAATCTAGAACCATTTATGACAGTTCTACCCTAGAACAATTCTGAACGGTTCTTGCCTAGATCTATTTATGACAGTTCTACCCTAGAACCATTCTGGACTGTTTTACCCTAGAACGATTCTGGACGGTTCTACCCTATAACCATTCTGGTCGGTTCTACCTAGAACAATTTAGGACGGATCTACCCTAGAACCATTCTGAACGATTCTACCCTAGAATCATTTATGACCTTGGGAATAGTTTATGAATTTTGAACATCAAAATTATAAAACATGAAATCATTAATTTGTTGTCTAATTTTAAAATCAACTTTTATCATACCGAAATATATTATAGAGTAAAAGAAAAGACACACAATCAATCAGAATAATGTTTTTACTAAAACTAAATGATTGAAAAACTAGTCGGTGTTATTTGCTAGTACATAAAACATTCCTCTACATATGGTTCGACAAGAGAACACTTTACATCTAGATTTAGTCCTTTCCCTTCTCAATTGAAATTATTGTGTAAAATGTTCATATATGTACGTTATGTCTATGTAAATTTTCGATTAATTGGTGAAAAGATAAATTGTTAATTCAAATAAATTAAAATGTTACTTATCTGACACATTTGAAATCTCCGCATTGAAATTTGGGATCACATTATAAACACCTCTTTATTCAAATGCTGCATTAATCATTTTAAAATTTAGCATTATAAAAATTTGAAACCCGCTGATTTTGTCAGCAAAACGGTTTACCTGTATACATACACATGTGTATCTTAAAGGTTGGAACAAAAAACATCCGGACAGTCAAGGTACAATATACATGTCAAAACGTTAATCAGTTATAATTACCTGAAATACAACATGTTACGGAGAACAAATTTCTTTACCTGTAAATTTACCTCAGATAAAAATCGCACAAATTTTAACAAAAACAATATTCGTTTTTCTTGTGCGTTAAAAAAAAATGAAAAAAAAACTTTCATGTATGTATTTTGCTGTTTTGTATAAATTGGTCATGAATTTAATATTAATTTTATTATTAATTATTGTCATAATTTCATATATTTAAATTATAATCGATGTGAAATGTACTACATATTTCCAAAATATGTTTGGAAATGCGAAGATGAGGAGTACGTACCATAATCAATACAGAGTAATCTGATATGAAAATGGACTGTTCTACCATAGAACCATTTATGATAGTTCTATCATAGAACCATTTATGACGGTTCTACCTGAGAACCATTTATGACGGTTCTACCTTTGAACCATTTATGACAGGGTTGGTTCTACCTTAGAACCGGTTTCTCTGACAGAACAATTGAGAGGTTAGAACTGATCTCAACTGAAGCAGTTCAAAAATCTTGTATTGCCAGTCAAGACCAGATTTGTGGACTAGCAGCTTTCATATAATTATAAATATCACGTGATCGTACTTACACCAATGAATTTATAGAATGTTTTACTGATATGCAATAATTAATTAATAATTCTTAGTTTTGATCTGCATTATTTGTTTACCATATTATCTAATAATTTCCCCGTTAATATTTAATCTTGTTTGCTTTTGAAAAGGATTTTCGCGAGTTCAAGATATTAAAAGTTATTTTTTCTCAAGACGTGGATTGCTGTCTTTTGGATAACCTACAAATGTATTTAATTGTAGGTGAGTTAAATTGACTGAGGTTGATATCCACAAGGCGTGAGTAATAATTATAAGCGAGATATAATTATAAGAAAAACACGAGAACGAACACAAAAACCCACAGATAAAATTTAAAAAAATAATTTTAAAATCTAGATGTGATTATAGGTTCTCGACCATTCACGGTGAGATGCATTTTTAGATGAAACAAAAGAGATACTGTAAATAAAAATAATTTGTTTCAGATGAGTAGTGAAAGACTTAACTATTCCGAAATTGTGTTTGAGCCACGACATTCTTCTCGTACTAGTGTGATCCATGGTATAGAGGACAGAACCATCTATTCTGATATAGATTTATCCCTTAGAGCAGTTTTCGCAGAATCCACTAGTGGATCCGATACAGACGATGACTGTGTGTGTCTAGAAGAGATTCAACCATTGAATGCATACATGAAGGAAATTTAATCTTATATGTTTAGTTCTATGAATTAAATTTAAACTGATTGATGTATTAAACGTCGTTTCCAATGCTGTTTTTGACAATTCAATCTAATTAAAATTAGATCTACTAATTACTCCTTTTAGTCACTGTAGATCTAACAACACTCCATTTTACTTTCTGTCCTGATGACCTATTGAGAATACTCGGATTTTATCCTCAGGCTAATGCCTTCAAAATCATGAAACAGAAAGTAAAGTGGGGTGTTGTCAGATCTACATGGGGTGACTGAAAGGAGCAATTAGTAGATCATTTGAAGTAACCTACTAAAATTCTCAATCCCTGTCCACTAATCACTATTCATGCAGTAATAAAAAATAACAGGGACAACTTTGGAAAATATCGACCTGAGGTTTTGTTCAAATGACAAGAACAGTAGATGGAGAAAAAAGGAGAAATTACCTTTAATGCACTAAATTTTGTTCCTTTACATGTATCTTTAAAATACACTTATTGTTGATGATCATAATAGTGCGCTAGAAATAAATGTATATCCATGAAAAATTGTAAACAACTTATTTTATTCGGTTCTGCTCTGAACAATTTGTTATTCCCTTTAAGGATGCTCGCTGGTTATGTTTTGGTCTTTTTGTCAGATTTTCGGAATCCTCGGATTTTATCCATTTCTCAAACATTAAATTTTTTGCCCATGAACCCCCACTTTTTTTTATAATTCAATCATATATAACTTAAACGGTATTTCACAAAATTTTATGAAATCCTTTTTATTTTTTCATACATTTTTGAGAGACTGAAGTTGAGAGTTGAAAGGTTTTATAACTCTAAAATGAGCACATGAACCTATATTTTTTTTCTTGCTTATTTGTTTACTATTCATATGTTCTCTCAAACTAAAACATCTATTTCAAATCCTATTTATTTCCGATTAGACCAGCGATCATCCTTAAGCTTCATTGTATGAATATGAAATGACGTTTCTGATAGTGTATATTGTATATATATCATATATCTTAGCATTTTCATTTGTTTTACATATTGACGTTCTACTTTGTGCATAATTACCAAAGATTTGCTTATTACCTAACGTTTTGTGTATCAAAATCTGCAACATTACTGTAGATGTGGAATATAAATTTTAGTGAGATGAATTTTCAATTTTTTGTTTCTATCAAGTAAATTTCTAATAAAAATTCCTTGATCATGATGGTTTCTATAAATATCAATGTGTCACACACTTCTAAGTTCTACAACTTTATTGCGCCTCTGTATTACAATGTTGATACATGAAGTGGGAATTGAAAGAGACGTTTTGGTCACAAGTGTTGTGTATTTAGACGCAACTTTAAATATATTCTGCTGTTTTGCCCCAATTATCATTGTTTATCGTAAACAGAATATTTTAAATATTTTGTTTTGTATTTTTATTTCTTTTGGTAACAGCTGCCACATTGGTCAAAACTCGGACTCCTGGACATAATTTATTAAAGGACTGATCCATGAACCATTCTAATAAAGGTTAGACTCCACAATCAGATCTGAAATTTTCGTTTGAAGTGGCCTTACTGATTTCTTGATCATAGAGAAGTTTCAGAGTTAATAATATTCATATTCATGTATATATATTCAGAAATGGCAAAATACAGTCAACGCTTCAAGCACAAAAAAAAAATGGAAATTGACAAATTGACAATACGAACAGAATTGCAATAGCAATATTTCAAATTAAAATGTGAAAAATGATTAAAAAAAATATGCATTTTTACCAATGTTCGAGTGAAAGTTAATGTCTTATGTGGCGTTTCAGTTGAGACTAGCCTCAGATTCTTCGTAAAAATTCATTTCTTTTGTTAAGAAAACAAAGAAACTTGTCCGTCTCATTTTCTCACGATTTAAATTATCAGTTCATGTCATAAAAATGGCTATCAAAAAAGTCGAGGCGCATGGTACAATACATGTTCTAGTTATTAACCCCTATCTGTATTTTCACAGCGTGTTCCGTTTATTTTTTCGCATTTTATTATTCTAAAACCTATCTTTTTTCACTTGATATTCCTTATCTGTGGGTAATATATTCGTTTCATGATTACGATGCTGTCAAACTTTAATATATATAATCAATATAATTCCGGGGTTGCATTTATCCGAAACTTAAATAATTAGTGGAGCCGCACCAGAGTAATTGGTCCCAGGTGACCCAGCGATTTCAGATAATCTGATTAAAATGTAAACGTTTACGGAAATGACACCGACGTCACAGGTACATTTTTATCTCGAATTAACAAGGATGCAATATTTGTTTTAATATCAAAATATTAAGCAACATCTATTGAGTATAGTTTTTCCAAAGTTCAGTCACAATCTCTGCTGCTATTACTTGATTTAACTTTGCACTGATCAGCCTTATGAGAAACACTCCATCACGCCGCAAATAACTATGAACGAAATCGTTCCCGGTTTCTTCTAGATGTTCTGGAAGTTTGTAATGTCCAACAATCCTAATTCCATCCACAATTAAAAATTTCTTAACATATATTTCTGAGTGACATGGTAATATTATAGAAATGAAATTATACAGGAAGTAGATGGCGTTGATAGATGTCATGAAGACCAGAACAAACCAATCCACGATGAAAATTTTTTCACTGAAAAGATTTATAGGTAAAGAGCATTGTACCGTCCATGTTTGTATATTCGCCAATTGCCGCAACTCTAAGTCACAAAATGTAACAATAGGGAATCTTTGGCGATCCAGAAGACTCTGACCTTTTAAAACACGAGACAAAAAGTCAAACCCTAAGGTTTTAAATCGAATTCCAAGGAGAAGGTCAACAATATAAATTTGAGCACAGGAAGATGCCATATATAAAAGAGAAGTCACAATAAATGCAAACACAAGATAATTGCCTTTATGAACTCCAACTGTAACAAATATTTCTTTCGTCCGCTCCATTGTCCTATGTCTGCAAGACATATAATTGCGGATTTTTATATATTTTTCCAGATAATTTACCACGTTGCCAATAATTATTTTGCGTTTTTCTCCAGTTTCAAAAGTTGCTTCGTTCGCCATGCTAAGTAGTTTCTTGATGTTGACAGACGACGAACCAACAAAAGCCTTCCAAAACATTCTTGGAGCATAGAACAAAAAAGCCTGGAATAACAGAATAACTGGGATCCATTGGTAGTATTGTATTTCAGTCTCCTGACGAGTGTACCTCTCCGTGGATAAAGTAGAGTTAAAGTCAACGACATATGTGTTTCGGACCCAACAATAGTTATTGATATAAGGAATCTGTTCGTCAGTAAACTGCGCAGGACACCAGCACTGTATGGGGTTACCAACACCTTGACGGTAGCCAACTGCGAGTGCTACAACAATGAAGAAGAAAACGCACCAAAAACGGTTTAGCTGTGAAATTCCGGTATCGTCTGTTAGAGCGGTTTTTCCTGCTAATATTTTCTTGGCAATATCAAATTCTTTTATCCTGAAAATACAAGAGGGAAAGATCATTAAACACATATTGAGCAAAGGAATTAATAAATTTATTAACATCCGTCTTTTGCATGCTATATCTTAGAAGTCTGTTTCGAGAATCAATTCCGTAAACTAAAGCAACTATGCTAAATTCCTACCAACTACATATACCTGTTGGCAACGTACTTGTAGGCAAACTTACACGTGTATTTCTCATTATGCTTTCAACGAACATTCCTCAGTGAAAATGGTACATTTGATCACCAAGAGGATATTCATTTTCACTATTCATCAACAGATCACTGCATTAAGCTTCTAAGGTAAGACTTGCTTTTCAACCAATCTCAAAATATTAAAGAAACGTTCGGATTCAGATTCAAAATTGGTATGTACATATTATCAGGTTTTCTGCAAACGTATATCGTAAAATATCAGCCGCGACAATGTGAAGCTTTTTCGGCGAGTGAGCGTAGAGAACGAGCCAAAAAGCTTCATATTGTGTCGAGCGGCTTATATATTACAATATTTGTTTGAAGAAAACTTGATGATAAATTTATCGTATTGTTAACTAGCAATCTTAATGGAATTTCTTACTTTTCAATGGCCATCCGCCTATAACCGGATGTTTTCCTGATATATTCGGGTCAACGTTGGGTCAAACATTATGACGTCGCTGATATATTCGGGTCAACTCTTTACGACGTCACAGTGCCGAAATACGGGAAATTCTGAAGGCCTCAGCAGGTCGATATAGCCATAGGGAAATACGATAAAAAAGAATATACTATTACGTTGAGTCTATACCTCTGCTGGTGGACTACAAGTCCCCGAGGGAATCACCAGTTCAGTTGATAGTATTTCGATAGCAGCCAGAATTGTTAGTTTGTTGATGTGTTTATTTACAAAATATTTAGAAATTGAAACAAAATATTCACATGTACGAAAATTACACTGGTCTACCGCTAATGTACAAGCGTTGGTGCCATATAATGATAATGAGATTTACAGACTAGACGCTACTACATGTACCACTGTATTTGTTTGTTTAGTCGGGGTTTAACGCCGTTTTCAGCACATTTGGCTATTTCGCCGCGGCCAGTTTTTATTGGTGGAGGAAGCCGGAGTACCCGGAGAGAACCACCGACTTTCGGTAGGAAAATTGGCAATCCTTGTCAATTCAGATCGGAATCGAACACACCCCGCCACAGGTGAGATTCGACCCCAGCGTTGACAGGCTAGTGATCATTAGTAGTCATGACGAACTACCTAGACCACTCGGCCACCGAGGGCCCCTGTACCACTGTAAAGCATGCAACTGACGGTATATACATATATGATACTTTATGAGTAAATAGTGCAAAACGTGTACCCTCCATAATTGTAAAGAAATAACAATAATAACAAGAAACATGAACGTGAGAATAAAGAAACAAGACCAAAAATATATTTAAATGAAATAAACAACATAGAAAACAAAACATTTCATGCAAGAGTGTTGTCTCTTGGTTTATATTTGTACAATGTTGAGATACTAAATACGATATTATACAATATATACACTAATATACGAGTAAATGTACTTCTATAACTTATATAACCGGTAGCTTTTATATCATGTTGCTTGTCTTATTAGGGGTGATGGATGAATATTGTTTAATGTCCAGTGGCAACCAGGTGCATATCAGGACGAGAACATGTTGATATGATAATGAATATGATCCCTGCTTTGTACTAGACCGACACGCTAAGTCGGATTTTTAATCTGCTAGCTCACGAGGTAACTGTCCGCAGGAAGACATATCACCTCACTCGGACACATTAAACTGACTCCGAGCCGACCAGTCTTTGCTCTTACTCCTAGATGCCGCGTGCTTGGCGGGGAAGCAGCAAATATCAATTTTAATGTCTTTGGTTTGACCCGGCCGGTGATCTAACCCGCGACCTTCCGCACTCGGGGCGAGCACGCTACCACGAGACCACCGAGGCGGTGTCTTATTAGGGAATGTATGCCCAGGTCCAATGCACATTTAGTTACTATTGTAATATCGTGAATAAATGCAAAAGTCTTGGCCAAAAACTCACAAACATTTTAAGGCATTTTCACTGTAAGGACTACAAATATGACATTTTGTGTAACTCTGTAAAGACTGCTCTTTCGAAGAAAGTTCAGGGAAGCACAATAAGGTTTGAAAATTTAGATTTTTAAAACTTGGATACCAGAGGGGTCGAATTTTTGAAGTTGTGAATTTAAGCTTGTGACCTAAATTCCTCTTTATTTTTCACTTATGCATTTTATTTCTTGATTGGGAGAAACGGTTTATTTTAGAGCAATAAGGTTATAAAATTTATTTTATTGAAATATATAATATGTAGCATTCGATATTTATCAAATGCTGAAAACTGTAACTAATGTTTCTCCTTTCTTTCGAAAGAGTAGTTGGCATTGGTGGCCCTACAAGCCATTGCCATCACTGGCGTAAACTTTCATTTAAAAATCTTTTCCTATGGAACAAACTGATCAATTGAGGCTAAAAGTTGATGGACTTCTCTTATCAAATATGTCCGGACCTCTTAAAATTATGGCAATTGTTATTAAAACTAGAAAATGCAGCGAAAAATTAAAATATTCTTCTCTCAAACTACAGCTGGTGGGTCAGTTGAGATTTGACTTTGTCCCTTTTGTATCCCCTTTCTATGTTATATTCGGGGGTCTAAACCTTGGAAAAATTTCTCTGTTTAATGCATATTAAAATGACCTTTTAACGTCCGGACATCCGAGGACTACTCTTCGAATAAATAATTAGAAAGATAATTGAGACAGTTATGGTTAAAAAAAGAAAACAAAAATCTGTATAAAATCTTAGTGCAAAACAGAGTGATTGATTGATTGTTACTTTCTTAACGTCCAGTGGCAAATATGTCATGCTTCTTCAGGACGAAAACCAGTCATGCGTCTTCAGGACGAGAACCAGTTCAACAATTTATCAAACAATTCAAATAGGGGTGGGACGGGAAACAGACGGGGATCCAATTTTGACTGCAACTGTAAAAGGGTGGATGGTTGGGTAGGGACGTATAATTTAGCCTTCTGTAGCGGCATTAGCCTATTCTTTTTCGCAATCTACAGAAAGGGTCGTTAGCGTATAGGGAGTGTGACATTCTCCAAACACATTACCCACTATGGTCCGTTCACAGGCTTCCTTTATAATGCCCTGACAACCCCAAAAGAGAGGGTCTATCCGCCACCTGGTGAACGCGCTAAGCAGCTCTGTAGGTTGAGCTACCATGATCCATCACAGGTGCCTAGTGTAAAAAAAGTATAAAGAAACTTAATTTCACGTTTGTACTTTTGTCTTCATTATAAGCTTAACTTCATAAATACAGAATACAAAATGAAATATAAACAGAAGAGAACAGAAAAAGTCTTACCCCATTCTTAATTCAAATTTTCTGATTTATTGTACCACTCCTTATGGTTTTCCCTACTTCATTTCCGAACAATTGGATTATTATCGCTATCTGTGTCACTAGTCTATTTGCGTACAAAACTACATGTATTGTACAAAAATACTGATAAAAAATGAGATAACCTGTTAGTGTTAATTTTCAAATATTGACCTTAAAATTTTATCTATTTTTATTTCAGAAAATCCTATCAATACTTTTTTTGTAGTATATCAAACTTATTTTCTGTACCTCTTCTGAAAAATTATTTCAATTTTGTTCTATGGCGTTATGTCAAAATAACTTTTTTCGGTACCAACATTTCAGATACGTGTTTTACATTCTTTTATCATTTTGTAATGAACATTTGCTATCTGTATTTGGAATTGCAGTTATTCATTTTTATAGAATCATTGTTATCTGATTTGAATTCACAATGTTTCATTTTGTGTAGAATAATTTTTATCAATGTGTGGATTCGCAATAGTTGATTTTGTATAGAGTCATATACTCATTGTCATTAATGTATGGATTAACAATAGATAATTAAGTCTCCCAAACAAAGACGAAGACGAAGATACCCCCCCCCCCCTCGTTCCTCTAGGGGGGTCATCCCCACCCCTCAAAGTCGATAATTTTGAAAAATTTCATGTGCAATTAAAATCCATAGCTTTAAATAATATATTTTATTATTCTCCGTAACAAGACGCATTAAATGACATGTACCTCATTCTTTCAGTAGGGTGATCCCCACCACTATAAATCAATAATGTCCAATTATCTCATAAACCGTAAAAATCCCCGTCCCTAAACCATATATTCTCTTATTCCTCATGGTAAGACGCACCAAATGACACATACCTCGCTTCCCAGGGGGTTATCACCACTCCCATCAAATCAATAATGTTCAATTATCTCATAAACCGTAAAAAATCCTACCCCTTAACCATATATTTTCTATTCCCCATGGTAAGACGCACCAAATGACACACCTCATTCCCCAGGGGGTTATCACTACTCCCATCATATCAATAATGTTCAATTATCTCATAAACCGTTAAAATCCAGATCCATATACCAAATATTTTCTTATTCTCCGTAGTAAGACGCACCAAATGACACATACCTCGCTTCCCCAGGGGGTTATCATCACTCCCATCAAATCAATAATGTTCAATTATCTCATAAACCGTAAAAATTCCCACCCTTAAACCATATATTTTCTTATTCCTCATGGTAAGACGCACTAAATGACACATACCTCGCTTCCCCAGGGGGTTACCACCACTCCATCAAATCAATAATGTTCAAGAGCGACGTCATAATGAAGAAACGGCATAAAAGCAGCACTGAGAGCGATGCTTATAAACTATACCGTGATTTCCCTTTAATCTTGAAGTATATAAAATTAAAAATCTGGAAGAAACCCGACACCTAAACCGTAAATTTTCTTATTCCCCATGACAAAACGCATGAACTGATATATACCTCATTTACCCAAGGGTTCATTCCCACCCCTAGAATCATTAGTCTTTAATAATCTCTTAAAGCACTGAAATCCCTGTCCCAAAATCATATCCTCAAATCAATAACAATAACAATGACATGCATGAGATTTTTCAGACAAATTATTGCCTGACCATTGCTATTTCTTTGAGTATATTTTCCTTTGACTTGCAATGCCGGGTATCAGATAATCATTATTCTGTGTTCATGTGCATAATTAGGCGAGACATGTAGTGTGTCCACTTTTGTTTATTATGTTCCTGTCTGGAAATAAATTACCTCCGATCTGTTTTTGACTATATCTGTTATAGTTTTTGAGATATAAGGTGACGCGCTAATTTTTGAAACTTTTTGATTCTTCATCGGATTTGATGTTTTTTTTTAAATGATTCCTCACGAAAAACCCAACAAAAGTTACTGCAGAAAAGTTTTTGAATCTTTCACCGTTTCCAAAACTAGAAGGCTATCAAGAGCCTGTACCGCTCACTTAGATTTAACTTTTCACCTTGAGCGGGACTAAAAATTTAAGTGTTGCAGTCAATTGGGCTGATTTTTCTATATGGTTCTATATTAAACTAAGTTCGGTGTGGCAGTTATGTTGGTTGACAGTCCAGGTCAATGGACACATTACTAAACGAGAACTATCTAAGGACCATTACTGCTAAGTCTTGTTCCAACTGGCTAAGTGGTTTCAGACATGAAGATTTTTAAATGAATTTTCTTATAGGGTGCTATATCAAACTAAGTTCGGCTGTGGCGGCCATCTTGGTCGACAATCCGGGTGTTTTGACCCAATTCTGAAAGAGGACCATCTAAGGACCAATGCTGCCAATTTTAGTTCCAATTGGCTCTGTAGTTTCAGACTAAGTCTAGAAGATTTTTAAGTGAATTTCCCGTAAGGCCATCTTTGTCCACAGTCCATGAAATCAGAAATTTCCGAAAGAGGACCTCGTAAGAACCATTGCTGACAAGTCTGGTTCCAATTGGCCAAGTGATTTCAGACAAGAAGATTTTTCAATGAATTTTCCCATAGGGCCCTATATGTTAAACTAAGTTCTGTTGTGGTTGCCATCTTGGTTGACATCTGGGTCATCGGACACAATTCTGAAAGAGGACTATCTAAGGACCATTACTATCATGTATATTTCTAATTGGCTTGGTTGTTTCAGGCAGGAAGATGTGTGAGTGAATGTCCCATGGGTCCTATGTTAAACTTAGTTATGCTGTGGCGGCCATCTTGCTTCACAGTCCACAAAATCCGGCAAATATCTGAAAGCGGACCTCCTTAGGACCATTGCTGCCAAGTCTGTTTCCAATTGGTCAAGTGGTTTCAGACAAGAAGATTTTTCAATGAATTTTCCCATAGGGCCCTATGTTAAACGAAGTTTGGTTGTTGCGGCCATCTTGTTTGACAGTCCGGGTCATCGGACAAAATTCTGAAAGAGAACCATCTAAGGACCATTGCTACCATGTCTAGTTCTAATTGGCTTAGTTGTTTGAGACAAGAAGATTTTTCAATGAATTTTCCCATAGGGTCCAATGTTAAACTAAGTTCGGCTGTGGCGGCCATCTTGGTTAACAGTGCGGGTCATCGGACATATTTCTGAAAGAGAGCCTCCTAAGGATCATTACTGCCAAGTTTGGTTGCAATTCGGTGTGTAGTTTCATAGAAGATTTTGGAAATTAACCCCCCCCCCCCTTTTTTCTATTTATGGTAACAGCAGCCATGTCGGTTGGAAGTCTGGGATGACGGACATAAGTTTGGAATGGGGTTACCCTAGGACCATTCCTACAAAGTTTGGTCCCAAATGACCCATTTAAAGGACAAAGACTCCTTTAAGGGGTCAATCAATGAATTTGGTCATATTGACTTATTTGTAGATTGTACTTTGTTGAACATTTTTGCTGTTTACAGTTTGTCTTTATCTATAAAAATTTCATGATAATAACCTAAAACTGCAAAATTTCCTTAAAATTAACAATTCAGGGGCAATAACCAAACAATGGGTTGACCGGATTCGTCTGAAAATTTTATGGCAGGTAGATCTTGACCTGTTGAAAATTTTTACCGCTGTCAGTTTTGCTCTAAATGCTTTAGTTTTTGAGAAATAAGGCAAAAACTGCAGTTTATCCCTATGTTCTATTTTTAACCATGTCGGCCATATTGGTTGGCAGGCGCGGTCATCGAACATATTTTTTAAACTAGATACCCTAATGATGCTTGAGGCCAAGTTTGGTTCAATTTGGCCCAGTAGTTTCAGAGGTGAAGATTTTTGTAAAAGTTATCGGACGACGACGCCAAGTGATGAGAATAGATGGGAATAGATCACCTGACCCTTTGGGTCAGGTTATCTAATAAACGGGTCAAAGGGGCCATGATAAGTTCATTGATGCTTACATATCCTTACATTTTTATATGTATATTGAATTTTGCCTCGCCCTTACGCAAATGAATGAAAATGAAACAGAAAAATCCTGTTGTTATTGACCCCAGTGGGTAAAAGGTGGACAAGGATGATATCTATCAAAAGATGACACTGATTTCGTTCTGTTATTTCGCGGGTATGTTAACTACATGTATAGCGTAATTGTAAAACTGTAAACCCTTCCATCTCAAATTTAAATCTAAATACATGATTGTATATATTTGTTAACCAGTTAAATTCATTTTTGCAGGGTATCATGACTGTCCAGTTGTTGTTGTTTTTTTTTTCTTTTTTGTAGGTGTTCTTGTTTAAAAAAGAAATTAAGAGTTGTCTTTCTTTATAGATAGATTTAATTTTATTGGGTGAATATACAACTCAGATATTTTTTTTTTTTATTATTGATGAGGTGTTTTTTCTTTTAATTATTTTATTGTCTGTCCTTACATCATGTTGTAGATTTAAATGATATAATATTGATACAAGGAAGATCGACACCAGTGTATCAGACATAATATGTATTAATAGATATTATTTCATTTGCTAGGTCATAATTTAAAAAAAAAATCTTGTTGTGTTGCAATGATCATTTTATATAAATATGATTCAACCTACACTGACTTGATATTGGGAGGACTTATCATGGCAGGTAAGAAGTCTTTTTTATTATTTTTATTTAATGCATTTTATAACACCATATAAAATCAGTTCTCGTAAACGGTTCAGAAATATTGGGATATATCTATGTCAGTGCAGCATGTCCACAAGCAAAAGTTGATCAAATGGGACATTGTATGACTGTAAAAATCGGGTCACAAAAAATACCCATATCACAATTTTCAAGTAACCTCTCCATTAAGTATGCATAAACTTGATAGGAACAATTTCCCAATTTCAGTCTCTGAAAAACAAACAATTTATTGAATACAATGTGAAGCATTCAAGATATCAGTTACTTCGTTTGGGAGACTTCGTAACAGTTCACTGTTACAGTTATTTCTCGTTTATGTATAGAATCATTGTTATCAATATGTGTATTCGCAATAATTGACTTTGTATAGAGTCATTGTTATTCGTGAGTGGATTAGCAATAGTTGACTTTGTAAAGAATCATTGTTATCAATGTGTAGATTCGCAAATAGCTAAGCAATCAGTGATTTGCATTTTGATTGGCATTAATGTTTTGAAAATTAAAGTTAGGAAAAGGCTTATATTCCCATTAAAGCAATACATTTTTGTACCTTTCCTTGAAATTTTGTCACACCCGTAAGTGAATTTTGTGCGACAACCATATATTTTTTACATTTAATGAGATCTGATGATATTTTATGTTCTGACTCTGAAAACACTATTCCGCACAATTGGATGTAGACATGCACAAATTGCATTATTTATTAATTTCCTCCTTTATAAACTTTTGATAAACATAACCCAAGTACAATGTACTACTGGGAGGCAACATTAAAAGATTGAACACTTTTATTTCTATTTTTCACCTTGAAAATCGGTACACAGCTTGAAATTTAACTAACTACCTAAAGGTTCCATCCTGCAGCAACAACCCATTTCCCCTATATTTGCCTTTTGAGGCATGAGTGCCTCAATAAATTAGTAAGTAGAATTACTACATGTGTATGTATAGATTCTCCTTCAGGTACGAGTGTGTTATTTAATTTCTCCACCCGAGATAGTTAAATTTTCGATTTTCAACACGTGAGCAATTGCGAGTCTGTTAAAATCCAAAATTTAACTATTGGGGGTGGAGAAATTCCAAAACTCACGAGTAAATTGAATGAGAATCTGTTTCTCCTATGATTTTCGACAAAAACCTCAAGAAAATGTCTTTGCTATGTAGTTTGTTTACATATATAAATTAATCAATGAACCAATCAGCTGTTTGAATGGTATAGGGAAATTTATTTGAAAAACAAACTTAATAAATAACTTGGGGAAATATATTTTCTGTGTAAGTGTTGAAGTTTAAATAGTTTAGATCTCAAATCTATTCCAGTGTTTTATCAGAATTGTATAACAAAACTTTTGTAATCTTTTCAAAATTTTTCTGTTAAATTAAGTTTACTTAACCAACGGATATCGCATATTCGCTTTGCTTTTCAACTTTTAACTAAAGGGGATTAAGATTAATTTAAAATGTTTGTAATGAAGAAGAAAAAAAATTTAAGATATGTTTTTTAATCTATGGAACATCTACTGATAAAAAAAAACTGTATTTCAGAATTTTCAAAAATATTTTTTTTTTTTTAAATTCGTCACGAAATTAAGAACAACTGCTGAGGAAAATATTTTATCACAATTTGTATATTAAATATAAGTCAAAATTTTAGTTTCTAAACTAAACTAAAGTTAAAACTGAAAGAAATAAAGCGCATTCTCCAGTAAGACGGAGATATGAAACCGAAGTGCGTTGCTAAGTGAGTTCCCATGGAAATCTATTTATTACATTTTGTATACTGAACACAGATTAATGTTTATGAAAACATAGGTGCCATTTTTGCAATCTTAATAATACACACTCCCTCGAAACTATTCAAAATTTATTTTATCAGTGTATTTTTTGCAAATTCAATGTTACAAAATTAACACGAATTGCAAATGAACCTAAAATTATCACAAATTTTTAACATAGTGAACAGAATATGCTATTAGGTTTTTTTGATGGAGACGAAAATGAGTATATTTTAAACACTCTTATCTATTATTCTAAATGGTTTCTCTGGAAGCTAAGAAATAATATTAAAATTTGTCATTCTAGGACGAACTTCATTGCATATCGGGAGGCTTGACAATGTAATTTAAAATCATTATTGATTTTTCTTGGAAAAGCCAAAAGCAACAAAAATTTAGAGAATAATAAACTTTAATTATTAATAGATAAAATTTAAAATACCTTTATTTATTTGCTTATATTTTTAAGGTGTGGTCGACAGATCAAATTTACCACATACATCTTAATAAATTTGTATTTTACAAGATGTTTTGTACATTGATAATATATTTAAGTTGTATATCGATGCCATGAATGTTTTGCGTAGAATTATTTATAAGGTAAGCACATTGTAAGGAAAATATGGCAGTATTTATATTTTTGCTTACTACGTAAAGATAATAGGGACTCTTAGACAGTTTACACCTGGGCCACTATGGGTTATTGTTCACAGATGTAATTTTGAATAAATAAATAAATATATATATAAAAAAGGGTGAATTATTACAGCGATGTCAAAGGCCAAATAATACATTTTATCGGCAATTCGTACATATTTCCTTTGATCTTTTTGCCTAATATTTTCGAGTATCACATAACAGGCTGTATCACTGAAAATATTAGGCAATACATCGCGTGACGTAATGCGGAAGAATCTACTTATCTGATCGTGCAATGAAAATGAATTACGGAAATTATCGTCACATTTAGGCAAATAGTCAATATGATGTCACGCGCCAATGATTGGTCAACCGCATTACACACTTCTTCCGCTATGAAAAATAGTGCATATTAAAATTAGTTGAAAAGGTGATATTTTTCAGGGAAAAACGAATTACCGACAGACAGAACAACAGGTAGTTTCGTTTTTGATACTGATTATATCATGTGGAATATCTAAACTCTCCCTACGGGCTGGTCTAGATATTCCACATGATATAGTCAGTAACAAAAACGAAACTACCTAGCATTCCACGTGTACGTGCCAATAGCAACAAAGCGACCAATTGGTATAAAAGTTTCAATTAAAAAGAAAGCACAAAACAAAAGAGAAAGAAGCAAGATAACACCAACATTAACAAAATATTGCTATTTTACTTCACACAAAAACAAAAGTTACATTAGGTGCTCCGTAAGAATAAGCATTTCCTGTTCTGCTGTCTATATGCATACAAATATCTGGCAAATCTAATGTTTCTATATATACATCTAGAATTTGTTTTCCAATGAGAAGTTTCATCGCCAGTAAGACTTTGAATTTAAATGAGGAATTTTGCAGAAAAAAACAACATTCAGTGAAAGCGAAAACTTCCATTATTTTGTGTAATTCTTCCAAAGTTTATTAACAATCTCTCCTGCGATTACTTGGCTTAGCTTATTGCTTATTAACCATATTAGAAAAACACCGTCCCTCCGCAAGTAGTTGTGAACAAAATCTTTTTCGGTTTCCTCGAGATGTTCGGGTACTTTATAATTTCTTCCTGCACGTACTCCATCTATCTCTAAAAATTTATGTACGTATTTCTCAGCTCTAAATGGCAAGAGTGAAGCAATAAAGTTATATAGAAGATAGATGGCGTTGATAATTGTCATGGCAACAAGAACGAACCAATCCATCAGGAATATTTTCTCGCTGAAAAGATTGTTAGGCAGCGAACATTGAACGGTCCATGTCTGGATGTTTGTCATTTGCCTTATTTCAAAATCGCAAAAAGTGACAATCGGAAATCGTTTTTGGTCAAGCATGGTCTCTCCTTTGAAGGCTCGAGTCAAGAAATCTGATCCTAATGTTTTAAAGTTCACACCAACAAGGAGGTCAACAATAAAAATCTGACTCAATGAGGACATCATATAAAGCAATGACGTTAGAAGGAATATTGAAACGAGATAATTTCCTTTGTGGAATCCACTTGCTACAAGCTTGTCCTTAACGTGTTCTAACTTCTGGTACCTTGTTGTAGCCATATTTCTTATTTTAAGGTATTTTTCTATATAATTTGCTGTGCCTTCAATCGTTTCCTGTCTCTTTTCCCCTATTTGAAAAGTGGCTTCTTCCGCCATCTGAATTAATTTTTTTATATTTAACGACGAATATCCACTAAACGCCACCCAGAATATTCTTGGAGTATAAAAAAGTATAGCCTGAAATAGAAGTATGATTGGTACCCATTGATAATACGGAATTTCGGTATCGAATCTGCTAAATCTGTCCAATGGTAAAGTAGAATTAAAGTCTACAACATAAGTATTCCTGACCCAACAGTAATTATTTATGTACTCGATCTGATATTTTGTAAACTCGGCAGGGCACCAGCATTGTATATGATTTCCGACATAATTGACCGACCCAACGTACAACGTCACAAGAATGAAGAAGATGAGACAGCCCAGTCGATTTAACTGATGAATTCTTGTGTCATCTGACAATGCTACTTTAATATACAAAACTTTTTCTGCAACATCATATTCTTTAATCCTGAAAGATAAAAATAAATGATACAGAACCAATGGAGCAGAAATATCAGAGAAACCCTGTATATATTTTTTTTCGAAATGCATACATGTACCAAAAATTTGTTTAAAAAATATTACACTAATGTTCTTTTTTTTTGTTCCTTTGTGTTTATAATCCCACTAAAACACATACGCAGTACATTATTTATTATTGAAAAAGAAATATGGTGGATTAATGCTTGATACAAGTCTATCGATGTTCGTCATCTTAAAGAATCACTGTAAGACCTACAACTTGGAGAAAAATCTCGCACTCGCACCACCTGCAGGTTTAAGAGGCACCTGACATCGGTTTTAAACCAGATTGCACAAGTTATCCTTCCAGTGATTTGTGTCTATTGCAAGATTTTGAACCAAAATAGGGGCGCGGTGTACAAAACATGAAATGCTTCTTTTTTGAAACACCTGGTAGCAATGTCAGTAAACACTAGGGGCGCCACTGGGCGGAAACCAGAGTTTGTTTACAGTATACTGCTCCCAAAATATGCTGGAAAGAGTTGTAAAGAAGCGGAATCCAGTTTTCAAATAAATTCCCCCAAAACAGCTCCACCTGGGGTTTACTGACATTGCTACATCTGGGTTGATTCCTTTTCTTTCTTTAATTTTGAGTGTTTCTGTGTTGTTTTCTGTATTTATTCATTTGTCTGTTCATTTGTGTTGCACATTTATTTGCCTGCTCACAGTATATCCTTGTGCATTTTATTTCATTAGTACAAGCTATAATGGATATTAAGTGAACGTTTTTGTGCACTTTATTCTGTTTTTTTACAATGTGTAGGTGTTTATATTTGGCTTTTCAACCTTTCAGGCCTCTAGAACAACTGACGAGTCGACGAAAGGTGCATATCTTGTGCATAAAACATGGTATCATAGAAATTATCATCATTCTTATGACCTTTTGCAGAAAATTTGCTTGGTTGTTACTTATTACAGGAAGCTTATAATCAAATAAAATCTTGAATGATACAGGTATGCATACATGGTACACTGTTGCCTCTAACATTTTTAGAGAATTTGATTTACACATATATGATTATTCTAACTTTGATAAGCCATTTTTCAGCATTAAAAAGAGTTTGAATGATAAAATCAAATACATTATTAAACAGAAATATGAAAATTTGACATTGTCTAAACTCTCAAAAATAAATTATGGTTCCAAGTTATAATTATATAAGCTCTGGATGCAAACCCTTTTTTCTTACATGATAAATCCAATACTCTTATAAGAGCTAATCTGTTTGAAAAGTTAAAAGAAATTAATCAACAGTTTCCATCTGGCGACGAAGGATCACACATTTTTGATATTCTAAATCCCAAAAAAATTTAACTTTTACCAGTTGTTTATGACTTTATAAAGCGGTCATTGGAACTGCGAATATAGGGTCCACATTGGTCAAATCATTTACTTTCCTGTAACTTCTCTGTATTTGTTTGTTGTTGGTCTTTGCATGTTATATTATTACATGACGGTATTTTTTCTTGATCCTGATTGGCCGAAAATAAGGGGTTGTGAGTACCCGCGATAGCAACCCAGCATTAATTCATAAAATAATCCGAATTCATGGTTATGATCTAAAAATTTGATAGCAGCCTAATATGATGTAAAAATAGAATGGGGACTTTACTAAAATTTATTTGTTGCATACTGTGACTGTTGAATACAATTATACCGTTGAATTTTTTTCTATGCCATTATCATGCACTAAAACATGTATTAACTTTAACTATGTCGCTATCGATTTATCAACCATCAAATTGAATATTCACCTCGCCTATGGCTCGGTAAATATTACCATTTTGTCGGGTTGATAAATTCCGATAGCAACCTAGTTCAAAGTCAATAAATGTATATCGTTTATTCCCATTGGTATAACTTACAACAAAATTTATGATCTGATAAGACCTGTCGGATTTAAAATCATTTCAAATTTATATGTATGAACAAGGCCGATAAATTTAATGTAGAGATCGTAGGGTACATTTTGTACTTAGCTCTACGAGCAGATCCAATTGTGCTTCGATTCGGCACTGAGTGGAGAAATGTTGTGCCGAAACGAACGTCGGACCATATTTCATGATTATACCATAAAAGCAAATAAACTGCCCGTGTCGCCCATGGGTGAAACGTTGACAGCCGAAAATATTGTGCACTACGAAACAAGCTAAATAATAGTTTAATTACGGTGAATTTAGGTAACTGTCCAAATACAAATAATTAGTCGAAAGTCAATGTACTCTACATCTTGTGGAATGATAGCTTTTTTATCTTTATCACGCATGCAGGCCAATCGTGAATTAAAGTATTCAATTGACGATAGCAAATTTAAAAAATTAAAGAGAAAAGGTATAAAAACTAAAAAAAAGTCTAAGGGTCGTCTTAAACTAAATGTACCACTTCATTTCTGTACTTGTCTGTTTTGAAGGCTTAACTGTAACTTCCAGATATATATATATATATATAGAACATAAATAAAAGCGACGTTCCTTAAATTTTCTTAGACTTTTTTCACGTACATTTGTACGTGTGGGGATTTTATGTAAAGAAATAATTCAACATATTACTGCAAAAAAAAAAACAAAATCATCTCATTACCAACACCGACATAAAAAAACAGGGGCCAAGATTTCGAAAGTACCGTAAAATTGATCGTAAGACATATCTTATGACATTACTTGCGACTAAGTGATGATGGTCTTACGACCTATCGTATGATGTAAAACAAAGGTATCCTACGACAATCATAGTTACGACGATCGTATGACCATCACAAGTCAGTAATGACAAATAATGAAAGTTTAAATGATTTAACAAAGTAGGCAATTTAATTTTAAAAAGTACATGTAGTAAAGAAGAAAAAATAAATAAAAAAATAACGTTTAATTAATTTTAATTTGAATAGCCTTTTAAAAATGATTAATGCATATACGTTTATTGTACATGTGTAACACGCATTTACATGTAAATCAATTATGGAATGTGACAATCTATTAACATGGATCAATAAAACCATTGTAAAAGTTTATCGGTCTACTCTATTTTAATATGAATAAGAAACACCTTCTTTGGTGTCGTAAAAGTTTATCGGTCTACTCTATTTTAAAATGAATAAGAAATAACTAGGGTTCGAACATTCAAATTCCCGCTTAACGAATAATTCGTGCTTCTATATATATACGATCGTGTCGACACGTCTTAAGACCATCTTACGATATGTCGTAGTCATAAGACATCTTCGTTTCCTAAATTACCAACAATTGGAATTCTCCATTTTTTTTTTTTTTAATTTTTAATTCCTTTAATCTTTCTTAATTATAATTTTTATTTTTTTTTATTTTTTATTTATTACATGTGAAGTTAATTGGTTTATTAATTAAATAATTAATTTTATTGGGAGACGTTTAGGAAGCAATGAAAATGGGAGTAAAACTGTCACTAATAACGGGAACGTAACGTAAAAAAAAAAGCTTAGATCTCATTTGGGTTCTTAAAATAATCTGGAGTTTATGTAACGTCTTGGGGCAATATTAGATTTCCTTTTTCAAGTCAGCGAGAACTTAGAAAATATCTACTGCTATGTAATAGTTACATGATCAATGTTTATGTAAATCTTACATTCTTAAATAAAATTATAAAATATTTTGATAATATGCTTGAATAATTTTTTTTAACAAAGTAGTGTTTTAGAATCCACCAGGTTATGCACTAATAACCATTTTTCTTGTGGTAATTCCAAATAGTGTTATAAATTTCATTCAAGTGTGAATTGTACCCTCGGAGTTTTGTATTTGTCTTTATTTGATTATGAATTTAATTGGATTTCTTCGTCTCAAACTATTTTATTTTGAAATTCCTGATATCTAGAAATGATATAAGAGTTTCAGGTTGATATTATGCACTTTATCGTACTTCCCTGCGTCTATATCACCATGCTCAGCCGCTCTGTAATCTGTGTATTAAGGCTTTGTGACGTATTAGGAGACATTATCCGCGACAGCAGGACTTATCAGCGACGTCACAATATGAGAGCAGGACTTATTAGCGACGTCACAATGTGAGAGGAGACGTTATGAAGCTTACCTCCAGGAGGACAAAAAAGCGTAAAAAATGTCTTACAGGGGCGACTAAAATGTACAGAATTTGTACGATAAACAGATTATCGAGTTTTTCTGCGTAAATATTTATTGTAAAATATCAGCCGCTCGACAAAGTATGAATCTTTTAGGCTCGTTCGCTGCGCTCACTCGCCAAAAATCTTCATATTGTGGCTCGCGGCTGATATTTTACGATATCAATGTTCAGAAAACCCGATAATCTATACGTATTTACTGCTGATAACTCGAAAGTCCTATTATGTTTTCTTCAACATCAATTATTTATCTCTAAATTCCTGATATCTAGAAATGATATGAGAGTTTTAGGTTGATATTATGCCCTGCATTTACTGCTGATAACTCGAAATTCCTATTATGTTTTCTTCAACTTCAACATTTTTTTAGTGCAGTTATATTGAAACATTTCTATTTATAGTAAGTTTCATTTTTTTTTTTATCTAAAAAGGCTTTTATCTCGAAAAAAATAAGTTATAAATGTAGAAATATAACAAGGGTCAAAGTCGGCCGTATTTTTAATGAAAAAAAAATGCATAACTTAAAATATGTAGATATTACTGTATATAGAAATATTAAAATTTCTTTTCCTTACCCTCCCATATCGTTATATAAATCTTTCTAATCCAATTGAACAAAATGAAAGAAAACTGTACAACATACACTTTGGACTTCCCACTTGTGATAATATATAGACCTACGCAACTGATTTCTTTATCTTTGGGTTCATTAAGTAAAACATAAAGATAAAACCTGTATATGATTATAAGTCTAAAGAAATATACAAGTCAGTTTAATTTAAAAATGAAATAATTTCTTACCAGTTCACGTAAATGGGTAGTTATTTGTTTTTTACGACGGCGCGGTGCAAGAAAGTTTTTAGATATTTTTTGTTGTTGTTTTTATTATCTTTATTTATTATTTTTGTTATTTTATTTATTTACTTTTTAAATTTAAGCTATCTTTACATGCTTTATTTGGTTCAGATTTCCCATTTTTATACTCTTTAGCTTAAATGGCCATCGTAATCAAGATCACTGCCGTTTGATCTGCACCAGTAAACATTGAAGTGTTAATTATCTTAAAAAGTCAAGAAGGTATGTTTTTCTTTACATATTTGAAAAGTATACATAAAAATTGACCATCTGGTAAATTTTCAGCAAAAATTCAGTGGAGGAACCTTATTGTATCGTATTTCCTTAAGTTTAAGTTTCGTCTCTCCCCTATATGGACTTGTCCAAAAGTTTATTCGGATACTGCTGGTTCATCTTTGATGAAACATGAAGATAAGGCACCATGTCGAGCTGTGCTGCCGTTTCCATAAAAACAGCACAAATGTAAAAAATGAATAAACTTTTTTGTTTTGTTATGTTCAATTCTCAGGACTTTTGTCTTTTCTTTGGATTTCGACTTTTCGAATTTATTCCACTCTTAGCTATTTTATGTTATTATTTGGGTTTTTTTTGGTCACATTATTAACATTGTTCCCTTCTGATAATAATATCATAAATATATGATACTATAGTGTTATTAAATGGCTATTTTCATATAAAGCCTGTTTTATGTCCGAGTCAATCGTATTGGGTCGAGGTCAAGGCCGAGGGCCTATACAGCTGATCGAGACCCAATACAACTGTATGAGGACATAATACAGGCTTTATATAAAAATACCCATATTATGACACCTTTATTAACTAATGAATTAAAATTAAAGTACTTGTATTAACCAATGACTGAAAATACATTATAAACCCCGTGTGTCTGAAACAGGTCATTATTACAGGTTTTATACGGGTACGACTATCTAGTTTAAGTGCTATTACATGACATTTGATTGTAGTGTGTATTTCAACAAATTGTGTATCTGTGGTCAAGGGCCAAAACTATGTCCTGTAGATTAAAATAAAAAAAATGGTCAAAATAAAAGAAATAGGAAAAAGCCACAAAACCATCTAAGGATAGAGCTCCTTACAGGTAGTTCAAAAGTTTTTATTTTCATTACTATTAATTAAATGCATCATTTGAACTAGCATCTGAAAACGGAATATAACTATCTGGTATGCTTTTCCTTGGGTTTGTTCCTACAACAGACGATAGATTATAGCAACATAAATCTCATAGATTTTAAAAAAAAACAATGTTTGCTGTTTCTGTTTTCAAGCAATGGGTAGCGTCGTTCTATACACCATGGAATGTAGCTTTACATAGAAATTAATATTTCGTTTAAACATTCTTAGAAGAGGGGTTATATAAATAAAATATATATGAAAATATCATTAAAATACTATCAATACAACTTGATTTAATAAAATAAGCGAGATTCATAAAATATATTCATACATAACAATATTATATCTTTTATACTTCTTCACAAAAATAATTTGTATACTTCTTTAAAAAGGAATGATCAATCACCCAAACATTCGGGCTCGAGAAAAAGCATTATTCAGATTTGATGGAGCTCATTTGTCAGATACAGAAAATGATATTTATTTAAATAACATTCAAGGGGAATTGGAGCGCTTCTTGTTGCCAGTAAATTTCTAATTGTGGTGCACGATATGCCTTTATAAACTTGACAAGTTTATTGTTTACTAGCAGCGCTAGAAATGATACTTAAGTATACATTTAAATAATTATGTATTCCTTGAGAAAAGAGAGAGTATTGACACACTCATGTGGCGGGATCTGGCAGGATAAGGGGTCACGGTCCTTTCCGATAGTCTACATTGGATCATATCAAGTGTTAACATTCATGCGATACCGTACGATGTGGACCATGAGTGGCCGGTTCTGAACTGGTACCAATTTGAACTTGCCGGTGCATTAAGTTATAGTTGCTTGTTAATTTAAGTAGCACTCCTCTGACTAGTTGCAACCAGAGGTGAGCGGATATGACCTAATGTTGGGGACAAGGTGGCCCTCATTCTCTATTGCAATAACCAAGTGGAATCGTAGCATCCATTGTTACCAATGGTGCAAAGATTTGCCCAAATATTCAGCAAATAGGTATTTCCGTCAATATTTTCAACTCTGGCCGTTTATTTCCACTTTAGTCTTAGTTTCTGTTGATTAGCCAAAAATTATTGAGTTTTGAATTAAAGAGATTTATCCTAATAAAGCTAATACCAACGATGAACACTGTTTTTTCCTGTATCTTGATATGTATATCTCTAACGGGAAGCTTAATACTACAATTTACGATTTACTATTGTTAATTATCCGTTTTTAGATGGCAACGTTCCCTTGGCACCATCGTTTGGTGTTTATATATCTCAACTTGTTCGATTCGCTCGTGTGTATAACAACGTATTTGATTTTAACGAAAGAAATATCTGTATCACTGAAAAATTGTTACACCAGGGAAATCGATATCACAAACTTGTCAAAACTTTTACTAAATTGTATCGTCGGTACAAGGACTTCATTCGTAAATATAAATCAATGTGCAAACATCTTATATGTTCAGATATTTCATATCTTTTATGGTAATATTCTATACAAAACACAAAAAATCGTCATTCACCTGAAAAACTAACCAAACCTTTAAACAGACTTATCAGCAAGGGATATAGTTACCATAATGTTGTCAAGTCATTAAAGATGGTATTTTTTGGAATTAATATTGATTCACTGATAGGGTCTTTGCATCGGAAATAAACAAATTTATTCTAAAACCAGTTTTTGGCATGATACGGGTTATGTTCCTCTCGTATAATTTATGACGCCATCATACTAAACCCCTAACGGGAGGGATTGTGGCTGATTTTCTATATGATGTAGACATAATCTTTAGATAAGTTTAACTGAGGTCTTGAGCTGGCATATCAGTAACTGCTAGTAGTCCTTTGTTAATATATATTGATCATTGTCATTTTGCTAAGTTTCTTCTGTTACCTTTTTTAACATCGGACTCAGACATCTTTTGACCTGAGTTTTACTGTGTGTATCGCTGTGTGTTTATTCCACATTGGCTAGAGGTGTAGGGAAGGGATGATATCTCAAAAAACATGTATAACCTCGCCGCATTTGTGCACCGAACTTCTAGCCTTTGTTAGTCTTGTGTGTTTTTTTAATTTTGGTTTATTTTTGTGTTTCTGAGTTTAGTGTGCCGTCCAATTTGCTGAACTAGTATACATTATTGTTTAGCGGCCAGCAGAAGCCCGCCTCCAAATGCGGGATTTTCTCGCTGCGTTGTAAACCCATTGGTAGCCTTGAGCTGTTTTCTGCTCTTTGGTCGGGTTGTTGTCTCTTTGACACATTCTCCGCTTCCATTCTCTATTCTACTCCTTATTTTTTTCAGGCTTCGAAATATCAAATTATATATTTCACACATGAAGAAAAGCAGATTTATTTTAAAGAATATAAATGAGACACAATTGTGGAATATTCAGGCTTAATTTTTTATGGACATACAGGAATATACAATTTTTTTCGGAACAAGGTAGACAGAAAAAAAAATGTTTTGAAAAAATTCCAGACCCCCTCAGTAATAAAATTAATAGTCCTAACTGTTGAAGTCTGAAAAATGAATAAATCCATGAACAATACAATATATTCCACATCTGTTTTTAGTCCAGTAATGGACAATTGTCGTTACGACGGTTTCAATGGGGCAAAGTACTCCCAATCTGCAAATAGTTCTATGAACGTAATGAAATTTAAACCAAGGTACATTGTAGCATGCATACATGCAGTCAGTCACTAAAGGATATCAGTTATAGAAAGATAACTCTACTGAATAACAACGTGGCTGGGTGTTAAAGAAGACTGCGTTTGGAGACAAGCAGAATTCAGCATATGCATATAAAAAGTTACAGAAGTGCGAATGCGAGATAAATTCAATTTAATTTACAAACAAGGAAAATTGAATTAATCGACATCCCTTATTTTTCAAGACTTGCAAAATTGTCAAAGTTAAATAACCTCTGTGAGTTGTAGTTGCGGTACTTTTTGTAATACTGTTGATTGGTTGTGATAATAGTTTCATAAAGTCGTGGGATTTACAAATGATATACGTACAATGTACCTTTGTTATCTTCCTACGTTATGCAAATTGTTGAGATTTTTTTTATGAAGGACCCAGTAAACAATTATAAATCTTTTTGTATTATTCAAAACCCACTGCTAATGACATGATTCATTTATATCTATTTTTAACACCGGTAAAGAAAATGGATTCCTCCTTTTAAAACTCCTCTTTACAAATTAGCTAAATTATACCTGTTAAATGTATGCAGTTGGATGTTAGCATTGATCAGTACTGAACATGAGCACTTTGTACTATCGTTTAAACTTTTTTTGACTAACAATAAATCTATTATTTAAACATTAAAAAAATATAGAAGGAATATGCCGTTTAAAAGGGGAGGATATTTAAAATAAATAAAAACCAGAATCAATTTCATTTGGAGCGGTGATAAATAATCAAGGCTATATGTTATTGTTAAGACAGCATTTTCTTTACCTTTGAAAAAACTACAAACCATTCATCTGTACGAAATTAAAAATGTTTCGTACCTCGGGCCGGGATTAAAAGTGAAAAGAATGTTATAAAAACTTAACAAACAAGCAAACGCAGATGTATAAACAATCATACACACACACAAATCTAAAAACATATATAATACATGGCATCCATATGCAAGAAAGTTATATTTTTTTTAATAAAACAAGAAACAGCACGATTTTGTCTACTAAAGCAAGAAATGAAAAGAAACGAAACTAAACGAAACGAAACAGTTTCGTTTGTTAAAATATTAATTGTCTATGGGAAATGAAAAGAAACAACACAGAAACGAAATTATAATTTTAGAATCTGAATCGAGATACCGGAAATGAGTTTTTTGAAAGGGTTAATGCTGTGCTCGCATCATTGGCCCCGCCAACAGCATATTATGGTATGATTATCATTTTTGTCCATTCAATAACAAATCAAATTTGAATAGACATCAAGAAAACACAGAATTATACATAATATCTTAAATAGATTTTTTTTAAGCAAATGGTTTACGGTAATTTAATTATTATTAAATTATTATGAAGTTAAAAGCTTAATAAATTCAATATACTGTAATCATAATTTTGTTAAAAAAATGTCTATGTTAGTAAAGGCCTAATAGTGTGTACAAAGTGACGGCTATGAACATGCTGGATTCAACATTGGCTGTCTTGCTTGCTTCACTGGTAATGGTTGTACCTAAATTAAAATATAATGACAAAACATTCAATTATACACTAGTAATGCATCTATGTCTTATCTCTCATTTTTCAGTATGAATGATACATTTTCTTTCATTACAGCCCGAAAAAAATCAAAGAAATTCAGTATTCACAACTGTCGCCGGGACGGAAGAATTCTTTATAAAACGAAGGATTCTAGATAAAAACAAACCTGATAGTTATGGCGTCGAATCAGGGTCTCGAATATCGATTTTGGTATATACTAAAATCGATTTTAGGGTATCCTAAATTCATTTAAGCATATACTAAAATCGTTTTAGTATATACTAAATCATTTAAGGATACACTAAAATCAATTCAGCATATACAGAAATATTGGCGCGGAATTTAGTTAAAAATAACGATTTTAGGGTATCCTAAAATGATTTTAGCATATATCTAAATCATTTCAGGATACCCTAAAATGATTTTAGTATATACTAATGGACACTTTAACACTTTGTAATAACAGGAATTTGACTTTCCAGGTATAGATTTAGTGCAAAATATAATATTGGGACCAACAAACTAAACTATGAACTATCAGAAATAAAAAGAGATAAAAAGAGCTTGAAATGATGAGAAAGAACAGTCAATTTATCGTGACCTTTTTAAGAGAAAATGAACAGCTCTAAATATTTTTCTTGACCATCTAAATTCATTTCCTGACCTAACTGTTTTTAGTTTCAGAGTTTTTGTATTGTGATTTGTACTTGATCATTTGTTTACCTAGGTTTGTCTGTCCTTACTTTTTACATTTTTTTACATCTAACATGTTTGTAATTTCATCTTCAGAATACTTTTTGTCAGAATAATTTTAGGATATACTAAAATCGATATTTATGACCTTGATTCCGCGCCAATATTTCTGTATAAGCTGAATATTTCAGTATATGCTAAATTGATTTTAGGGTATCCTAAAATGATTTTCGTATATACTAAATTGATTTTAGGATACCCTAAAATGATTTTAGTATATACATAAATGATTTTATATGATTTTAGTATATACCCTAAAATCAATTTAGTATATACGAAAATCGTTTTAGGATATACCAAAATCGATATTTATGACCTTGATTCCGCGTCATAGATAGTCGGAAAGGTCGTTAGTACATGTAATTTAGTTTTATAAAACTTGAAATTAAATTAAATTCTAAATGAGATTCAGGTGGTAGTTTTATATTTATAAGCAATTTTGTTTTGAAATGTTTTGTCGAAATCCGGGAAAGTTCATGTTTTCTTTAAGACGTCGACGAAACATACTGCGACGTGCCGTTTTGTAAAAGGTGACGTAAGGTAAGGACACTCCAAATGGGTGTCTTATAACAGAAAACGTTGTCTTTAATCGCGTGTAATGAGAGAAAAATGTGTTTTACAATGTAATAAATATTGGTGTACAATAAAGATACCGACTGACCATTTTAAAATTAAGCATTAAAATCTCAAGACGAGTTTTATTTATTTACTAATATGCATAAATATAGAGACATATGTATATTTACGGTGTTCCTCGCTCGGAGAGTCAAAATCGAATTTCTTATTTTGCTATTTTGTGTTGCAATATCAATCATGTATTGAATAGTAAACTATTCTAGTGCGTACCTTTAGGTGTGGATGCAGTTTCATTTGATTGTCCTGCAGTTGTATGTTCTGCAAATATACCTTAAAAAATAATTTTAAAATATTTCATAATAATCAGGACATTCTAGGTAATTTACCAAACGTCGCACCGGCGTCGAGTAACTCTGCCAGCGAACAGCTATCTATCATGATCGTCAAGTTGATTACTTATTCCTTATTCGATACAAGTGTTACAAGTGTTCCACCAAACCATTATCTCAACTTCTAACTTCTATTTTAACAGCCGTCAAAACGGGTCTCCAAAGTTATTGTGAGACAAGCTATCCAAGAAGTGGTATAAATCAAATGTGGATATTAAGGAACTCCAAAGACTTAAAGGATATTTTACGATCAATCTCGGTCCATTTCAGTCTGAAATAGCATAAAAACATTTGATTTCTCTACGCACTACACCACCATTCCTCATTCACAACTGAAGGAGAAGTTGAAAGACCCAATCAATCGATGCTTTCAAAACAAAAATTGCAATAGCAGATACACATACCTTGTTATTGGTAAAGATAAATCATACTTTGCTAAACACCACTCTAAATCTAACAAAAAATATACAGTTTTTAATTGTAGTGTATGTGTTGTTTTAATATTGTCTTCGATGTTCTCCGGAGTTTGTCGGTTGTTTCGATTTCCCCCTTCTTCGTATATCCATGTGGTATTTCTTGACTTTATTATTCGTTACTTATTCCTTGATCATTCTTTTCTTTTGACAATTTTTTTAGATACTTTGAAAGAGGCAAGTGTGCCAACCATAAATGAACCTATTTCATGGCGAAATCTTTCTGTAAAACGTGTTTACCGCCTCAACGAATAAGGAATAAGGAATAAGTAACCAACTTGACGACCCTCTATCAATAGTATCTTCTATACATCAATATAAAGTGTGTATTCGTTAGCACTTTTAACTAAATTTAATTGATATCTGTTCGACCCTTAGCCAGTGATTTTTTATAAGCCATTATACTTACCTATGTGAAGAATCAACAGCACCAACAGGACTTCAGCCTTGAAGTTCATTTTAAATCTATAAAGAATAAATAATAAGCCATGTCATCCGATATTGTTGAAAAAGTATGACATTAGGAAAATTTATTAAATCGATTTATCCGTACGTCCGAATTTATAATTACTTATGTTGAAATTTCAGTTGATAAATTTTGAAATAGTGTTAAAAATCGGTTTTTTACTCACACAGGGAACATTGACCTTACATGGAATTTGGAAATAATATTTAGGAAAGTTTAATATACATACCCCGCTATGTATACGTTTACCCACCTATAACTATCACCAAAAACAGACTGTTTTTAGTCAAAACTTCAATTCAATCGAATCATGTTTGTATGGAAAGGGTTCAGTAACTTGATATTTAACGAAGTGATATAGGCTAAATGTAAAACAAACATCATCTTATAAACATAGACATATAAAAGACAATCTGTAATACCGTTCAGATACTCCACACCATGTGACGAGCCTGAAATGACCTCATAAAATAACCAGATGAATGAATCACGATGCCCTTTAATTGAAACAAAAGAGGAAATGACCTCCAAATGACACAACGAAAAAGTATGTAGATAAATATGTGTAAATAAATTTCACAATTAAATACTATGCCCGGTCAGCATATATACTTCAGTACATTTCGAAAAAAAATAGTATACTAATTGCCATTTTTCATATATTTCCGGGAAAACATTATTCTATTTTGTGTCCCGCCTTCTCCTATTACAGGATTACCTTCTTGCATTGGTTCTCATTCCCAAGAACATATACTAGTTCTGAAATTTAAAAAAGCATCAGTCAATCGATCGACGCGGAGAATGCTGTTAATTCCCTGATGTGAAATATTGAGAAATTCAATCAAAATTATTCAATATATGAACTAAAACGATACAACAAAAGAAGACACATCCATTAACACACTTTTGATCTTAATCGGTCATTCTGGTCTTTTTCATATTCTTAGTTTGCCTTGATTTCACTAGTAACTTAATTTTGATCTTAAACGGCCATTCGATCTTGTTTATTCTTGTTTAGTTTTGTTTTTCTGCATGTCCGTAGTTTTCAACAAAGTGAAGAAAGCAAGATCAAATCAAGAGATCTTGCCTTGCAGTCAATCAAGATCAGTCAAGACCTGTTTAGATCAGTTCAGCACAGGTATTGTTCGACAATGAGTAATTCATTCTTAACTTTTATGGACCAGTCTTGATTGACTGCAAGGCATTTTATCTTGTTTTGGTCTTGTTATTTTGATTTTGGCTGAAATCTCAGAAATATTAAAAATCAAGACAGTCAAGATTAAACAAGACTGAAATTGCCGTTTAAGTTTTTTCTGCACAATCATCTTTTCAAACAAAATCAAGACACCACGATCAAAATCAAGAAAGGATCGGCCAGACAAATTTAGAACAGTTCAGCAAAGTTAAAGATAATAACTATCTTCCATACCGAGAGATGTATGATAGTGGAATTCTACAGGAGGGGCCACTTTTTCTGTCAGACACGAGGATTGCCGAATGTCTTACAATATAAGAATAAGATCACAGCTTGGAACTCCTTTATCCTACATCTTTCTGTACGACCTAGATCGGAGACTTGCCGCCATGACAGAGATAATCGTGTAGTAGTTTTGTATTTGAATTTCTATTTGAAATTATTTGTCCAAATCAGAGAAAGATGATGTTTTCTTGACGTTTGGACATTATGACGTCGAAGAAATATACTGTGACGTGCCGTTTTTTGTCAGGTGATGTAAGACGAGGATATTTCGCAGGGGTTGTCTTACAACGTCAAACGTTGTCTTCAGCCGAGCGTAATGAGAGAATACATTGTTCATTCTCAACTTTTTTAAGCTCGTTTTAACTAATCTAGTTTTACTACAAGGTAAAGTATTTTGATTTGGTCTTTATATGTTTATTTTGTCTGACATTCCATTTTGAAGATCGAGAAGATCAAGATTAAAAGGGCTGATTAAACAAAAGGTGTGTTCCAGTGCATTGACAAGATAAACTAGTATACTGGAATTACGTTTATTGTTATAGAAATTACGCAATTCTCCGACTTTGTACGTACGACAATGACAGGATACTAAATAGACATACATCGATTATTAATAATTAATAATTAAGTCCATTTTAGGATTGAACTGCAAATCACACCATATTTATACGTTTTGAATTTATTATATTTATTCGTTGTTTAATTAAAGTTCCTGGTGAAAGATTATATTATTGAATTAATAATTAAGGAAATATATGGAATATAAAACATGCCACATTTACACATGGAAATATGCGTCATGTATAACTTGTAAACAACACATGCCGAGAATGACGATACACTTGATTAAAAAATAATATAATATGTGCACAATTCGCTTAGTTACTTCTCATCAGTGATTAATATACTTAATTTTGCACCAAATAACAGAGTTTAGTAGGAACGCAGAAGATACTCATTATTTTTGGTGAAAGTAAATTGCAAATACCATTTTTCACAAGCGCTACTATCAATAGATTAGTAACTAAACTGTTGTCAGGCAGAACGAATATATATATATATATATATATATATATATATATATATATATATTTAAAAAAGCAAAATAACAAGAAATAAAAATAAATAATAATATTTAAAATTGAAACAGTAATAACAAGAAAAAAAAAGATTTAAAAAACATGCACAAATGAATAAATAAATAAGTAAATAAATAAATGTATTAATAACTTTTATAATTGAATATATGAATAAAGTTTGTCCTTCATATGAATTAAATCTTACCTTTATTATTTCGTTATGTGTGTATTTCGAGTATTCTGCAATAATTGGAATTATTTATTTCTTCGATGTTGTACGACTGTGGTGTTACATCAAATACATAGACCAGGAAGAGTTTGAACTTAAATGAAAAAAAAACTTCCCCATATGATTAAGAACCCTATATTTGTGTTAGAGTATGCTATGTAATAAAATATACATGTATAATACGTTTTCCCTGTTGTAAGCACAAGTATACGTGCATCAAGAGGAATTTGGTATACAGGATTAGACCAAGAAATGGTGTGATTAGACCAAGAAATGGTGTTGGGAATAAAATTCTGACGTTTCAAGTTTAGCAAAATGTAGAAGATTGACTTGTAGACTTATGCTCCCTTTGCAATCTTCAGCTTAAAGAAATTGGATGAAGTTGCAAAAAGGGATAATAATGGCGCCGTCAACGAGTACACATTGTGATGTCACTATATCCTCCCAAGAATGTCAGACTATATTCTGGAATACAGTGCAACGTCTTTCAAATACCGTAAAATACGGTTACCAGCAACCTTTGTAAACAAGTCTTTTATATTGTTGAATGTGCAGTACCGACAAATAATGTCGGATTTATCTACAGAGTCAATTAAAAGATGTTTAATACAATGTCGACATTGACACGGAATACTGTGAGGAGGCGGCTCATTCTCTACAATAAAAGAATGAGTCGTCCTGGTTGGCTCTATAGAATGTAATTTATTGTCTGTAAGCAGATCCCACTGGTACTGCCACAGACGTAAAATATATTTGTATATTAAAGGTTTAAAATCAGAATAAGGCACGGACATATTAGTTAAGGGGTTATCTAAAGCATCCTTCGCTATTCTATCTACGACTGTGTTTCCCCTAACACCAATATAACTTGGTACCCAGAGAAAAATGATTTCTTTGCCCATATGGACAAGTATCTTACAAAATTCAATAATATGGGCAATTAAAGGGGTTTTATATTTCTGACCTTCTATAGCCAATAAACAGGAAAGTGAAACTGAACAAATAAGAAATTTTTCAAATGTTCTAGCAAACTTTAAAGCAAGAATTATGGCTCTGGCTTCAGCAGTAAAAATGGAACTAGAGGATGGAAGACGGAGAGTTGCAGCTTGCTGTCCATAGACAGTAGCGGCAGCAACGTTGTCCCCGTCCGTCGAACCATCAGTATAAATAGAGTCATGTAATTAAAACTTTGATTTTATTTCAGAAACTGAATAAGAATAGAGTTTGTTTGGGACTTTTTATGTTTTCTAAGGTCAAAAACAAACATTAATGCTGTCTCTTCCTCATACCGGATTTGACATGGGCAACATGGCAGGTGTCCTGTAGGAAGCAAAAACTGCTTACTCATCCGGAACACCCGAGTCTATCCGCGGTTTTTTGGTGGGATTTATGTTGTTCATATGTTTTTAGTTTTAAGTGCAGTGTTTGTATTGTTTTGGTCTTGTCTTAGTTTTCTCCGCAGTTTGTCACTTTTTTTGATTTTCCCCTCCTTCGAATATCCCTTTGGTATTTCTTGACTTTACTTAACAAATTTATTTTTAATGAATTCATGTGATTTAATATTTAAGAAAGGGTGACTGCATTCGTGTGACAATATGTGTTCTTCTTATTTCATATTTCATATAACCAATTCATGATTCATCACTAAAGTCCGTCCTAGATGTGATACTAAGTACTTACAGGAAGTAATTTTAAAATATATTTTCTATACAACTTTGTTGGCCGATTCTTAACGACCAAAAATGTTAGCTACAGCAGCTGAAACTACTACAGCCGCCTACATATGCTGATATGGGAATAATGACCGAGTTCCTGAATTTTTCAAATGGAGAACAAACCTATTCATTTTGTGAAATTACTTGTTCAATGATTGTTTTTCTATTTAAATGTAATTGAAAATATACAGTTAAACTGTAAGATAAGATTACCAGGCGTCTGTTTAAATTCGCTGTCTGAATCTGCAGTTAATACAAACACTAAACGTAATGACGATTTACATTATAATGATTATCATCGAACACTTCAACGTGTTTATCAAATTTATTCGATATTTTGTGATACATTTTATTAAGAGAGTTATTATAGGATTAAATACCATTTTGTATGAGTTTATCGATGTGTAAACTCGGCCGACTCACTCACAAACTAAATAAAGTCCGAAAGACTTTAAGTTGAGTTTGTGAGTGAAAAGGCCGAGTTTACACATTGATAAACTCATTCAAAATCGAAAAGTTGTTCCTAACCGAAATAAAAAAAAACTTTGCCGTTTTCAGGCGATATCCATCTTGAATCTGGTACTATTTTTGGCAGCTGAGCAATTGAATAAAAAAGTCAATAAAGTCATTCACAAATCGAAAAATCAAGGAAACTTACGTTTTGATAGATTTTAACATAATCTGAAGCGTACAGAATCCACGCAATGTCCGATTTTTTCCGTTTGAAGAATCCAACTTGCGTTGTTTAATATATGACGTTGCAATCTTGACTGTGACGCCCGTGCAGCAAATTTTCGCGGAATTTTTGAAAACGCAATTTTCATCAATTTTTACACCATTTCTCATTAAATTTTAACTATTATTGTCAGTATCATCCTTAAAATTTATACTTTTACGGCAAACTTCACATTTAATGTCTCATTTGAGACTTTAAATAATCAAGAAAGTGCATGAATATACTTGCCAAATGCGGGTTTATCGATGTATAAACTTTTATGATTTTGCACTTCCGACCAATGAAATTCTTGTATTTTATCATATGCAAATTAAAATGGAATTTTTATGCTATATCTAATCTGCAAGCACCGGACAATGGTTGAAGAATTATGATCAACACCACATAAATCAATATAGGAAACAATAAGTGTAAAAGACTTCCCATTCTCTCGATCTAAATGGTAAAAGTACCAACTCTTCTGATCAAGTGGTTTAAATATCTAAGGGTTACTATCATTAAAATTTTACTTTAATTAGTGCACATCCATAATGTCATAAATACTTTTCAAGTTCTTTGATTTCTTAATTTTTACCCATCAAAGCAATGCTATTCATATATTAGCTCAATTAATGTAAGAAATGATACCTAAGTTCTCAGATACATTAGATTAAATTTAATATCCTGTTTTAAGTGCGAAATTATACATTACATGCCAATTTAGATACCCTGAAATGTAAGTACTGTTTCCGTTCTTTATGCGAAATAGGTACCAAAAGGATTAATTAATTTTAAGGTATCCGGACCATAATAGTTCATGATCGAAAATTGTATCTCGTTTTGACCGTGAATGGCTGAACCAAACAATTTGAAGCTGGAATTTTGTATATATATTTTTGTCTGTAAAAATAAGTTAGTTATATTGACATTTCCGAAGTTTGCCGATAATTACCGAGGTCATTTCAATTGCATTGTATGGAACATCCGGGAACTTTTGAATAATCACGTGGTCATTTATGGTCCGGATACCTTAAAACGTATACATACTACGATAAAGCATTCAGTTTTCCTTACATAACCCCATGAATGCATTAGTCATGGATAGACCTGTATAAGTCATATAAGTGAGATTCATCAATATATGATGTATGTGATATGTCTATACTGCATGTATATTTTTTTCATAGTTTACATTTATTTTTACTTCGCTGGTTTTAGTTCAGTGGTCGATGTGGAGCTACCAAAATCTTAGTTAGTTTTACAGTTAAAACGAGCAAACCCTCGCCCTGCTTTCTAAATTACATGTATGTACCGTCTAACAAACGTTTTCTGCTCTAGCAAGCTGTCACATTTGTTGGCACCCGTACTGTATTGGCTTTAATATGATTTGTATACAAGGGTGTCAGGATAGATAAAAAAGGGGAGGGGGATGGTTTGCGTACCAAAAAAACTTTCTTTTGTGTTTTTTGTCCCAGGTTCTGTCTGTTGGTCGGAGTTGGTGATTGGTATGTGATTGTTGACCTTTTCTGTTATTCAATTTTTTTTTGTCTGATATTGCTTCACAAGAATTAAAGATATCATTTGGGTCCAGTGTTTTTTATTATAGTATTATAAATATGGGACATGTTATTGTTGTATGTCATTCTTTCTTTAAAACACTTTACGTTCAACTCAGGCATTCAGAAAAGTAGAGATTTGGAGTCTGGGCAGTATATCTCAGGGATGGGACCGGTACAAATGGGTATGGGATATAGACTTTTTTAATACTTGTAAAAATTTTTACAAATTTTTGTGCCGGTCCTATCCCTGTTCTAAATATTGCCCAGTCTCTTACTGCAAGTATTAAAAGAACACAAGAGTATAGTGCAAAAGTTGCGACTTCAAGTCTGTTCCAAAACATAAGTCTTTTTTGTGTATTCTGTTCAAAATGGAGAAATCAATAGCTTAAAGCAAATACGCATTTAACGAAATTGCGTATTGTATTTATTCTTATGTTAACAGGAAAGGTTTAAGTTGTAAATAACAAAACACGGGAAACTATATACGTTAAACGGAATGTAACAAACAAAATGATAGCCATCGAAACTATAAATAATATTTACGTCTTTAAAAAAACCTTATCTGTCGGATTTGGACTGAAGAGGATCACAGATATCAGGTATGTAAAGTGTTTGTTTTTACATCATCCCTTTAATTTTGCCAAGATGCCGCTTTCCAGATTTGGAATCTATTTCATTCAGATGAAAATTCTCATATAAGGTGTAAATAATAACACCCCACCCCCCAATTAATTTAGTAATTTGTACTGAAACAATTATCCCGCTATTTTTATATTAGTTTTCAGATCTTTTTATTTAAGATCACATTTCATCAAATGTTTTGTTTCATTATGATGTTATTGATTATGTTATCAACAACCATCATCAAATGATAAGTATTCATTAATTTCATTAACAGGAGTTTTGCGTAGAATGCGTATCTTTATGGATTAACCTCCATTAATTTCATTTAACATATTTTTGCAAAGAATGCGTATCGTGTGGATTAACCTCCAACCCGCTCGTGGTCCAAGATTTAAACATTTAAACTTAACCAGGAAATCATTGTTATTAATTTCATTTAACATCATTAAACAATTAAGTCAAAATGCATTATTTTTCATTTACAAAAATAATTTAGATATATTTGACTTTACTATTTTCGTTGAAAGACAATACATGTATAAATATGTATGCAGTTTTCATTGTTTTTTCATAATTTTATTCATATCCAGGATGGTCTCACGGGTAACTGTGGTTTGTGTTCTGTTGTTACTGAGCGTGAATCTAGAGCTGTCCGAAAGTATCAGCTGTTCTTATTGCTATTCGAGTTTCAATTCCTGCAACAACACTTGTTCCAATGTGTACAATACCATCATTGGGAATATTGGAAGAAGAAAGCGATTCTCATGTTATGACACATGTTTGCAAATATACAAGACCTGCCAAAAACGGTGCTCCACGCTGAATGATGACAGAACAATAACGACACCGGTTTGATGAAACCGATTGATAAAATATGTATGTTAACTTCTGCAATTTTTAGTTAATACAGTAAAAGTAAATTTAAAAAAGAAGAGAACTGTCATTTACTTGTAAATGTAAACTTTAAAATATACGCTTATAAACATGTATACTATAACTATTATTTCACTCTGTGCCTATGAAGCGTATTTGTCTGAATCAGTTTTTGATTGTAATTAAATATAATTTATCTCAATATTATATTTGTGTGTTGTTGATTTTTTTGTATGTATCTTTCATCATCAAAAGCTTAAGATATTTTAAAAGGAAAATTTGAATTTGAAAATTATCTGAAGTTCCAAGATGGTAAGAATCTGTATACACATACATACTTCAGATTTAAAATATTGAACCACCAACTAGTGATAGAAAAAATGCAGATGGCGAAATATATCTGGGGAACATAGGAAATTGTAATTTATATCTTAATGGCAGCAGCGGTGAAAGATATCATTATTAGTTAATATGTAAAAAGCTTCAAAACAAAAGGACCAATTTATGAAATCTCAGTATACAGAAAAGACCGATTTGCTTTAAATTCTCTAAATTGATGAGTACAAAGAATGTAACTGTTATGGTACATTTATATACATTTTTAACTCTCCACCATATGTACTTTCCATCATAAACTTTTCTCTCTCTCTTTTGTAAAGATTTACGTGATGTATTTTTAGTTTATGTATGTATCGTTATAACACTGTGGTATATGACGACAAACTGTAAGGTATTTATTATATACTTAGTACCAAATAAAGGAAAATTGCATATACGATAATGAAAGAACATTGTCAGCTGTATTTTCTGATATCGATATAATCACCCCTTTATCATACCCCTTAAAATGATATTGGTCACGTTTGAAAAATATGATAACGCGTATAAAACATGTCAAAATCCGTTTCACCCCTCGATCAATATCATCCCTCGCGCCAGAGGCACTCGGGCTGATATTGAAACCTCGGGGTGGCACGGCATGTGATACTGATTTTGCCATGTATTATTCTCTATACATCTGCATGCAATTGTGACAGAAATGGTAACATTTGGAATAAAGATAACACTCTGATAAACAAACAGCTAATAATAAAACAAAGTAGTAATTAATAGAGTTACACGACACCCACAAAAATGAGAGGCTCAAATAAATAATTAACGAAATGGATAACAGGAAAGGTCAACAATGACATACCAATCAATTAGAGCAACTAACTTGACAGAATGCTGGACAAAAGAATAACATAAAAGAGTACAAAACACAAACATGAACACAACAGAGAGGCAGGATAGTCTGGACTTGGAACAGACACTGAACAGTGGTGGGGTTAAACTGTTTTATGAGTACCCAAACTTCCCCCTTATCTATCCCGACACTCTGATGTATAAAACCCAATACAGTTTGATTGCCAACAAGGTGATTACTTGCTAGAACTGCAAAATTAGAGTGGCTGGTACATAATTTAGATAGCAGGGTCAGAAATATATTTTGCCTCTTTTTCATTGAGAAAAAAGTACCGAAATTACTCTCTTTGTAAGGGACGAGATCAAAAGTTCAATGTAGGATAAAAAACTTAATTCAAATAGTTGGGGGGGGAGGGGGGGGGGGGGGTAAAAATCGCTGTAAGTTTTGTTATGCTACATCGATTTATAGATTGAAAAATTCGGATTCAAGTTCGGCCCTAACATGTTTGGACTTTTAAAGCAAATAAAAGCCATCAAATCGTACCAAAAAGCAAATTTTTGGCCCAGAGTATTGGGGCGAAATCAATCATAGTATCTACGCTGTTCAAACACTTTATCGGTCGTTAATTATGAATGATATGTATAAAATTATAATTTAACAGTGCCTTTTTTGATGCATGCTAAAAATACACATCACTTTTTTCCAATATTTTTCAAAAGTGATGTCCAAGTCAATATACAGAACAAACATACATTGTTGAGGAAAACAGGACCCATGATACATAAAGTATACTCTCAAAGCATATGCCCATATTCGTCAATCAATTTTTCCCAAATTAAGTTAAGAGGGGGGGGGGGGGTCAGTGAAAAAACTATGTGAATAAAGTTTTTTTATCCTACATTGAACTTTTGGTCTCGTCCCTAATTGGCCATATTAGAAAAGATATTTATTTGTCGGGATGATTATTCCTCTTCTTTCCTCCTGATCGGGTGCAGATTGGATCGTTTGAATAAAAACATGGCAATTTTATTAATGTTGTCAGGTACAACAATGTAATCAAACCAATTTCATTGACCGTTAACTGTTACATGTACATGTAGTCGATAACCTATTCATACTAAGTATGTGAAGCAGTTTAAATATTAATCATGTTTTCAACAACTATTTTTCATATATAACATGTATAATTTACATACATATTTAAGGGTGTGGTCACTGGTGGTAATTTTGACACTTTTTACGCATCACGCGTCGGTTTACATTTATTACGACTTCCACCGCACTGCATTTCCTTTTTAAACAAAACTCGATATTATCTGACAAAACAGTTATAAGATAACTTAAATCACATTAATATGAATAAAAAGTGTACCATGTTAATTTATGACGATAGAAATTTCGCGTATTAATTTACGACATTTACCCGTTTTTCGGTATTTGGGTCGAAGTTTATTTACATTATCATGTTATGGGTCGTTACAGAATCGAACGGTTTAAAAGCACAAAACAAAAATAAAAACTTCAAACTTTTACCGGTCGCGTTAACAATTTTTGGCAAAACCACAAAATTCATAAAGACCACAGCTGTGATACCGTTCTCGTTACAAAAATACCAACATTGTCTGATGTCGCAGACGAAATTATTATTGATACCGAAAATCCCAGATTAGACAACGGCTGGGGCAAAGAACAAGTTGTTGAGTTGGGAGTTTAAGAAGAAATCCTGAGGGCTTGTGGAATGTGCGGAGTTCCTTTCCACCTTAGCCATGCAACTGGTGTTCTTACATATGAGCTCGGTGTGCTAGGAAAAGGTACAGTATTTAAAACCCATCAATAGATGAATTCAATCGTTATAGTATAAGGACTACGAGGTTTCAGAAAATAACAAAGTTTGCAATTTTTCGAGGTATCAAGATCCTGTTGATAGGCAGGTCCTAACATTCAATGAGGGGGTGGACAGGAAGTCGGGACACGGCACTTGTTTCTATTCATGGCCAGGTCGACTATCAACTATATACCAAAGACGACCACCTTCCTTTGATATAAATTTGAAAGTAGACTCCGCCATGGATAGAAACAAGTACCACTGCCTGTGGATAGGGAACATGTAACATTTTCTGCTTCATACATATAGAATAATAGGTAGTTTCGTTTTTGATATTGACTATATCATGTGGAAGATCTAGACGAGCCCGAAGGTGCACTATTTTTCATAGCGGAAGAAGTTTGTAATGCGATTGACCAATCATTGGCGCGTGACATCATTTTGAAACGCATTCTTGACAGTGAATGGGAAAGGATAATATTGACTATTTGCGTGAATTGATGACTTTTTATCGATAATGTCCATAATTCATTTTCATTGGACAGTCAGATAAGTAGATCCTTCCGTTATTACGTCACGAAATGTATTGCCTAATATTTTCAGTGATACAGCCTGTAAGTGATACTTGAAAATATTAGGCAAAAAGATGAAAGGAAGTATGTACGAATTGCCGATAAACGTATTTACCAATATATTTACATATTTATGTATATTATAGGAATCGTTGTATTGTGACGTGTGTGTAAAATAAAAAACTGTTTGATGTACTTTTAGGGAGAAGATTATTATATGATCATGATAATTTATATGATATATGTGATTCTTGTTTTGTTGATATTCACATTTATCGGCTATTCACACAGTTAAACTGTAATACACACAGTATTTTGTCAATGAGAAAATATGGCCATTATTTGTCAGCGGTGCTCACTATATGCTTCTATCTAGTTTATTTTAGGTTTTATAGATAGAATTGTCTATAGTTGAGTAGATGTAAAGTGACAACTAGTCATCTCCAACTCGAAGGTGTTGACATCAAACTTTCAGCAATATTTGGGTTGGATTTTTCATCATTATTTGTCGTATTTTTCCTAATTCATGATACATTGAATGATCTTTATATGGTAACTATGGGGTCCTCAGCAAACAATTTTACACAAAAGAATATGTATGCGACACTAAATTATTAAATTACTGTATAATTGTATAATACTTTATAATTTTTTAGAAGAAATTTTATTTTTTTTATTGCTATTTTTAGTAACACATTTTTGAGATACCCATTTTTGGGGAGTTTCTACATCAAAATCGACATCATCGACATATACTTTTTTTTTGGCTTTTTTCAAGCATTGTGGGTGAATCAAAATGAGATTAAAATTAAAAAATCTATGTATTCAAATTTGACTTTTGTGACGGAGGCGAGACATAGAGATCCAATATTTTGTTCGTCGTCGTCGACGACGGCGACAACGTTACATTCACTTTGTGTTAAAGTTGTTTAAACATTAATTACGTTTTAAACTATGATGGATATTACCAAACTTTGACAGAAGCTTGTTCATTTAAGTATCAGAGGCAGACATAACATTATTTTTTAAAAATTCCCATTTTTCCGTATTTTACATATAAATTCTCCCAGTTAATTAATTTCTTAAACCACCCTGGATGTTTGCCAAAATTGGACAGAAGCTTCTTCTTGATCAATAAATAACATGTTGCGAAAAATTAAGTACATTTCACTATTACACTGAAGACATAGATAACAGCGAAAGCAGGCTAGAAACTGGGTTGCGCTGAACCCTTACAGATTTTTAACCTACTAAATCACCTGTTTTAATAATTTTAACTTGTACTAATTGTTGATATATGTACATGCACATCATAGATTGAAAGTAATGACATAATTTCAAAGAACAAAATCCCTTAGCATGCTTAGTACAGTAATAACTAGAAACCTGTACTGTTGGAATCGACAGTGATCCCAACACCCCCGTGTAAGTAGTTGGGCCACTTGCCTATAGTCAAAAATATAAAACCTTATTCCCATCCAAAAATAGTATGGAGCCATGCTATAAAGAAATTAAATCAATAAACCTAATGAAAAATGAACAAGAGGCTCCCAGGAGCCTGTATCGCTCACCTGGACTATGTCAATCTTGACTGGCAGCCTGGAACATTGCTGTCAAGTTCCAATTGTCTCACAGGTTTCACCAAGATCATTCAGTGAACTTTCCCATTAGGTCATATTTAAACTAGGTTTCGCTCTGGCAGCCATCTTGGATGGTGAACAGGGTCAACGGATATAATTCTGAAAGACGACCAACTAAGGACCATTGCTGCAAATTCTTCCAATTGGCCAAGTGGTTTCCGACAAGAAGATCTTCAAGTAAATTTACCATAGGGTCCTATGTTAAACCATGTTCGACTCTGTCGGCTATCCTGGATGGCGGGTCGAGTCATCGGATATACTTCTGAAAGAGAACCACTAAGGACCATTGCTGACTAATTTTGTTCCAATCGGCCAAGTGGTTGCGGACAAGAAGATCTTTAATTAAATTTCCCATAGAGTATGTTAAACTAAGTTCTGCTTTGGCGGTCATCTCGAATGACGGGTGCGGTCATCGAATACAATTCTGAAAGAGGGCCACTTAAGGACCATTGCTGCCATTTTTTGTTACAATTGGCCAAGTTGTTTCAGAAAAGAAGATCTTTAATTAAATTTCCCATAGGGTCCTTTGTTAAACTAGGTTCGGCTATGGCGGCCATCATGGATGACGGATGGGGTCATCGGATACATTTATGAAAGAGAACCACCTAAGAACCATTGCTGCCAAGTTTTGTTCCAATTGGCCAAGTTTCAGACGATGATCTTTAAGTAAATTTCCCATAGGGCCCAATGTTAAATTAGGTTCGGCTCTGGCGGCCATTTGGATGACGTGCGTGGTCATCGATACAATTCTGAAAGAGAACCACCTAAAGACCATTGCTGCCAGGTTTTGTTCCAATTGGCCCAGCGGTTCCAGAGCAGATTAAAATGTGAATTGTGGATGAACGGACGACGGACGACAAGTGATGAAACTGTCCCTCTCTCCCTCCCCAACTGGACCTGGTTCTAGATCGGACACTGATTTATTTCATATTTTACTTTTTGTCTTTAATAAGATAAATTTCCGACTTTGTGTGGGTTACTTAACCGAAGAGATTTCATTTAATTTGAGATGTAATGAATGTTAACTAATAACTACAATCAATCCATTAAGTACAAATTATTAACACAATAATAAGTAAAAATTATACTTTTGTGAACTCTTTCCATAAAGTTACATAATTTTTTTGCACTACCATCTTCCTTAAAATTAATAAGGAAAATCCGCAATGTTTCCTAAGTTTAACATTTCTAATTGATACCACTTCTTATGAAGGGCAGAGTTTCCTGGATAGGATGTTAACTTAAGAATGTCCTCAGATAATACGTATGATGTTATCATTAACATTTGAATGAAATAAAGGAGTTTCCGTAACTTCAGTGTTTTCCTGATAAACCATTAAGTACATTCATTTGATGAATAACCATTTTTTCCAAGTATAAGATAAGAACGTTTACTGTATCAGTGAACGATATAATGAGATTTCCCTTTTACATATCCCTAAATTCTTTTGCATACCGAGAAATTTTAAAACGACAAAAACGAATTAAATATATAATTTCATTAGTCAACTTAAATGACCAGTGTACATGTAGGTGATTTTGAAAAGAATTTTAACTCTCTTAGTTTTTAAACTATTGAGAGTTTACTTTTAATAAAAGGGACAAATATATACCTAAGGAGCAATCCAAATAACGTAATCCATTGGACAGACAAACCCGGGAAGACAACTGAACAACCACAAGCACAACAAATAAACACAGAAAACTAAAAAACAATGAACAGCACCAACTCCTATAAAAACCAGGAGTGAAGCATGGCGCTCCGGAAGGGTAAGCAGTTCCTGCTCCGTATACGGTACTCGTCGTGAAGTTCAACAAAGTCAATCCGGTGAAGTCACAAATATTCTTTGTTTATCTACTAAATCACTTATGTAAGTAATTGGAATAATGAAAGAATGACAATTTCCCCACGTTTTTTAGATGATTTTGCAATGTAATAATTGATATTAAAACTTACGGTTGACAAATCAGGGCTGACGATTCAGGTTTTTTTATTGAAATACATGTACATGATGAATGCATATTCAGTGCATTTAAATTGGTAGTGATTGTTTATTTATATATACATAGTATAAATTTACTATATCTAATATTAGTATCTTTGGATTGTTATTTTAAAACTTCTGGGATGATGCCTCTGCTGGTGGACCCTAGGTCTCCGAGGGTAATCGCCAACCCAGTCGGCAGACTTGTCTGACATGATTATTCTTTGATTTGTTACAGAAATTGCCAGTATTTAGCAAAATTCAAAAATAATAGAAATACTAAGGGTTCATTCCTTGTATTGCACATGGTAGATCTCCTTAGCTGACATTTGGCTTCCCATTTCGATATTTTTGGTTGAGTACTTCTTGTTTAATATAAGTTTTGTTTTTGGTCTTCCAAATGTTTCGGTTTTAATGCTGCTGATGAGAGGTAACTCCTTGAAATGCGTCGTATACAGCATAGTATAAATTAATCTAATATTAGTATCTTTGGATTGTTATTTTAAAACTTCTGGGATGATGCCTCTGCTGGTGGACGCTAGGCCCCCGAGAGTAATCGCCAACCCAGTCGTCAGACTTGTCTGACATGATTATTCATTGATTTGTTACAGAAATTGCCAGTATTTAGCAAAATTCAAAAATAATAGAAATACTAAGGGTTCATTCCTTGTATTGCACATGGTAGATCTCCTTAGCTGAAATTTGGCTTCCTATTTCGATATTTTTGGTTGAGTACTTCTTGTTTAATATAAGTTTTGTTTTTGGTCTTCCAAATGTTTCGGTTTTAATGCTGCTGATGAGAGGTAACTCCTTAAAATGCGTCGTATACAGCGTAGTATAAATTTACTATATCTAATATTAGTATCTTTGGATTGTTATTTTAAAACTTCTGGGATGATGCCTCTGCTGGTGGACCCTAGGTCCTCGAGGGTAATCGCCAACCCAGTCGTCAGACTTGTCTGATATGATTATTCATTGATTTGTTACAGAAATTGCCAGTATTTAGCAAAATTCAAAAATAATAGAAATACTAAGGGTTCATTCCTTGTATTGCACATGGTAGATCTCCTTAGCTGAAATTTGGCTTCCTATTTCGATATTTTTGGTTGAGTACTTCTTGTTTAATATAAGTTTTGTTTTTGGTCTTCCAAATGTTTCGGTTTTAATGCTGCTGATGAGAGGTAACTCCTTGAAATGCGTCGTATACAGCATAGTATAAATTTACTATATCTAATATTAGTATCTTTGGATTGTTATTTTATACGTTACTCTAGCAAAGGGGCATCTCTCGCAGGCAAATTCCTCATATGATTTTTTCTTGGCAAGTCTTATACAAAATTTTCACGAAGCCCAAATTATTTCTGTAAGTCCAGAATATATGAAGTAACATTGCTGCGTCCAGACTTAAAAATACGCATACAGGATGCGTCTAGAAGCATTGCAAGGATCCCTTTTCAGGCATATGTACCCTTATCTACATGTAATTTAGGTTTACTGTTTATGCTGTTCGGTTAATTTGTTCCCAACATTTGAATCATTTGGCTTTCCCAACATTCCATCTAACTTACCTGATGAAGTTAATTACATGAAATTACGATGTCATCTCTTAGGATCTTTTACGGTCGTCTTCACGAATTGATTGACCGTTACAGTGTTCCAATATTTAAGATTATGTTGGACCTTTCCCACTGTCGCAACATTTCATGTACCTCCATGGATTTGTGACTACCACCGGATTGACTTAGTTGAACTTCACGATGGGTGCCGTATACGAAGCAGGAATGCTTACCCTTCCGGAGCACCTGAGTTCACTCCTGGTTTTTATAGGAGTTCGTGTTGTTCATTGTTTTTTTTTTTTTTTAGTTTTCAATGTTTATTTGTTGTGCTTGTGGTTGTTCATTTGTCTTCCCGGGTTTTGTCTTTCTAATTGTTTGCGTTTTTTGGATTGCTCCTTAGGTATATTTGTACTCTTTACACAAACACACCGTGTACATTAAAGTTAATACTCTATTAATACCACTGGGTTGATACAATGTACCTCTGCTGGTGTACTATAAGTCCCAAAGGGTATCATCCTCCAAGTATTAAAACTAAGGTGTATCTTCCTCAGGCATAGGTACCCTTAGCTAATTTTGGGTTACTGTTTACGCTGTTTTGTTTTTAATTTATATCATTTTGCAAATTCTTTGGCTACTTAAATCATCTGTTTCAGTAAAAACTTACTGATAATATAATTTATGTGGATTCCATGATTATTGTCATAGATTGAAAAAAATATTAGTATTATTTTAACATTTGCTGCACATTACAGCTTAGATTTTGAGAATACAGAGCATTGCAGAATGGATTCACTATTTGTTAGGGAAAAAAATAAAAATTATAAGATCTATACATATATATGTATGTATATACGTTTAAAGTAATAACCAACGTTCGAATCTACTAGATGTTGGACCAATAATAAATTAACGATAAAATGCAAACTAAAAAATAATTAGGCGTCTAAACAGTTGCAAAATAAAACAAATAAAATTTTGAATTATAATAATAATTCAAACTAGCAAAATTTTCGGATCACTGAGATCCTTCTTCCGTGCTGTCGCGTTGCGAAATGACTAATTAATTACATGTAGAAAACTATATGGATAATCGTGATCTTGATCTTCCTCATGTGTAGCAACGCATCAAAAAATAATACAGATGTAATTTAATAATCCTTTAACACAAGGTAGAGAAATATGTTACAGAATAATAACATCATAACACGAAAAAAATAAAAATAAAACACTTAGAAATAACGATAAGAAAGGAGTATTCAATCTCTTTCAATGGGAATTACTCACTGATTTTTTTTTCCAATAGACGTCGTTTTGTTCCAACGGTGGTTACCCAAGCGTTTTAACCAACGAGACACTGGTAACCAATGTAAATATGTAAACAAAAATGCCACGTCAACAAACGTTTAAAACTTATATGCCACAATGGTGTTGTGTGCCTGGATGTTCAAATAGCGGAGAATGTCACAACGGTGTTGTGTGCATGGATGTTCAAATAGCGGAGAATATCACAACGGTGTTGTGTGCCTGGATGTTCAAATAGCGGAGGCCACAAATTTCCTACATACCCACGCATTAAATTCAAATGGAGAGTAGCAATGCGACGAGTTGATGAAAAGAAAGGGCAAACACGATGTTGTTTGTCACTGGCACTTCGAACACAGTGAATACAAAAGGAATTCTTTATTATGTTAGTGCTTAGAAGTTATGATTTTTTTTTGGTTAAATGTTTCTATTTATGATTTTGTTGCATCAATATCAATTAGTTATGCCCTTGTCTAAAAATATTGAGAAAAATGCATGTATAGTTGTGGTAAAAAATGTACATGTTTGGGTATTAAAGTGGACAGACGTGTATTTTTTTACAACCTCTGTCTTGCTATTTATTTTATATAAATCCATATTGTAAAGTATATATTCTGAAGCCGTTTCAATGAAGATTCTCTGTCTGTTTATTTGGCTTTAAACATAACCCGCTCTTTTGGGGATTTACAAGATTCTAAAATGCAAGTAAATTTAATTTGACATCACAGTTTTACTTGCTGTATAGAGAAATTTTACTCAAAACATTACTCTTTTAATTTAAATCGTGCATATCTTGAGTTCTTTAGAATGAAAAAAATATATTCATAACCAAATTGCAAATAAGAAAACTTTGTTGACTTTTGTATTTGAATGAAAAAAAATCATCTTAATTGGACAAGACATGACTTTAGAATTATTTTTTTATAAATGTTTTATTATATAAAATCTACAGCAAAAATATTGAGGTGTCAAAAAAGTATCTCCCCTGATGACTGTTCACAAAATAATGTGTTTAAAAAAAATCAAATTATTAATATGAATTGAAAGATGTCAAATTATACACACGCACACGCAAGAAACAGATTTTTCGCACAGAATGAATATACCCCTAAATTAAGGGTGGCCATTCAACTGTCACTGTCTGTTATACATCTGCTGTCGTACATCATATATGATACATTGACTTCATTTGATTTGTTTGTGATTTCTCTATTTCATTTATGTTTAGCATGTTGTTTTAGTTCTCGTTGCTTTGTGGTTATACTTTCAGGGAAGACGATGTGCCCTATGAGAGAACCCAATACAGTTTCATAGAGTTTAGACGAAATTTGGTTTAGTATTTTAATGCCATTGTTGACTTTTGTCAATTGATATTATTTTTTCGAAATATCACAACTAGAAGTGTAACAATGAAAAAGAAAGGATACAGTATATTATAAGATGAAGAACAGCAATACAAATATTGTTCCTTTGCATAATTTTTTTTATGTATAGACTATTTTCACCATATTCTTTCTTATAAATAATTATATATACATATTAAAAGTCGTGGGTATTTTACCTGCATGATTATTACTTGCGAACATGAAGAATCTTGTATTTTAATTTATTTCTAAGTAAGTTGAAACCGAAGTAAAACATATCACCATAATAAAACTGTCGAACAAATTCAACATAAAAATATCATTGTGTGCACACATACATGTACCATACACTTGTTTGGTTTCTTGTTCTGAAAGACATTTTCTTTTTCATTAGTATTAAAATAACTCGTGCACCATCAATGTTCATTTTTATACCACCGCAAACTTTTTTGCGGTCGTATTATGCTATGGCAGTGTCGTCGTCGTCGTTTTTCAATCCGATTTGACCTATCTCTTACCGGTTCCGAGATAAACGGGGTCAAATGGACCAAAGTTATTTTTTGTCTGATTTTGATGGGTTTTTTTCTGTGAATTCCTTATAAAATTTCTTGCCTGCATATTTCATTCAGATTTTTAAAAAAAATACAGCCGGTAACATGCTAACAGATTTGCCCTAGCTTTACCGTTTCCGAGATAAAAGGGGTCAAAGGTAGCTAAAAGAAATACATAACTGAAGTACTCAAAATTATTAAGTTCCCAAGCACATGCAAGTACAAGGAAAGATAACTCTTGGTAAAATAAAGCAATAGAAAAGACAAAGTAATGATTCAATATTGGATACTAGTCTTTACCTAGGCTTTTTACTTGACGTTTTTCATTAAGTCAAGGGTAAACTTCATTAAATTAAAACACAAAATAGGAGTTGAAGCTATATGTTTAGCATTGATTAGCAGTTGACCATTGAAAGATACTTATCTTAACAAAGTATGTTTCAAATTTTAACAATATATATTGAGCACATCTAAGTCGACACGTTTTTTAATTTACCCGAAAATTACTAATTTTGTGATTTTTCGTGCATATTTGATTTTTTTATGGACAAGGCGACTTAACTCCAGAACAACATCTGACTTTCGTAAGTTAACAGTAGAGGAGCCTAAGGAAAATGTCACTAGACAAGTCTAGTGAGTCTTGAACCAGTCTTTTTAGCGCTTTTTAAATTCTGATCACAGATACAAAAAACTTGGCAATATTTTGTAACCATTTTTACCATTTTAGTAACGATGAGTTTAGTTTTTTTAGAATAATTTTTAATATTTACACTGGAAACAATAAGAAAAATGTTTTCATGTACTTATTAATACAGTTTCATTTTTTTCAGTAGAAAGGCTACTTTACCTGAATATGTTAAAAAAATTTATGTCCGCATAGATACCTTCCCTTATTCACATTTATTTATTATGTCTCCCAAACAAAGTTTTGGGAGACATATTGTTTTTGTCCGGTTTCTTATTATTATTCTTCTTCTTCTTCTTCTTTCCTTTTTCTTTCCGTTCAATGTTGTCCGCGACGTTTCTCAAAGATGCAATGTCCAATCAATATGAAACTTTGGGAATATGTTAAGGGTGACCTGAAGTTTTGCAAACGACTTTTAAAATTTTCAAAATGGCCGCCGTTTCCGTGGAAACAGAAAAAGGTCATTATATAGGAGACATTGCTTTATGTCAGTAACCTAGGTGGGTAGGATTCTGAAATTTTGTAGGTGAATAGAGCAAAAGGTGCTCTTTAATTATACGAAAAAAAAATTTGAAGCGATATTTACGGTTTTCGCGTTATTTACGAAAATGTGATTTTTCGGGCCCAAAATTCGAAATTCTTTCGAAGTGCTTCGATTTCAATGAAAATTGATATTTAGGGGTTTTAAATGATGGCGATTGCAAAGGGCTTTAAAAAAATCAAAATGGCCGCTGTTTCCATGGAAACAGGAAAAGGTCATTATATAGGACATTGCGATATCTCTGTAACCTAGGTGGGTAGGATTCTGAAATTTTGTAGGTGAATAGAGCAAAAGGGAATTTAGGGGGTTACTGATAAGCTCTAGATAGTGGCAATGGGGGTTTGGGAGACATCTTGTGACTCGCTTGCGATCACAATCATACCTAGTTTACTTGTTGTTTTTTTTAAAAAGTCAAGTAATTACAAAGATATCTCAATTGTTTATGGCATTTTATCAATAGAGACTTACAAAAAGTTATAACATAGAGCAAAGTGCTGTAAAAATGATTATGTATGACCAGAATTTTTAAAGGACAAGGTTCAGGAAGGGTGGGAATCGGCCATAAATTTCAACTTGAGCAGAGGTTAAAACAATTATTATACAAATACACTTAGATAGTTGTATTTTAAAACTCAAAATCATTCAGGTGAAAGTCATTTTATTTAAACCTTAATTTGTTAAGGCTTGCTAAAATGATTATTTTCTGCGTTTTTATAAAAAAAAAATCGATTTTGTGCTTCATTTTGACATGAAAAACATTCCTGATTCCAAAAAGTTTTTAAACACTAACGTGCAGTTGGTTCATATAAATACAATTTCATCGAAAAATATTGGATCATAGATTGGGGCCCAAATAGCCTAAAAATGGTCAAAATTCTATTATTTTCGTATTTTCATGAGTTTATGACGTCACTATGACATTATGACAGAGGAACTACCAACAAATTATCTGTTTTTCAGATCTTTAGAGTCTTTAGAATATTTTCATACAAATTAAAGAGTAATTTAAAGAATTTAGAACAATCGTTAAAATACAGGGCCGATTTTGGCCATCCGTGAACTTACTCCTATTAGCTGAAAAAGCAGATCTAATTTCACAAAAATAATTTGTTCAAACAAGATATTAATCGGTCAAGATACATGTTGTATGATCACGTAATTTGATGTTTAAAGTTGTGGTTAAAATGAAACGTTTATTTTGTTAACTTATTGTAAGGCTCTTTAGCTCAGAACTTCGAAGTTTGGGGGCACTTTTCAATGACAATGTTGATTTTAAAATTTAAATTAAATTTCAAAATTAATAATTTGCCCAATTAAAGGGACCCATTAAGGACATGTTACATAATATACAAATAAAAAATTGTCGAACAAACAAATATTGATTCATTTTGATTATTGAGACATCAAAGAGGGGTAACTCGTGAATATCTAGTCAACTCTACTTTGATAAAATTAATTTCTAGGCAAATTTAAGAGAGGCCACTACAGAGTTAAATGACAATCAATTTATTTAGTGCACAATGCTGACAAAGTGTCTCATATCTAGGTTTAATTATTAGGTTTGGCTAATACCGGGTACATGTATATCAGTTTTGTTTTTCTTACAATGTATGTCTACCAGTTTCGATTCTCAGAGATGTATATGACTTTTAAATGACCCAATATTCATGACATTGATATTATAGTTTTTTCCTTTTTTTTATTTTGCATGTGAAGAACTAATTCCGGATTAAAGTTTATCATCTGATTTAGATTGGAGAAAGGGTATTGTAACTTCTAAAAAAGTCAAGATTTCATGAAGAATCAAGAGATTATAAGGTTGTGAATAAAATAAGGATTCCTTCTGTCTGTTTACAGTATTAAAACAATTATGAGATACTTAGATGTAAATATGCGTTTAAAACAGCAGTTTTGAGATGAATCGTTCATGAAAAGGTTAGAGTATAGATAGTGCTTTCAAAGACTTGAATCTTAGGTCATCAGAATTATAAAAAAGATCTTATCGAAATTTCTTCGCATTGGTTATCCCTCTGTCTGTTTATTTTCACATTTAAATCTTATCTTATAAAACCCCTCGGTTGAATGAACTGTAACTTGGTATGAAGCATCCACGGAAGATGGAAGAAATTCTATAGTTTGCATGTGCAGATTGCTGTCATTAACATTTCCTCATTTCTGATTTGAATTTAAAATATTTTCTCCTTTAGCATTATTAAAACAAAAGAACAACATTTCTAAATTAGGTAACTAAAAGGAGCAGGTGTGAAAGAAGCCTTATCAAATTTGTGTGGTTTTTTTTTCTTCTTTTTTGTGTTGCAGTTGAACATTTAACATAACTACCATGTACCTATTCTTATCAATGAATTTTTAATTTCATGTTCTATGAAACCACTTGGCTAAATGAATTTAAAATACAAAACATTTAAATTGAACATTTATTGCAACCCCTGATTTCAAACTACCAATAGTTAAAGAAATTATGAAACGGATTGGCCATGGCTAATAAGACAGCATTTCATATAAAAAAGTGTTGAAAGAGTTTCACATTATAAATATGATAAAGGTTTTGCTTTTTTTGTGTTCAAAACCCCATGTACTTATTCATTTCAATAACTTGTGGCACATGGCAAAAGATACACATGATACAAGGTCAAGCTATTTTGACATTCAATATATGCACAGGTGCACTGTTTCCTCTATATTTGTCTTGTTTGTGTTTTAGACGTTAATAACATGATTGCCTTTACCTTGACCACCGTGTTACCTGTAATACTTGCTGTCAGTCGTATTAACATTGCGGATAAAATTAGAAGTATCTCACCTCTTTTTCTTTAAATATGACTGGTGTTTGTGGGACACAACCTGATTAAAGGATAGGTTAGGGGTCAGAATATATTAGCCAATAAAAAATGAGGCCTCATCGTGATGGGGGCATACAAAATTACCCACTATCTGATACATTCTGAATATTGACATCTGAACATACCGAAGTGAACTCTAATCAATTGTCGATAGATATCACATAAACAGCAGAAAAAAAAACGAGATGGGATTTTTATTTTAATTAGATTACATGGAAGTGTTCATTGTTTAAAATTTTGGACTATAAACAATTTCGAAAAAGTTTTATTGTTGAACACATAAAACCATATACAAAATGTTTGAGGCAGTTTACGATATCCTTAGAATGACTGTGTATGGGGCTGAGAATCTATTTATAAAAGCGAAAGCAACTCTTCCGTGTTTGGAGGTAGACAAATACATCACGCGAAATTTCCCGTACTTCTGTCAATCGTCTGCACACATAAAATGAATATAGAAAAGAAACGGGGGTCCAATTGGAAAGAGAAGGAAAAGATTGTTGTGGTGTAGGAAGTTGTCCAAAGGGAAGCTACACTATTTGGGAAATTTAAAGGCACAACAGTAACAAGCAAAACAAAAGAAGCTGTGAACGCGCAAGTCATGAAGTGCAATTGCCGAAGGCACAAATACAAAATGCCTAAATATTTATAATGTAGTAATTCTCTTCTAGTTATAAAGTATTAATATAATTACATGAACGAGTCCTACATGACACCCCATTCCACACGGTCGGGTTCCAATATATAAAAACCAATATACCCCCCCCTCTTCCCTCCCCCCCCAAAAAATAATAATAACAATACCACAAACAAACAAACAAAAAATGTTTTTTTTTATTAGATGGTCCATTCCATGTTGAGGGTACTACATAAACAAGCTATGTTGGAAATTAAGGGTATGAGGAACCAGAGTGAGTTATCTTTTCCTAACCAATGTAGGTAAGGGAGATAATAAGTTTGTCTCCCTTTTAGCCTGAGGACAAAAATGAGAGAATTTAATTATCGATAGTATATTTAGAGTTTGCCATGAAGATCTACAGATTTAACTTTTAGTAAAAGAAATGTTATACCAAATAAAAATGTGCATCATTTTTTATGCCTAACCTAAATGAATACATCATAGAATACAATTCTTTGATGCACAAAATGTGCACATTTCATCACTTTGTTACATTCATTATTATTCTATGTAAATAAAATATATAGTGCCAATTTCTAGTTCCTTGACTTTGTGATATTAATACTTATTTTATCGAAATGGTGCGTCCCAGCTGATTCTGATGAGTCCCAGAACTCATCACTTTCTGAACGTATGTCCTGTACGATTTTGACTAAACCATATTAGGTATTTTTTCCTTTTGCAAAAGTTCAACTAAAATAATGTACTGTCTCAAATTACTGACTGGTATAAAATTTAAACTAGAGGCTCTCAAGAGCCTGTGTCGCTCACCTGTATCTAATGTGATTACAATAGCTACTGAAGACATCTTATCATTATTATTTTTGAATATGTGGTCAAGTTGTGACCATTCAGAATTTTTTTTACAATTTTCTGATAGACTTCTAAATATCTTGGATGATGGATCGGCAACAAAGTAACAACACTTGGTCAGCACCTAATAAGGAACATTCATGCTATGTTTTGTTACATTCCATTCAGTGGTTCTCTAAAAGAAATCATTTGTATGCATTTCCCATAGGGTCCCATGTTAAACTTAGTCCCCTGCTGGCGGCAATCTTGGATGATGGATCGGCTACAAAGTAACAACGCTTGGTCAGCACCTCATAAGGAACATTCATGCCAGATTTAGTTTCATTCCATTCAGTGGTTCTCTAAAAGAAGTCATTTGTATGCATTTCCCATAGGGTCCTATGTTAAACTAAGTTCCCCGCTGGCGGCCATCTTGGATGATGGATCAGCTACAAAGTAACAACACTTGGTCAGCACTTCATAAGGAATATTCATGCAATGTTTGGTTTCATTCCATTAAGTGGGTCACTAGAAGAAGTCAATTGTATGCATTTCCCATAGGGTTCTATGTTAAACTAAGTCCCCTGCTGGCGGCCATCTTGGATTATGGATCGGCTACAAAGTAACAACACTTGGTCAGCACCTCATAAGGAACATTCATGCTATGTTTTGTTACATTCCATTCAGTGGTTCTCTACAAGAAGTCATTTGTATGCATTTCCCATAGGGTCCAATGTTAAACTTAGTCTCCCGCTGGCGGCCATCTTGGATTATGGATCGGCTACAAAGTAACAACACTTGGTCAGCACCTCATAAGGAACATTCATGCCATGTTTGGTTTCATTCTATTCAACGGTTCTCTAAAAGAAGTCATTTGTATGCATTTCCCATAGGGTCCTATGTTAAACTAAGTCCCCCTCTGGCGGCCATCTTGGATGATGGATCGGCTACAAAGTAACAACACTTGGTCAGCACCTCATAAGGAACATTCATGCCAGATTTACTTTCATTCCATTCAGTGGTTCTCTAAAAGAAGTCATTTGTATGCATTTCCCATAGGGTCCTATGTTAAAGTAAGTTCCCCGCTGGCGGCCATCTTGGATGATGGATCGGCTACAAAGTAACAACACTTGGTCAGCACCTCATAAGGAACATTCATGCCAGATTTAGTTTCATTCCATTCAGTGGTTCTCTAAAAGAAGTCATTTGTATGCATTTCCCATAGGGTTCTATGTTAAACTAAGTCCCCCGCTGGCGGCCATCTTGGATTATGGATCGGCTACAAAGTAACAACACTTGGTCAGCACCTCATAAGGAACATTCATGCCATGTTTGGTTTCATTCCATTCAACGGTTCTCTAAAAGAAGTCATTTGTATGCATTTCCCATAGGGTCCTATGTTAAACTAAGTCCCCCTCTGGCGGCCATCTTGGATGATGGATCAGCTACAAAGTAACAACACTTGGTCAGCACCTCATAAGGAACATTCATGCCAGATTTAGTTTCATTCCATTCAGTGGTTCTCTAAAAGAAGTCATTTGTATGCATTTCCCATAGGGTCCTATGTTAAAGTAAGTTCCCCGCTGGCGGCCATCTTGGATGATGGATCGGCTACAAAGTAACAACACTTGGTCAGCACCTCATAAGGAACATTCATGCCAGATTTAGTTTCATTCCATTCAGTGGTTCTCTAAAAGAAGTCATTTGTATGCATTTCCCATAGGGTTCTATGTTAAACTAAGTCCCCCGCTGGCGGGCATCTTGGATTATGGATCGGCTACAAAGTAACAACACTTGGTCAGCACCTCATAAGGAACATTCATGCCATGTTTGGTTTCATTCCATTCAACGGTTCTCTAAAAGAAGTCATTTGTATGCATTTCCCATAGGGTCCCATGTTAAACTAAGTCCCCCTCTGGCGGCCATCTTGGATGATGGATCGGCTACAAAGTAACAACACTTGGTCAGCACCTCATAAGGAACATTCATGCCAGATTTAGTTTCATTCCATTCAGTGGTTCTCTAATAGAAGTCATTTGTATGCATTTCCCATAGGGTCCTATGTTAAACTAAGTTCCCCGCTGGTGGCCATCTTGGATGATGGATCGGCTACAAAGTAACAACACTTGGTCAGCACCTCATAAGGAACATTCATGCCATGTTTGGTTTCATTCCATTCAGTGGTTCTCTAGAAGAAGTTCAAAATGTAAAATGTTAACGACGACGCCGGACGACGGACGACGGACGACGACGGACGACGGACGCCAAGTGATGAGAAAAGCTCACTTGACCCTTTGGGTCAGGTGAGCTAAAAATGAACATAATTATTCAGTATTGCTTGAAACCAGGAAGAAAATTTATGTTAAGGATAAGACCAAGAAATTTTAACTTTACTGTTTAACACAACTTATTTATTATTTTATTTTTATGCCCCGCCACAAATGTGGCTAGGGCATATAGATTTACCCTTGTCCGTACGTACTTACTTAACATATAATTTAATTAATTTCTTTGATTATGGAATATGCAGTGAAATCCTAACGGGATTTAATAGAGGAGGAAGAAACGGGTAAAACTGCATCAGACACGGAGATGAAGTTAGGTGATAACTGGCTATTGGTACCATTGAAGTTAATTTATAACTATACCTGCAAGTCTGCTTTTGGAATAATATATCTCATGTGCTGGAACAGTAGTTAATAGTTGCATTTCTCCAATGTCATTATAATCCTTGTTGTTTCTCTACTTCAGAGGTCGTGGATCAGGTTTTCTCTTTTGAGCAATTATTTCTACCTTTAAGGGTTGACGTGATGAATAAATGAAAGAATATCAACCATTATTTCTTAATTAAACGAATAATTTTTTTTTTTAAATTGCTTTCACTTGAAACTACTTAGGGGCTTTAATTGCAATTAATTTGATATTTACAGGGTGGCAGGTTTATTTAATCAATGGATTTTCATTTTCTTGTGCTAATTTTATTTTTTGGTGATTGTAAATGATGATTTATGAAAAATGCATATAATTATTTATCTTGAATCAATTGACGTATATTATGTTTGTCTTGCCAGCCAAAATTAAATTAAACTGATGTTTACAGGTTTGTTTGTATTAATCGAAGCAGTAATTGTACTTAAATGCTACTAAAAATGAATGTGACGTGTTGTGAAACGCGTTATTTTTTGAAACATTTATATGGTTTGAACTACTGGCACTTTACCATTGTAAATAGCTTTCGGCTTGTGGAATGTTTGAAGCCCTTCTGTACATGTTTTCTCCACAAGAGCCTCTAAAGTCTCGGTAAAATGTTCCAGCATTAACATCACTGCTGCAATATGCTTGCATGTAGCACTAGGGCCTTTACCAGCTGGGCATTCACAAAATCCATTAACAGAGCTTCCATTTGTTTTATCCAACTCAATCTTGAAGATGTAATAAAATAAATAAAGAAACAAGTGCAACATTTTACAACAAACTTTGAACTTTTTGTGTATGAGATATATATATATATATAATTCCCTTCTCCAGTGCAGTTTACAATATTTATCTCCCATTTACAGAGTTGTCTCATCTTTATATGTAGTATTTTGATCTTGTGCGTAAATTGATGTTTTCTTCTAGAAAAATTCCACGTACATTAAACAGACCCAGGCAAACATAATTTCCTTCATATATTAATGACAGTTTAATAATATTACATGTATACTGTGGTTATCAAGCTGGGTTTTGTTTTTTTGTTCTTTTTCCTTTTTTTCTGGTAATGTGCTTGTGTGAATTCTCATAAAGGAACAGAATAAACGAATTTGTCAATGTCACATATCTGTTATCTTAAATGTAAGGTTATCTAGAAAATAGAAAATAATCACCTGCTTTTTAATGGCTGCACAAATCATTCCACTCAGATATACACTATCACCTGCTATTTGCACTGAACAGAGAAGGATTTTATTTGCAGCTTGTAGGGCCATTCCCTTCTGCAATGCCTTCAAGTCTCCAGTTACCTGCTTTTTCCCTGAAATTCAAAGGAATTTAGGAACTGCAGTATTATTCCAATGTTAGCTTTAAAAGGACAAAAACCATTTATGATGTTCATGTGTAGTATCTTTATATGGGACACTTCTGTGTCGTTTTATGCTATTTTATATCAAAAGATCAGCAAAACATTATTTGGATTAGAGAAAGTTTGTTCCTTTTATTATGAAATAAAGTTTCAGTTTGTGTTTTTAGACTAGTACTTGTAATTTTTGGCAAAAACTGAAGAAGTTAATATTCAATGTTAATATGTTTTATATTACATCTGCTAGTCTGTCTACAAGAAGTAACCATCACTCTGTTCCCTAATGACTTTTGAAAATATAAGCTTGTGCTCATTTGTAAGTTGTGTGTATCCATTTGTAGGCCAATGTACCACAACAAAACATGAACTTGGTAGTTGGTTGCGGTCATATGCTTCAAGTCTAAAATAAAATATAACATTTCATTTTAAATATTCAGAGCCCTTGTTTGCATACAGATGTGGTATAATATTATTGCATTACAAAATGTAGGTGAAGGCGAACCCCTCATTTATGAATGATTTATTGATTCACATTGGCCATTGGGTAATAAATAAATATAGCTACATTGGCCATATATTTTCCTGAGGAAAAAAAATTGTTAACCTGTTCAACTTAAGTTTTACAATGTGGAACCAAGCGCTCGTAATTCAAATGTTAAACTTCACAAAGATGGAAATTCTAATGTTCAGATTCAACGGGTGTTAGAGACGAACGTAATAATTAAGACCACTAGACAAACAATCAGACTTTCCTCCAGCGGTAAGTTAAATTCATCACAGAGACTGTAAATAATACGTGATAATAGGCAACATCTTTTCAATTTGATATTATTTCTTTCCTTCAACCATTATATTAACAGATACCAATTATTGATATAATGAGATTGACAAACTTGGAAAGTCAAAAGAGGGAGATCAAGATCATGCTGTCAAAATATCAAATATATATTTTTTAAACAACATCACATTTAAAATGTGGTTTTTAACGGCATAATATGTTCGATAGTATATTTAGGGTTTGTCATGAAGTTCTACGGGTTAAACTTTAGTAAAAGAAATTTTATACATGTGCATCATTGTTTTAATTTAATGCTTTATTTATTTATAGAGGATTGCTACTAGTAGCTCTCCTCTCCATCATTGTTTATGCCCAACCTAAATGACTACATGATAGAATATAATTCTTTGATGCACAAGATGTGCACATTTCATCAGTTGGAATATCTGTTAAAGATAAGACCAAGAAACGTTAAAATTACTGTTTAACACAAGTTATTATTTTATTTTTATGCCCCGCCACGAATGTGGCCTGAGCATATAGATTTACCCTTGTCCGTACGTACTTAATTACGTAACATATAATTTAATTAATTTCTTATAGCCTGGTATGTTGTTCTGTTTGATGATGGAATATGCAGTGAAATCCTAACCAGGGATTTAATAAAGGTGGAAGAAACGGGTAAAACTGTATCAGACACGGAGATGAAGCTAGGTGATAAGTGTCTAGCCAGCTGGAAAGGCACCTTGTTTCCAGACAAAATTGTCGTCAAAACAGGTACTTTTACTATTTGATTTTGGGGGGTGGCAAGGAAGGAATTTTTTTTTGGCAGATCTTTCAATCCTGTATGTTTTTCATCAAAATTTTGAGCGTTTTCTTTTCCTTTTTAGTCCAGCCCGCTTACCCTACCCAAACAAAAAAACATGTCATGAAATAAAAGGAAGGGTACATATTGAGGAGGAAAAAAAACAAAAAGAACAAAAAGTCCAACACGGGACACTTTGTTTTACTTGTTCGCTCATATGCTTTCCCTAAGTATTAAGTCAAGTGTATGTAATACACCTTTGCAGTCCCATCTCATCTGTATGTAATCTGCCACTTCACTCCCAAAGTGCCACCTCATCTGCTGTTAACCCACGCATACAGTCCCCCAGACTACTTTACCTCCTTATTGCCAGCCAATTCAGTCACCTTGTAGGAATGAAATAATACATTACTCCCATATCCCTTACTCCTAAACCATTTACAGCTAACAAACCCTTGGTTTCCCTAACTTCTAATCCACTTACATCTAACCCCCTTATACATGTACATTCTTAAGTACTAAGTCACCTGTATGTAATACACCTTTGCAGTCCCAAAGTACCACCTCATCTGCAGCTAACCTAAACTTACAGTCCACCACCAAGACTACTGTACCTCCATATTGCCAGCCACTAATGTCACCTTGTAGGAATGAAATAAAAAAGTGTCCCATTACTCCCATATCCCTTACTCCTAAACCACTTACAGCTAACAAGCCCTCGCTTTCCCTTACTCCTAATCCACTTAAATCTAACCCTCTTATAATTCCCTAAGAACTACGTCCACTGTATGTAATTCACCTTTGCAGTCCCAAAGTACCATCTTATCCGCATGTAATCTGCTACTTCAGTCCCGAAGTACAACCTCACCTGCAGCTAACCAGACTTACAGTCCCCCAAGACTACTTTACCTCCATATTGCCAGCCATTACAGTCACTTTGTAGGAATGAAATAATACGTATACAGTGTCCCAGAACTCTCATATCTTCATCTAACCCTGCATGTGCCCTCCCATCTCCTCTCACAACTCACAGTCAGCCATCTTTTCTTTCCCTATTAACAGTGATGTGCAGGATTGTGCAAATTGTCTCGTGAGAGAGGAGAAAATACAAATCATGGAAGATTTGAAGAAACTGAAAAGCGATTACAGTGAGCTGGATAAAAAATATAAACCCACGTTAAGAACCTTACAAAGAATGAAACAGAAAAAGAAAAAGTCAAAAGGCAATAAAAACGTAAATGTTACGCCACAAAAACAAAGTCGTATACAGCCACAACAATCACCGTCTTCTATGACACCTCGAAGCAAGACGAAACAACAGATAAAGCAAGCAGGCTTGACAAGACAACAACGTGCGAAAGTTAGAAAAAACTTATTAAGTAACGTAATACAATCCCAAATTCAGAAGTTGCGACAGCAACTTGCCCCCTCAGAAGTAGGTCCCCTTCGTAAGATGGCCGGAGGAAAAGTGCTTCTTAAATATGGCTTAGGATCCTCAGTAAGCAAACTGGTTGGTTTAGGACGCAATCGGCTTTCAAAAACAACGAAAGGTATATCACCAGAGAAGTTAACTAGAAAAAGGGAAATTCATGTATATAAAAATAGAGTAATCGAGTTTATGATCAGAGATGATAATTCAAGGGCGAATCCAGGCAAGGCAGACAAAGTGAAGACTGGTTCCGAGACGCTTCAGACTAGAACCCTGGCAGATTACCTGAAAAACTTGCACCAAAAATTCTTAAGTGAAAATCCATCTGTCAAATTGTCTCTGGTGTCCTTTTGTCGCATTAGACATTTAAAACTTAAATAAAATTTGTTTTCTCACTCTGACATTTGTTAAAACATAGCACAATAGTGCTGATCTGCAGCGTAGTTGCTGGTATTTTTTTTGCAAAGTTTTACCAGAGCAACCTGATCGTATTTTTTAAGAATAACATATACATGTGACCATTACCACACTATCATGAACAAGATTTGAATCTTTAAGGAACAAAAGTTATCATCTGGAAAGAAGGAAACATTTTTTTCAAATCGTCAAGGGGCATAACTCCTGGACTGTTGATAGCATAGCCTCGAAGTTCGAAGTTGAACTGTATTTTGTGGCAGGTAATATTTCCAAATATGAAGAAACTCCTCCAAAAAGATACTGATGGCGAGACTGTACAAAAGACATCAAAGTAGTGATTTTCTGTATTCAGAGTCGTGATTTAATAGAATATAAACAAATGGCAAAAGAAAAAGCTCTTGATGACAAGATCGACCTCTGATATATTGATTGGCTATTAAACCAAAAAAATAAATGTCTTGTTTACAGTAACCCGACAAACCCTAATTTGAGCGCCGACCCTAAGCCATTTTATTTTGTTGTCATTTTAAAGTGAAAGTATGAAATCGGTATTCCCCGTCGTGAAAACAAAAGTGAAAAAACGAAAATCGATAACTTATGAGTGAAAAGAAAGTGAAAGTAATTGATCGTACTTTTCCGCCATTTTCATGTCGTAAGCAAAATAAAATTAAACAATTCTGTTTACTATAAATGGTCCACACTAATTATCTGATGTAATACATCTGATACATAATACATAAAATGACCAACTTCAACACCATAAAAATGTGGAAAAAATTTACCAAATCTGCTGAAAATAGGTGCACATCTTCGATATATATCCAATCAGTTAGCCAAGTTTCAATGATGAGGAATGGAAATTCTTCAAGTGTCAGATCACACAAAGTAGGTACCCCTATGTGTTTCAGAGGAACGGACGGACTAACAGACGAAAGGACTTTGGCCACGCAGGTAAATATGTAACCAAATCTTTCCATGTATCTTGTTTTATTTATTAAATATGGGAAACGGGTGTGTTGACTTTATTTTGGTACTTGTCAGAACTTCTTTTTGTCACAAAAACGTCAATTTCCACATAAGCACAGAACAAACGATAACATGTAAAAACCTTTTGCTACAAAATTTAGTTTCCGTAATTATAGTTAAATCGAATTTTCAATCCAATTTTCAATCCAACATTCTGTTGTTATTCTCTTATTTTTAAATAAATGCCAAAAGTGAGAAACACTCAGCTGGGTGGCTTTAGCATTTTTCATGATTTCAAGGGGAATAATTCTTGAACGGTATTTGGCATAACCATATACACTTCTGCAAAAGATACTCAAATTATAATCTGATCAAAATTTTTCGTATTTTGAAGAGGAATATCTCATGAAACGTACAGGTGATAACAACGAAATTCAAACTTGACCTGTTTTTGTGATAAGATATTATATCACCAACTATGAAAGGGATCCTCAATCTAAAACCCAAGTTTTCATGGAAATGAAATTGTTTTGGACGGACGACAAAGTAGCAACTATATGCTCCCCCAAATATTTTGGAGGATAAAAATGTGAAAAAACTGGTGTGACATACTGAAGGATGATGGAGTGTATAATTATTGCTATAGCTCTATTCTGCTATTGTTGATAGGGGAAAAAAGACTGAATAATGCTGTTTGTGAGCACCAACTTTATTGTATTGCACAGTGTTGACAATGTTAGCTAACTGTAACTATAACATAGTAAATATTTCTATAAACTGACTAGTTTTCAAAGTTAAGCAGACATGAAGCTTATATAAAATGTTTTCACATAATAAAATAAGGAATCTATTTACCTTTCCGAATTTGTTAATGGAAATAATAGTAAACATGCAGATTATTCATATTTGTTTAAAGACAGTAATGCTGACACCTGATGTCATCAATATTCTATAATAATTAGCCATGGTATTCATTTCTAAACCTTAATTTTCAAGCAAAACATCGTCTCTCTAGTCCATAATGCCACTTTGGTCATGCAAAAAGCAAATGTAACAATAGCATTTGTTTAAAGCAAAACATTAACAGGAACAGGGATCTATTCTTGATTCATTAATCAAAAACATTGTTAAAAACAATTTACATAAATTTGATGGGCTCTGGCTTTGCATCTTCTGACCCCAGTATGGGGGGTGGGGAAGGGGGTGGTGTGGACAGGGGAGTTGGGAACTCGAGAATGAGAGGGCGGGAACTTAAGTTGAGGTGGCAGGAACCGGAAGTTGGGGAAGATGGTCACAGGAACAGGGATCTATTCTTGATTCATTTATCAAAAATATCATTCAAAACAATTTACAACACAAGATCACGGGCATAAATTTGATGAGCTCTGGCTTACGAAGAGGGTTCTATTCTTGATTCACCCCCACTTTTTTTATTTTTAGCTTGGTGGCCATCTTGGTCGAAGATCGGGCTTGCCGGACACAATTTTGGAAGGGCACCATCCAAGGATCATTTCAGCATTGTTTGGCTGAGATTGGCTCAGTAGTTTCAGAGGAGAAGATTTTTAAAAATTTCATCCCCCCTTTTTTCTATTTTAGCCATCTTAGTCGGAGGTCGGTATCATCGGACACAATTTTGGAAGGGGACCATCCCACCAAAGTTTGGTCCAAATTGACCCAGTGGTTTTAGGGGAGAAGATTAAAATATGAAATGTTGATGGACGACGGAGGAACGGACGGATGACGGACGCCAAGTGATGGCAAAAGCTCACATGGCCTTTTAAGCCAGGTGAGCTAAAAACTACTGAGTATAATCTAAACATTCATAGTTCTTAACTGTATTCCACTAAGTGGAAAATGTCACAATGATATAAATATCAGGAATGTCTGATATATGATTGTGATGTTTTCCACTTGAGCATTCCCAGTTAACTGAATTCTAGCCCTGGCACCTTACTGGTCTTGGAAGAACACTGTAGAATGAAATGATGGATGATCAAATGTAAAAATTAACGGAAAGACATATCAACAAAATCTCTTACTATTATACAACTGTTCACTTCCTAAGAAGAGATATAATAAAGTAAAGTATTAATGAGACCACTGAATAATAAGTAACTAGTGAATATAATAAAGTTACTAAAGAGTTCAACTACTGAGTATAATAAAGTAACTAAAGAATACAATTATTAAAGTAACTACTAAGTATAACAAGATCGACCTGTAATCTGGACATGTGTCACCAATATATTGATTGTATATTAAGAAATATATTTTTAAGTGAAAGAAAAATATGGAAAAAATATAGTTTGACTAAAGTAAAGGTCCAAGAACTTGATTTATGAATGATTATTAATTTTGATTATGGTTACTCATTTATTGAGCAGTATCAATGTCCTTATGTGCCTCTACACAATCAAAGGGGAGTAACTCTAATAATTCAGAGAAACAAAAGAAAAGCTATATCTGCTGTAATAAAATGAACAACTTGAACATCATAAAAATGTAAGAAAAAAAACCCAAATCTGCTGAAAATAGGAGGTGCATTGCAGACTGATGAATGGATGGACGGACAAACAGGGTGGAGCGGCTCCTAGACCTGCTCTTGCCATTGGTGACGCAGGTAATAAAGTAAGTGGAGTGAGTGAGTGCATGTTGTTTAACGCCAAGTGAGCAATATTTCAGCTATATCATGGCGAGACTGAGACTAATGTGTAATGTAAGCTTTCATATGTCTGCTTTGTACTAGACCAACATGCTGGGTTGGATTTTTATAGTGCTAGCACACTGCAGAAACTGTCCGCAGTCAAACATGTCACCCCACTCGGACACATTATTCTGACTCCGAGCCGACCAGACATTGCTCTATCTTCATAATGCTGCGTGCTTAGCGGAGAAGCAGCAAGTACCAATTTTAATAAAGGTCTTTGGTTTGACCCGACCGGGGATCGAACCCACGATCTCCCGCACTCCAGGCGAGCACGCTACCACATACGCCACGGAGGCGGTTAGTAAGCAAAGAATACAATTATTAAAGAAACTACTGAGTATAATAATGGCTAAAGAATACAATCATTAAAGTAAATACTGAGTATAACGAAGAAAGGGCTATTCCAGAAATAAATGTACGGAGGGATTGGAAGCACTTCATTTCATTGATATGTGGGTGATGGGGTTGATAGCCGTTTTTCAAACAAGCGGCTTCCAATCCTCGCATAAATTTACTGCTGGAATAGCCCTAACTAAAAAACTACTGAGTATAATAAAGTAACTAAAGTATAAAACTACTAATACAATTAAGAAACTACTAAGTATAAAGTATCTAAAGAATATAATTAAAGAACTACTGAGTATAAAGTATCTAAAGAATATAATTAAGGAACTACTGAGTATAATCTGAACATTGTTCATAATTGTATTCCACTATGTGGAAAACAAATTATATCAGGAATACGATCTGATATTTATATCATTGTGATGTTTTCCACTTGATCATTCCCAGTTAACTTAATTGTGGCCCTAAACGGAACCAAACCAGCCAACACTTGTTCTGGATTTTCATCATCTATAATTATTCCTTGAAGCACATTAGGTTGACAAGTGTAATCCATGAAATCTTCTGATTCTTCGGTCTTGCAAACAAGTATTATATTGTTATTATTGAGATAGAATCCATCTACCAATACTGATATTTCCTCTGCTGGTGTTTCTACTTCCTGCAACATAGGATATGAAAAACAATTTAATACAAAACTAAATGGGACATATGCAAATTTCAAGCTAGAGAAGATTGAGTTACATATATGTTATTGATGAAAATGTCTGTCATAATTCATAATTCTCATAAACTGTATAATGGAGTGCCCATTCTCACCACAAAATTGGATTTTTGTCTTTTAATATCTGACACTTAATTTTGTTGTCATTAATTCCTTAAATATTTAAGGATATAATTTTATGGATATGTGAGATATGAAATTCAATGAATAAATCATATGAAAAGTTGAGGGAAGGATGATGGCCAAATCAATTGCAAGTATCTCCAATTTAAGCTAAATGGATGACAGGTGTACTTGTGGGATTTTCAATTGATGAGTCCAGAATCAAATTTTTATTACTAACTAGAAACTGTGAGCACAGCTCACTATGTATACCCCCTGCTCCCCCATCTTCCTAACCCCATTAGTCAGGAGATTTACATCAGATATCAAAATACAGCAAGTAGTTCATCTTACATGATGCACCCACCTACACATTACAGTACAAAAGCTATGATATGAAGTAGATTTTGGTATGCAATACATCCCTTTTCCCATGATGCATCCACATACCATGTTAGATAATCCCTGGTGCTATGATACAAAAGTTCTGCTCAGGATACGAAGTGGACAATGCTTTACTATCATATAGGTTAAAGTAAAGGTCATGGTGACCTGATTTTGATACATGACACATCACCTTCCCATGATGCATCCACATACCAAGTTTTATAATCCTAGGTACTAAAGTTATACTCTGGACATGTTGTGGACAAGGTTTTACTATCATTAAGGTCAAATTCAAAGTCACAGTGACCTGATTTTGGTATGCGACACATCCCGTTCCCACGATGCATGCAGAAACCAAGTTTGATAATCCTAGGTGCTACAGTACAAAAGTTATGCTCTGGACACGAAATGGACAATGTTTAGAGGTCTTAGGTCAGTCAAGATCACAGTGACCTAATTTTGGTACATGACACATCACCTTTCCATGATGCAGCCACATACCAAGTTTGATAATCCTAGGTGCTACAGAAGTTATGCTCTGGACACAAAGTGGACAAGGTTTTACTATCATGGAGGTCAAATTCAAGGTCACAGTGCCCTAAATTTGGTATGCGACACATCGCCTTCCTATGATGCATCCACAAACCAGGTTTGATAATCCTAGGTGCTACGGTACAAAAATTCTGCTCCAGACACGAAGCGGGATAGACAGACAGACGGACGGACAAGGTGATTCCTATATACCCCCCAAACAAACAATATTTTTTTTTACATTTTTGGGTATTTAGCTAAATTGAATCAGATTGACCCTAGATTTGTCTCTAAATAAGATATTGTTGTCATGCAACAATCACTTTTAATATGTAACGTAAAAATATTTATTTTATGAGGCAAATTTTTGCGGGAACTTGAGTGATTTTGTGTAAAACGTTTATTATAAAGATCACAATTTTTAACATGGTAAAATTTTAGTGAGTCCCAAGGGAAAATTGTGGGTCCAGGACTGATGTAGGACCTGAGTGATAACATACTAAAGACTTTAGTTTTATGTTTGGAAAAGTTTAAAATGTCCAAATTTTGTCTTTACCTTTTTGCATTATTCGCATTTCCATGGAAATCTGATATCATGTCAGAATTTTTACTGGATATAATTTTAACTTACCATGGGTAGGTATCAGGAGATCAGAATTATGAAGTCTTAATGATTCATAAATAATTCAGGATAATCATGCAATGAAATACAACGATTTTCATCTTTAAGTTATCCATTAAACCAGGACTAGGTTGTACAAACATCTTTTTTTTATATGTTAAATTTTCAATGTCTATAAAAAAGAAAAGATATGGGATAAGTGTCAAGGAGACCACACTCCATCTCCGTATATTGATTACTCTTGTGAATTTTGTGCCTGAATTGATCGCACTTTTAAAAATACCTAAATAAATGACGTTTCATTACAGTCCTGGAATATAGTGTTAGTTAAGATCTTAAGTTAAGAATAATGAAGGTGCCTTAATTTAGGTGCCCATTTCATAATTGTTGTCACCATACAATCAATAACTTACAGTTACTGTAGTCCTGGACAGGGAGTTAAACTGTATGGTCTGCTGATATACATTCAGCTTCAGATCTGTAAACAAGTAGCTTGATCCTATTATTAAATTTGTTTCGGTCAAATCTCTCCACAAGGTGACATTCACTTCCCCACTTGAATCTTTAACCACAAGTGATCTGACTTTCACACTTTCAGAATTTCTAAGAGTTCTTGTTTGAACATCATCAATCTGTCAAAAAAGAAATAGAAAAGTTGTCTATATCAGTCTAAAGGGCCATCCATATCCTTTAAACAAATCTGTTTGGTGTCACCGTTATGGGTCAGTGTGGACAGTGCATCAGGGTTGCATCCAGAAATTTGAATTTTGGGGGAACATGCCCGATCAAGTTTGAAAAAAGGGGGCATCCAACAGAAACAATGGGGCATCAATTATCACGAACTGAAACAATCTGCGATATATAACATCAAAAATAATGAGATGTGTGCAGGGGGAAGCCTTATTATTGCGCACGTTACAATTAACCTGTTAATTAGTTTTGGTTCCTTTAGATTTGTATCAACTTTCCCTAGATATACTAGTAGTTCCTATGATTACAAATTTTCAAATGGACGAGATGTATATATTTACTCTTTATCATCTCTATCCGACACCCCAGAACACATTGGACACCGTTTGGGCTGAACTCTTGTGAACCGACACAGGTACAAAGATAATGGATGAGGCAGATAACCTTGTACTTTTAGAAAGAAATTTTGCTTTAATACTGCGCAATATATTTTTTGTGATTGATCGATTATTGCTTAACGTCCAACGAGCAGTATTTCAGCTATATTCAGGACGAGTTGTGTATATTTAATCCCACAACAACCAGCGGATTCCCATTAAGAGGGGTTGTAGCCCGCAAGCCGGAAAAATTTAGGCCCTATTTCTATACAATATTACAATGTAATATACCTGCAGGATACCCTCGAGAGCTTTATTAATGGTGACGCGTTTGAAAATATGTATTTGAGAAGTTAAAACATTATATTTGTGTGCAAGACCTTCATAGAATTGAACATATTTAATTATTTTGGCATCATCGTGAGCGCATTCGATTTCTGTAAAGGGGTGCATTTTGTATTTTAGGGGCATTTTCACGATCGCGCACACTAGATGCAACCCTGGTGCATACACAAGTAGGTTTTGATGAAATGGAGTTTAAAGATCATTGCCATTTCAATAGGCATTACATTTTACTAACTATTTTCAAGGTCTATTTCCTCACTAGTTGTGTTTGTGGTTGTCATACAAATGAAATTGTTGTATTGTATTTCATTGTACTAAGCTGCTTAACCCAATAAGGTTTTTGTATGCAGTAAAGTTAATTAACTAGCATACATATTTCTATAATTTGCATATATAAGTCAATATCAAAATAAAGTATATTAATGTGTCGACATAAATGCTTTACAATATATTGCATCCTTCCTAATTTTATGAATGTAAATGAACTGTGCAATTACATTTAAGGACTCTTTAGAAATTAACTGTGTGTTTTGGGAAGAGATGGGGGTTGACAGGCACTCAGTTTAAATTATTATGAATACTGGTAATGGTTTTTTCATCAACATTTACACATAATATAGTGATGTATACTTTTTTTATTTTAATGGTGGTGGAGTAAGAAACTGTGTCAAAGTCAGCCCTATATTTCATTCTGGAACAGTCCTAATGCAAAATTTGGTGCTTTATATATAACATGCAATTACCTTTGAAAATATAATGTTTACTGTTGCATCATAGTTACATATTTGCATTAATACCTAATGCCTGATCCCAGAACCATTATAAATGTAAACAGAGGAAAAGTAAACTGACACTTACCCTGACTACCTTTCCTTGTATGGAGACAAGTGCATTTACAGCGATTTTCTTTGCTTCGGCTATTTGCTTTGTACTTGCAACTGGGGGAGGCGCTATAAGTTGTCTTGCTTGATCCGACACAATTGCACTTGTTGTTAGTGGTGAGGTTCTTGATACTTTGCTGATTGCAGTGATTACAATTACATTATCCCTCTTTATGTAATTTCTTATCATTACAGACTGGTTCTCCTGCATCAATGTTAGTTTTGTCTCATCATAGCATATGGTCTTTACAACATCGGTTGCATCTGCCAAGGCAATATCAGTCCATGATTTCTTTTCTCCGTTCTTAATGTACGTCTTAGTTGGTGAGCTTACCACAACTTTTGCCTTTATCGGGCTAGTGTAAGGTCCATCTTTCGATGTTTTTATTCTGCTTATGGTAAACATGCTAAAAAGAGAACAAAAACTTATAACAACATAAGCAATGTGTCCTAAAGCATAAATACTTCAGAATAAGGTATCAAGGTAAAGAACATGTATACTGTTTGTTAACAACTGTAAATTCAGAAATTATTGCGATGTTTTTATTAATGCGGAAAATGCGACAGGACCTTCTTTGCATATATAAAAAGTTGCATTTTGATTTTTCGAAGTAACTTTATTCAACATTTACTGAAATCGCAAAAATTAAATTCATATTTTGGACGGTTGTCAAGGAATCGCAATAATAAATGCATGCATTAATTTCTGAATTTACAGTAACCTTCCATCCTGTGGAAAACTAAATATTTGTGAATAAACTCATTATTGGATATGCCCAACCAAAAACAAATTAACTGTCCTCTAAAAAATATTATATAATGATAATTTTACCTCATGATTACCAGTAGAAATATCAGAAAGTCTTCTACAACTTTGTATATTTTATCAAAATTTATCCAGAGAGTTTGAGAACATGTGTCAACGAAGCCATCATATCTGAATTAATTCAATTTGAAATGTCAGACAACGATAATATTATTTCATGCAAATCTTTAGGTGGTATATAAAACGACTGAATATACAAGTTTTATTAACATTCATCAAGAGGTCTAGGAAGAGTCAATGCTTATGTCTATTGTAAAAAGTCTATGACTTGCATTGTATGTAAAAAAAAAAGTTGAATTATCTGCCTTTGAAATGACAGACTGGACTTTTATTACTTTCTGCACATCTTGGTGTAGTGTTGTTAGATTCATCAAAATCCATTCAGATATTAAGGGGGAGTTGGACGAAAGGGCCTATCAGTAATTCAGTCGTTTCAGCTTATGGGATGTATGTCCTTATTTGAACTTTTCAATAAGATTTATCTCCCATGCCAGCAGGTAAAGTAACATGGGCTACAACAGGAAAAATGAATGTTTTAGCTAATTTTTCTAAAACGTTCGATATCTGGGCCACTAAAAAATTATAAAGATCCATAATAATAAGCTAAGGGGTATAGTAAATCTGATTCCTTAACACTTACACTTACCTTTGAAAAAAAAATAGTAGGGATAGTGTCAAGTTATAAGACACCATCCAAGTCAATGGGACTGGCCTATATTCGCCAGTCACTTAATATGTAGTAGATATGTACATGTAGGCAGACCAACTCTAAACATTTTAAGATATGTTACATTTGCAATCAGAAAAGAAATTTAAAAGAATATCTGATGGTACGATGTATGACACATGTAAATAGGACAAAATACATTAGTATAAAAAAGGGAAAATTGAAAAAAATGTTCAATTTGACTCAGTATCAAAATATTCTAATTAACACAGTGAGTACAATGTGCATTAAAGTAAGAGTTCATTTATGCAGTAAACAGTGATATTTGGCGTGGACACCCCATCCAACTAACACACAAACAAACAAAAATATCTAAATATTTATGTACAAAAGACATAATTTGGTTTTTTTTTTTTTGTTCAAGAAAGTTTGATATCTGAAGGTACACTTTTCGAATAAGTAAGAGTGAATTTAGACAATATCGAATTAGTAAAGTCTTACAAAGTTAATGTTTAGTTTGTCTTCCACTAAAGATAAAAAATATGGGCAGGTGGGAGAAATTTCCTTTTATTTCAAATAGAAATTGCAAAGGATTGTGAAGGTGGATGAATGTTGCAAATGAAGAAATCAAACTGATTAAACTTGTTGCAATGGTACTGAAAGAAAGACTGGTTTATGATCTGAATAGTATGATTCTAAAGCACCACTTTGAATTCCTGTTATTTGAAGGTTTGAATACATATGGTCCAAAGCACTTCCATAATCTGTAGTCACCTCATTTAAAAGCCGAGTATATCCATGCGCTGACATGTACCTTACAAACGACTTGTCTGCTAAAGAGTCTACATTGAAGTCCCCAATGATGACTGTTTTTTCAGTGAGCAATGAGACTGTTTGGAGTTCATGGAATAACAACTTGAAATATGAGAGGCTTGCCAGTTTAGGTGGACAATAAATCAACACAATTGAAAGATTAAGTGTCTCTTTGGCCAGTTTCAGAGCTGTGACTTCAATGCCTCTGTATGTAAATTTTGCAGTGCAATCTGTTGGAATTTTAGAATAAACAGCAGTGCCATGATATGGTCTTTTATCACTAAATGAAACTGCATCATTTCTTAGAAGTTTGAAGCCTGGTAAATCATATTCAATATCACTATCTGAATATAAAAGTCTGCTTTCTACAAGTGCAATAACATCACTTGACAGTAACAAACTTTCTTCTTTCAACTCTGAATGGTGTAAATGCAAAGACCTTATATTATGAAATACAATGTTCATATTGCTTTGCTCAAATTTCAAAATTGGCAAGCTGATTTCAACAGGATCATTTTTTCTAAGTCGATCCATTTCCATCCATACCTGTGGACTAACCGAGATCTTGGAATCATTCAAATTTACAATATATATTCCTGACAAACTTGTTACTCTGCTTAATCCAACATAATGGATATGGAAGTTTTTTCTTTTACCAAAGTCTAGCACTACTTTTTCCACTGTAGAACCTTGAGCCTTGTGAATGGTTCTTGCTGCCGCTAAATGAATTGGGAATTGACGACGTATAACTTGATAACCCTGATTACTATTTAAACTTAATTTCCTAGAAACCTCTAATATAGGTGTCCAACTGGAATGTATGTTATTAGTATATAAATGTCGAAATGAATACCTCTGTTCCTTTCCTACATTACTATCTTCAAACAATACCCATACTATACTACACCGATCAGAATTCTGAACACGATAGTCTAGGTATTTTATGAAGCATGGTGTACCATTTGTGATACCATCTTCAATGTTTACATTCAGACAAATTTCAGCTGGCAAATTTTCAGCAATTTTGAAGACTTTTGACAGGCCCATTGTTTTTGAGTGGTCGTCAGGAATCTTTTCTATAATTTTAGCTTTCAATGTCTCTGATAATTCTCCTGAAACACTATCTATTGACACAATCGTAGTGGTTTTCTCTGTACACCTTTGAAAGACCGATTCATTGAAATTATCAACCTCTTTTCTTGTTGTGAAAAGATGAGGAAAGTTTTTATTCCATCATTTTCAGTTACAATTTTATTTCTCAATGTATCAATATCATCAGTGGTATGTAAACCTTCTCTCATTCTATTCAACAATTCTGCAAAATAACTGTCATTTCTTTGACGCATAATTCTCTTTAACTCGTACAGTGTGAAGTTATCTTGCCAAAGATTACCAGCCAAAGCCCCATACTCATTTACAAATGGTGAGAAAATCCAGTTGTCCATTACAGGTTTCAACTGAAATAGATCTCCTATGGCAATAACACTCATCCCACCAAAAATCTTTTGAACACCAATGATTTCTTGCAGTCTCAGGTTTATAAAATTAAACATTTTGCAACCAACCATTGAAATCTCATCTATTAAAATGACCCTTAGCGCATTGTACTTGACTCTATAAATATTTAGCTGTTCTATATGTAAAGGTTTGTAATCAAAACCTTGGCTTACAGGAATACAAAATGTAGAATGAATAGTATTTCCTTGAATATTGTGGGCTGCCTTGCCAGTAGGTGCTACCATTAGTACCTTGACATCATCTGGATTAGAGCCAGGTGATGTATTCAAACATCTAACCAAAGATTGATATATGGCCCTTGTCAAAACAGACTTGCCCACACCAGCTCCTCCTGAAAGAAAATTGTACAATGGCTGAGTTTTAGTCTTGAACCAATGCAATACATGATAAAAGTATATCTTTTGTTCCTCATTAAGTGACCGTACTAATTTCCTGTACTCTAACTCTGATAATTTGTGTACAGGATCATCATCACTTATTTGCTTTCTTGAACATCCAACTTCATTTCCAACATCATAAACATCTGGTTTTCCTGGCTCAAAACATCCATATTTCTCCGTCAAAGTCAAACTATCGCTAGCATCCATATTTTCAAGATCTTGTTGAAGGGAAATTTGTTCTGAATTGTCATCATTTACAGGACAATCTTCATTTACCGTGTTTTCAACTACATCAAGAAGTTCTCGCTGCTTTTCATATATTTCTCTTTTTATATCAATATTTTGTTTATTCTTCTTATAAACATCAAGAATGCCTTGAAGCGAATCTGGAATGTCACGATTTTCATTTTGCCAGGGATGAAATAACATCAACAACTCTTGGTAGTGGTTCTCTGGATCTATTGACTTGTTGAATCTGACATACCTGATGATTTTTTGTGTTCTACGTTTCTTTAGAATACCCCCATCCTTCATTACTTATTCTAATGAATCATCTTCAACATCCATGTTGTCATCAGCATATGGATCATCCTCTAGACTTTCATCATAATTTCTCTCTGGCAAATCATCAGCTGAGTCTTTGACATTTTTCATAGCTTTTTTACCTTTAGGATATGACACTTCAAACCAAGACACAAAATCTGCTAGGCACCAATTCTGTAACTGTTTAGGCCTTCTTGAATATCTTTTGACAACATTGTCAGCTTCTATATTGGTAGAATTAGTTTTCATATCTTCCAACTCAGAGAAAAACATTTCAGTAGTGTAATCCTTTTTTCAGGAGGATTTGTATTTACAAACAATACTTTTCTGGATGATTTTCTCACTTTTATGTGCATTAATGACACTTAACATCCACGCATCCCTATTGTTTGTTGGACCCGACACTAATTTAGTGTTTCGGCAGTTTAAGAACAATTTGAAGGGATGGTTTTTGACATAAGCTTTAATTTATATTAAAGATATTCTAGGTCTGCTCTCGTCAGGGGTCCTCCTAGATATCTTTATTATTTTATTCTTGCACTTGTTAACATTTCACCGATATTTTTATGTTTTTTGTAGGCTATTATCGGTTTTTTATTGAAGATTTGTCTACACGTATCGTTGAAATTTAAGAGATTCCAATATTTTAATAAGTTTTTTTTAATTCTCCTCAATCGTGGATTGTACCGTGTTCCCATAATTAAAGGAATGTTCTTGTTGTTATGTTTATCATTTCGTTTCAATAAGTCCGATCTGTTATTGCACAGAACTGAATGCATGTTGTTTTCAATTTCTGCCTGACAATACCCGCGGTCGAGTAATTTCTCCCTAAAATTTGTAAGTGTGTGGTTAAGGTCGGCACTGTTGTTTGTATTTCTCTTATAACGTATTGTTTCACCTTTAATGAATCCACGAAACACATGTTTGCTGTGACAACTATCACGGTGAAGGTATAAGAAAGAATTTGTTGGTTTGAAATAGATTTTTAAATCCAAAATATTTGTTTCGGCAAATCTATTTCCTTTGAAAATATGTAAATCTAAAAAATCGGTTTCTTTCGTTGTAATTTTAAATGTAAATTTTACAAATTTATGAATGCTATTAGCTATTTCGAAAAACAATTCTATTTCTCGTATTTCTCCGTCAAATATTATAAACCCGTCGTCTCTGTATCTCCCGGAATAAAATATTTTTTCTTTGTGTGGGAAGAGATTCATGATGTTTTCTATAATTTCGAAAATTAGAATATCACAAATTTCCGGGCTTGGAACTGCACCTATTGCTGTACCGATTTTTTGTTTGTATATTTTTTTATTGAATTCGAAAACATTGTTTTCTAAAATACATTTTAGAAGGAACATAATATCTTTGGTAGGCGGAGATTTTAATTTGTATTCAGATTTTTCGAAACTTGAATAAGCTTTCTCAACAGCAATTAATAATTCATCAATCGGACAATTTGTAAACATATTTGTAATATCATAAGTAACTAATAAACAGTTGGTTCTAGGTTGTAGAGATTCAATTGTGTTAATAAATGCAGCGCTGTCTTTTATATAAGTGTATTGTTTCATAACAATCGGAACCAAAAAATGATCTATATAATAACCAACATTTTCGAAAAAAGATCCCGACTGTGAAATGATGGGGCGACCAGGTGGTATTATACCATCAGGATTAAAACCAGCAATTATTATGTTATTGACCACGTTTGTACATAATTTATGTACTTTTGGAAGAAAATAAATGCGCCCGGGACAAGCTTTTTTCTGTATACCATCCTTCAAATATTTAAAAGTTATTTCATCTAAAGCACCATCGACATACATTTTTTGAATATATGTATTCATTTCTAATTGTAGTGTTTCTAAATCGTGTTTTTCAATTTCCTCATAATGTGGGAGTGTTAATTGCCGAAAACCTTCCGTGAGATAACTCTCTTTATCTAAGACAATGACGTTTCCATTTTTATCGGCTTTCTTAATCACAATGTTTTTGTTGTTTTTAAGATTTTTTATACTTTTTCTTTCGGATATGGACATATTGTCACGGAATTTTCTGACTGGCATATAAGATAACTCCAATTTGGTAAGACTGATATAATTTTCTAAAGTATTACAGGTAAAGGCTGGGTTGTGGTTTGATTTTAAATAGAACGGATGTATATTGTCCGATTTATTATGAAAGAAATAACGACATCTCATTTTTCTCGCAAGTTCATCGAAGTCATTTAATAATTCTTGCTTGACTATGTTTGTTCTCGGATTTGGGATAAATTTTAGCCCTTTTGATAATAATATATAATCGTGATCATTTAATTTCGTTTTTGATAAATTTAAAACATATTGTTTTGCTTTCAGAAGTTTTTTCTTTATACGAGTTGACTGCATTGCAGTTCTATTTTTCAGTCGGTTTTTAGCTTTTTTGGCTTTTCTTTTTCTGTTAAAACGTCTAGTCATTTCTACGCTAGCAATAAAAGTGAAATATTTCGACTTCAGTTCGCTATATCACATGATCAGTATAGGCGGGACTTGTAGCCATTACCTTATAATTAGAGTGATTCTATATGCCTGTCAAAAACTATATATGGGCGGGACTCAGCAGCATCGGAAATAATAATATAACAAACCTTAGGAAGTTAACGGATTTTTATAATAAATATTCTCAAATACGGTTAACAATAAATGACAATAATAAGTCTTGATTGTCTTAGGTGAACATATCAATTTTTCATACAATCACTTGCTTTTAATAAAAAATATCTATTCCGGAAAACGTCAGAATGATCTTGATCGTCATGGTTAATAATCCTATAACGCTTTATTATAAACTTTGGAAATTCTTCAAATTGAAATAAAGTCACTTGATTTTAAACACAAACGGCATTAGTTATTGCTGATAAGATTCCAAAATATTGTCAATATGGTTGGTGTCTATATCCTCTCTGGTGTGGAATTTTTCTGTGTAAGTTTCGTTCCCTAATGTCTGTTTTAAATTTTATTAATTCCTTGTCGAACCGCTCTTTTTGTTCTTTCAGCCTATTATTAAGGTCACATCGGGCCTCTGCTGATGATTTAGTCAAATAACCTATACGGTCTTTTCCATTATCTACTATATTTTTCATCTCTTTGTTCATTTTTGAAATTTTTTTATCCAGGAAGGAAATACTGGTACTTAATAGTTCCTGCTTCACTTTTTTTGATTTCTCCTTCCACATTTCAGAGAATTCATTATTTAAATCATCATCATGAAATGACGGTACACATTTTAAATTCAAGTTTAGAAACGGCGGATCTCGGTCTGCGGACATTGAATATGATAATCCTTCCCTGGCTTTGGCTATTTGATGGCGGATGCTTATCTTACTTTGAAATTCTGCCATAGTCTCCGAAATGATATCTGCATGATCTATGATATCCACGGTTTTAGTTAAATCCAACGAGAAATCAATTTCATCTTCGTCATAACTATTTAAAAGTAGCGCTTGTTGATTAGATGGGAGTTCAAATTCATCCGTACTGGCACTGCTACTTGAGGCTTTAACTTCTGGCATCAGTCGAATCGATCTTTTGCTAAGTCCCAATTTATTCATTGTACTCAGATATTATGTCCAAGGATATATTTTGCTTTGAATCTCGGTTCAAAGAAAAATGGTTATAATAATGTATAAGTTGTGAGGTTTAAATAAGATATTTTTATGCTATATGATAATGAGATATTTTGATTGGTGCTTCGGAAACGGATGCCAAAATGCGTAAATTAGCTAAATGAGCCCAATCACTTTTATGTGCATTAATGACACTTAACATCCACGCATCCCTATTGTTTGTTGGACACTTCCCCGTGAATTACGCCATTTAGGGTGTGATCCGCATTTTCCTGTTTGATTGGGCTCATTTAGCTAATTTACGCATTTTGGCATCCGTTTCCGAAGCACCAATCAAAATATCTCATTATCATATAGCATAAAAATATCTTATTTAAACCTCACAACTTATACATTATTATAACCATTTTTCTTTGAACCGAGATTCAAAGCAAAATATATCCTTGGACATAATATCTGAGTACAATGAATAAATTGGGACTTAGCAAAAGATCGATTCGACTGATGCCAGAAGTTAAAGCCTCAAGTAGCAGTGCCAGTACGGATGAATTTGAACTCCCATCTAATCAACAAGCGCTACTTTTAAATAGTTATGACGAAGATGAAATTGATTTCTCGTTGGATTTAACTAAAACCGTGGATATCATAGATCATGCAGATATCATTTCGGAGACCATGGCAGAATTTCAAAGTAAGATAAGCATCCGCCATCAAATAGCCAAAGCCAGGGAAGGATTATCATATTCAATGTCCGCAGACCGAGATCCGCCGTTTCTAAACTTGAATTTAAAATGTGTACCGTCATTTCATGATGATGATTTAAATAATGAATTCTCTGAAATGTGGAAGGAGAAATCAAAAAAAGTGAAGCAGGAACTATTAAGTACCAGTATTTCCTTCCTGGATGAAAAAATTTCAAAAATGAACAAAGAGATGAAAAATATAGTAGATAATGGAAAAGACCGTATAGGTTATTTGACTAAATCATCAGCAGAGGCCCGATGTGACCTTAATAATAGGCTGAAAGAACAAAAAGAGCGGTTCGACAAGGAATTAATAAAATTTAAAACAGACATTAGGGAACGAAACTTACACAGAAAAATTCCACACCAGAGAGGATATAGACACCAACCATATTGACAATATTTTGGAATCTTATCAGCAATAACTAATGCCGTTTGTGTTTAAAATCAAGTGACTTTATTTCAATTTGAAGAATTTCCAAAGTTTATAATAAAGCGTTATAGGATTATTAACCATGACGATCAAGATCATTCTGACGTTTTCCGGAATAGATATTTTTTATTAAAAGCAAGTGATTGTATGAAAAATTGATATGTTCACCTAAGACAATCAAGACTTATTATTGTCATTTATTGTTAACCGTATTTGAGAATATTTATTATAAAAATCCGTTAACTTCCTAAGGTTTGTTATATTATTATTTCCGATGCTGCTGAGTCCCGCCCATATATAGTTTTTGACAGGCATATAGAATCACTCTAATTATAAGGTAATGGCTACAAGTCCCGCCTATACTGATCATGTGATATAGCGAACTGAAGTCGAAATATTTCACTTTTATTGCTAGCGTAGAAATGACTAGACGTTTTAACAGAAAAAGAAAAGCCAAAAAAGCTAAAAACCGACTGAAAAATAGAACTGCAATGCAGTCAACTCGTATAAAGAAAAAACTTCTGAAAGCAAAACAATATGTTTTAAATTTATCAAAAACGAAATTAAATGATCACGATTATATATTATTATCAAAAGGGCTAAAATTTATCCCAAATCCGAGAACAAACATAGTCAAGCAAGAATTATTAAATGACTTCGATGAACTTGCGAGAAAAATGAGATGTCGTTATTTCTTTCATAATAAATCGGACAATATACATCCGTTCTATTTAAAATCAAACCACAACCCAGCCTTTACCTGTAATACTTTAGAAAATTATATCAGTCTTACCAAATTGGAGTTATCTTATATGCCAGTCAGAAAATTCCGTGACAATATGTCCATATCCGAAAGAAAAAGTATAAAAAATCTTAAAAACAACAAAAACATTGTGATTAAGAAAGCCGATAAAAATGGAAACGTCATTGTCTTAGATAAAGAGAGTTATCTCACGGAAGGTTTTCGGCAATTAACACTCCCACATTATGAGGAAATTGAAAAACACGATTTAGAAACACTACAATTAGAAATGAATACATATATTCAAAAAATGTATGTCGATGGTGCTTTAGATGAAATAACTTTTAAATATTTGAAGGATGGTATACAGAAAAAAGCTTGTCCCGGGCGCATTTATTTTCTTCCAAAAGTACATAAATTATGTACAAACGTGGTCAATAACATAATAATTGCTGGTTTTAATCCTGATGGTATAATACCACCTGGTCGCCCCATCATTTCACAGTCGGGATCTTTTTTCGAAAATGTTGGTTATTATATAGATCATTTTTTGGTTCCGATTGTTATGAAACAATACACTTATATAAAAGACAGCGCTGCATTTATTAACACAATTGAATCTCTACAACCTAGAACCAACTGTTTATTAGTTACTTATGATATTACAAATATGTTTACAAATTGTCCGATTGATGAATTATTAATTGCTGTTGAGAAAGCTTATTCAAGTTTCGAAAAATCTGAATACAAATTAAAATCTCCGCCTACCAAAGATATTATGTTCCTTCTAAAATGTATTTTAGAAAACAATGTTTTCGAATTCAATAAAAAAATATACAAACAAAAAATCGGTACAGCAATAGGTGCAGTTCCAAGCCCGGAAATTTGTGATATTCTAATTTTCGAAATTATAGAAAACATCATGAATCTCTTCCCACACAAAGAAAAAATATTTTATTCCGGGAGATACAGAGACGACGGGTTTATAATATTTGACGGAGAAATACGAGAAATAGAATTGTTTTTCGAAATAGCTAATAGCATTCATAAATTTGTAAAATTTACATTTAAAATTACAACGAAAGAAACCGATTTTTTAGATTTACATATTTTCAAAGGAAATAGATTTGCCGAAACAAATATTTTGGATTTAAAAATCTATTTCAAACCAACAAATTCTTTCTTATACCTTCACCGTGATAGTTGTCACAGCAAACATGTGTTTCGTGGATTCATTAAAGGTGAAACAATACGTTATAAGAGAAATACAAACAACAGTGCCGACCTTAACCACACACTTACAAATTTTAGGGAGAAATTACTCGACCGCGGGTATTGTCAGGCAGAAATTGAAAACAACATGCATTCAGTTCTGTGCAATAACAGATCGGACTTATTGAAACGAAATGATAAACATAACAACAAGAACATTCCTTTAATTATGGGAACACGGTACAATCCACGATTGAGGAGAATTAAAAAAAACTTATTAAAATATTGGAATCTCTTAAATTTCAACGATACGTGTAGACAAATCTTCAATAAAAAACCGATAATAGCCTACAAAAAAACATAAAAATATCGGTGAAATGTTAACAAGTGCAAGAATAAAATAATAAAGATATCTAGGAGGACCCCTGACGAGAGCAGACCTAGAATATCTTTAATATAAATTAAAGCTTATGTCAAAAACCATCCCTTCAAATTGTTCTTAAACTGCCGAAACACTAAATTAGTGTCGGGTCCAACAAACAATAGGGATGCGTGGATGTTAAGTGTCATTAATGCACATAAAAACATTTCAGTAGTGTAATCCTTTTTTCAGGAGGATTTGTATTTACAAACAATACTTTTCTGGATGATTTTCTCAAAGGAATTTGAAGGAGCAAATACACAGCCTCTTGGGCACCTATTTCAACATGTGTTAAAAATTTATTACCTAAATGCCTAATTTGATTTTTCAAGTCATAGTTACTTTCTTTTGCTTCTTTTGCTGCTCTGTACATTAGATTTGATAAACCTCTTTGTCCCTTTGAGATGTATGAAACAATGTATGCTGCACATGAATATGCATTCAACACAAACTGGACATCAATATTGGCTGACCAGCATTTTAGCATAGTAGGGTTATATGAATTAATTCTTATTTCTGATGGTTCTCTTTTCAAAAACACAGTTTCTTTTTTAAGTGATGACCTAATTGCATTGATGTAACTGCATTCAGTCATATTCAAATCATGAATAAATTCATTGAAGGTCAAAGTGGTGTCACTACCTGTTTTCAATTCATCTAACTTGTGAATGATTTTTTCATAATTCTTTTTATTACCATTATCTGATTCCTTTGTCACTAACTCTTGTTTGAAAGGCAACAGTATCATGGTTCTAGGCATTGGAGGGATAGGAAAATTGAAGCGACATACAGGATTTCCCCTTTTTCTACAAGTCTTGGCATGTCTGTGCATTTGATATGCTATTAAATCTGACATTTCGGAATCATGTTTACAAACAATATGCCTATCAATAAACTGAGCTAATGTTTCAAGATCATTTTTAGCAAGGTTTGGTGCATCTTTTACCCACACCAGCATGTGAATATGAGGTGAACCACGTTGCTGAAACTCTGTCCTATAGAAATAGTCTAATATTCTGTCTAATGGTTCAATTGATTTCTTTGTTAAAACTTCATGAATGAACTTTTGTACTCTGTAATCAAAATATCTTGCACAAGTGACAGGATCACTTTTGATAAGACGACACTTTTCCTGCCAGGACATTTGACTGATATGATTTGATGTGTATTCTGTTTTATCAACCAACCTTCCAAGTATTTGCAGTAAGTTTTCCCACCTTGTTTCAGCAGCAGATAGAGAAACAAAAAATGTTGGAATCCCTAACTGTCGAATTAATGCAAACAAATCTTTTTTGGCTGCTTCCCAGTATGCAGGAGAACCCCTTAAATTTCTCAATACCTGAAAACCTTCATTGTGCCTGACAAGATTATCAACAGCACCTGGAGCAAGAATGTCTTGAACTGTTACTTTTTTACCTGCAAGTTTGCACTTTCGAATTGCTAATTGAATCTTATCTTTCAGATATTTGATTTGTAACTTTTTCAGTTTGAAAAAGATATTTGGAATAGACATTGCAACTCTTCTGTCAATATTTCTAAGTTCCCATTTAACTATTGTGCTATAATGAACTGGCACTTCTCGTTCATTATTTGCAATTCTTTGCTCACCACAGTAAATAGTTGGAAAAGAAACAAATTCACTATTAAAATCTTGAAACAGTCCTAAGGGAACATTTCCTTCACAAGGTGCTAAGGACAATGTACTACTGAACTCTCTAAAATCTACAGATTGTAATAGGGTGTCAAGATTCCCAGTTTGACGTCTTTCCAAAACATTACCTTCATTCCAACTATCACTACCAGAACTGTTGGAACCTTCATCTTCTGTTTTTTCTGGTGGTGTCTGATGTTCAAGATTTTGAGTATCAGTGTGTTCATTGAGGTTATCAAGAGAAGTGTCAATACACCAATTTTCATCTAACTGGATACCTTCAGATTTAAAAAGGGGTTTTTCAACCAAATACTTGACAGCACTGAGCACTTTGTTTGGTCTTACCATTTCACTGACAACACAATGTTTATATGAAAGCTTTAGCTTTAATTTCACATGAATGGTCTCACTTTCACTTAACACACGAGGCAACTTCTTCACAGTTTTTGAGATATCTGCTGGGACATTGACAACATTACCTTTCATACAATACTGACCACCTCTTGGTTGTTCACGAATGGCCATAAATGGGATTCTAGGAGAAATAAGACGTTCCTCTAATTCAGTCAAGTTGACTAACTCATTTGGGACAGAAGGAAATGTCATGCTATTACCTACTGAACACTCTGGTACTTTGTTCTTTTCCATATGTTTTTTACAAGTTTTACATATCCATTCAGTGTTTCTGTAGGAGATAATCCCAACTAAGCATTTCCTTTTCAATTCTGGATTTGATTTCAAGCAACTTGCTTTGACAACACTTTCCCGAAACCAAGTTTGGCTATATGATGTACAGACATAAACAGGACCTTCATTTACAATATTATGAAATTTCTCAACAATCTCAGTCAATGACACCGAAACAGGTGTAGTATCTTCAACATGTTCACCTTCCATAGAAGTACTACTCACTTTTTGAATGTGAACACTATCTGATATTTTGCGCCTCTTCGTATCAATAGCAAGATATGTTTGTTCACCTTTTTTCCTTTTGTTTTGTTGTACTCTTTCAACATAAGTTTCATTACATGTACTATGTGCATGTTGCTACATACCTACTATGCAGCTTTACCAGGATTGCTACATGTTCCTGACTTTCTGCTACGTTTAAGAAAAATTATCTGCAAATCAAAACGCAATTCTTCTAATGGAGACTGTGTCAATGATAATGCAAGATCACGAATAAACTGACAAAGACATTGTAAACCCTTGAATTTGGAAACATGGCATGTTCCATCATGCGAACATAGGCCTTCACTACACCTACTGTGAGGGTCAAAAACAATAAAGTCTTCATCAACCTTAGACAATGCAATAGAAGCATCACAAAATGTCATAATACAGCTCTTTTTACTATTTGTTGAATTAAAGACTAAGTTTAGTGCAAACTCTAAAGACATGTGTAAATCATTCACATAGTATCGACCTTCCCGCAGAGAACCTGCAAGTTCTTTCACATGGGAACCTTGACTCAACAAGAAAACACCAGAGTCTTCAATCGAAAATGACCTAGGCAAATCAGATACTAACAAATAATCGAATCCTGTGTTTTTCTTCTCTTTTATTTGTTGATACATATCATCCCCAAACATTAAAATTTGATGCAAATCATCTTTTAACCAAGTATTTAAGGGTTTAAGTTGGAGCCATGCTAGAAAAACCAAACAATTTGGAACACATTTACGACCTACAGAGTTTGCAGAAAATATCAAATGTCCTTGATGGAAGTCACCACGTAGCAAGGCCATCTTAATATGAGTCTATTCAAACATGTGTAATGTTACACAAATAAATGTATAGAATTAGTAAGGCTTTACTAAAATCTGACCACAAGCTTATTCTGTTGTATAATAATTCATGTTTCATTCATTTCATTCATTCTGAGTACTTCAGTAATATAAAAGTTGTATAGAAGATAAGATACATATATCACCATCACATCTAACTTCCCATTCTTTCTAAGACTGCTAGCTATATTTTCAATTCAATTTCCAAGACCATCTGTTGTATACAAGATAAGATACATTTGTACATATATCACCATCACATCTAACATTCTTTCTAAGACTGCTAGCTATATATTTCAGTTCAACTTCCAAGACCATCTACATGTAGCTAAATTTCATTCCAAGTCAAAATGTCTTTGTCAACATATGTTAACATGTCTGTAACATATGGGCCCTTATATAAATTATTGTATGTTTAACAAACCAAGCCTGTACATACATGTACAAAGTATAAAATTAAAAGTACAACAAAGATTAAAAGGAAAATAAGGAGTCTAGGCTGTAAATGATTAAATGAAATTATGTACTAAAAACAGCTATAGAAATTTGCTAATTTGTACTCTATATATATCTATATATTTTTGAAATTGGAATTTGCAGGTCCTAATCGAGAAATTTTAAAATTTTAATTAAGATACACAGGTATCTATTCTGAAAAATTTCAAAACCTTTACAGGCACCAACAGATTTTTACATTCCAACAGCTGTTAGACATGTGCTTATTTCTTTTAACTCTAAATTGTTGCTATATTAAAAATGATAAAATAAGGAATAGTCACCTTAGTTCTTAAACTAATCACAAATGAAGGGATACATGTAGTTTCTAAGTTTTTAAAAGGTTATATCTTGGATACTCATTTTAATATACATGTATTATTATATAGCAATATATTTTGGATACTGAAACAAACAAAAAAAATTATGTTAACAGTATGTGAAGCACTAAAAATTTTGAAATATAAGAATGAATACTGTTGATTTAAAGACTGCAAAAATAGGAGGGGGAATGTTGCTGTGTGACTTAACTACATATACAAAAGCAAATTATAATTATATTAAATTATTCAGTATCAAAATACTTACCTGTCCTATAGAAGCCTTTGTCTGTAATTAATGCTGAAAACAAAGTAAATGGCAGTGAAAAAAATTATAAATCTTTCAATATTTATCAATATACAAATGTACATTAATATACATGTAGTGATGTACATGTGTACATGTACTTCAGTGTATACTGGCAGGCGTAAATTAAATTGTTTGCATATTTCACTACCGGTTTCATCCTTCCAACAACTTTGACTGATTTATGGGCAATATGTCGTGTGTCACTGGCAAAGCAGGACATGCTTACCCTTCCAAAGCATCTGATGAACTCAAATTGAGAAGTTAATTATTACGTGGTCTAACCTCTACATCAAGATGTGAAAGGGTGCGGACTAAACAAGATCTTTTTGAAAGTGATAACCCCGCTTACTGTATAAAAACGCACATTTTCCACAAGTTTTAATTAAATTAGAATAAAATAAATATGCTTATTTTTTAAAAATTGGGAAAGACTTCCTTTTGAACCCCCTTGGTTGACGGAATAAGCGTTATACATGTAGAAAGGGGGTTCAAAATGAAGTCTTGCCAAAAATTGTTTCGTCCTAAAATGTATACACTATAACAAGATAGTTGTTCTGACATAGAACTTTTGCGGTTACCCTGAACAAAACTTGTGCATGGTCATACTTGATTGCGGACGAAATGAAAAGAAGTTAAATAGAAGACAAAAATACCATAATCGAAGCCTATATTGGTTTTTGCCATGTAGGAAATTTTGCGAGTGCCGTGGTAGGTGTGAAATACCACTCCAACCCCGGTAACGTTAATAAGAAGAATGCATCCCTTTATTTTATGCTTGTTTGAGTCGGCACCTTCTTGAATTTACTTGTTTGTAAAAATTTTGTTGACAGAGTATTTCTGTACGTGGAAATTGCATCATTGGTTCACTTATAGTTGGAGCTTCTGCGTGGAAGCATATTGGTGATACGATTATAACGGTATTATAAGCTGAATATATTAAGTAAAAGCACTGGAGGTATGAAGCCGCCTAGACTGACATACTTTGTGCAGGGTAAATGAAAAAACGTGAACATATTTTTCTATGGAGTAAACAGAATTCATACTATAACTAGAGGCTCAGGTGAGCCTGTATCGCTCGCTTGACTTTAAAAATTAGCCCACTTAATTCTACTGAATACCTATTACTGTTCAAATCTAAAGAATAGTGTACTTGATACCGAGTTAATAGAAGCAAAATATGTGTAATTTGCAGTACCACTTCCGGCATCAAGCGTCTTGTTTGCATGACAGTTCACACCCTTCTTGAATCTACATGTGAAGTCCATACCCTTCCATCATGTCCATATTCTATCTTATAGGTTAGACCCCGTGATTATAGCAGTAAACAGATGATTGATTACTATGCGAACATCTTCATTAAAAAACAGAAAATTCTGAATATCTTTCGAATGCTAAAATATAATTAAAAACCTCAAATTAGTTTTGTGTAAAAATATGCTACCATTTTCAAAAATATTATTTTAATACCCGTAGCTACTATGTACATTAAGACTGTACACAGTATGAAATATGCAGTTTATACATTTTTTACAGGTAAATTTTGATATCTAATGACACTGTTTTTTCTTCACAGAAAAAAGGGATGGCCGTCATCTCTCTAGCCATTGGAGAGATAATAAAAGAATTAAACAATTAGTCACTGTCATCTGAATGTTTTACTGATGGGATATAGTTAAAATTGGCCTCAATTTTTTGCTGAAAAATGTCAATTTTCTGTACATGTATGGAGGTTTAACCACAAATGCAACACTTTCAATTCCCAATTTTTCTGAATGGTAGTTTGATTCTGAATAACTTTGTGGTTGATCATTTTTCTCTACTTTGTGTTGTTTTCAAATACATGTAATTCAGAATTTTCCATTTTCTAATTGGAAAGTTCGCACAGTAGTACAGTCAGTGTCACTAGGATTCTGTGCACAATTTTTTTCAATTATTTACTGTAAATTTGTTTTGCCCATTGTTAATTGTCTGTACGCACCCCTTCACCCATTTCCCGACTAAGAAAGTATAAGTGCCCTCTAAATACTGACACAGACTGTAAGTTACCACAACCAAAACAAAAACAAAACAATAATCATAATTATGAAAAACACAACTCTTGTACATTACCTTGCACTCACCAATCTAGAAAGGATGCACTTGCCACAGAGAACGAATACAAAAAATATGCACATAATAATTATAACAAAACTAAAAACGATGTTCCCTGAGCAAGTGCAAGTACAAATCATAATTCTGGAAAAAAGTGAAAGAGTTAAAATTAGTGTTATCCCGATGATTGATTTTAATCGAATATCAGTCGATTGTAGGCATATTCTTCACATTTCTAATTAATTGGAGATTTCATTTCCTTTAACTGCTGATATCACCAAAATGAGTATGATGTGAAGTATCCTAAATCTGGACCTTCATTCAAAATTTCAACAGTCATTCAAGCAGAAAATATAGGTCAAACCTGCCCTTTTCCCCAACTGAATCTGCATTATTCCCCAAGACACACCTTCTGACCAAATACCATTGATGTATACAAAACAACCAAATTCATTCATAATGTGGGTCAAACTGGCTGTACCCCATCTGAACCTGCATTGCTCACCAAGACAAATCTTGTGACCATATACCATTGATGTATGATGTATAGTATTCTAGATCTAGACCTTAACGCAAAACATAACCAAAGTTATTTAAGCATAAAATGTAGGTCAAACCTGCCTTATTCCAAGCGTCACCTGTATTACTTAAGTAGAACTGAGAGTATAGCTCAATAAAATATACCTCCCGCTCCCACAACCTCCCCTCCCACTTTTCGTGAAAGTAGAAGTTAAATTATCTGCCCTTCCAAATTTTGGACAGCAACCATATTCCTTCATGCACATCTGCAGGTAGTGTACTACAAATGTATTAAGTTTCATTAAAATCCAATTAGCCGTTTTGGAGGAGTTGCGCTTACAAGGTACATGCCCCCCCTTTTCGTGAAAGTATAAGTTGAATTTCTGAACATTTTTGCCATTACATTTTATCAGCCATCTATCAAAGTTTTGGAGAATTAGTCTAAAACCGTAACAAAATAACAAATCAGGGGCAATAACTCATATAAATAGTAGTTGGAAGACTTTGGTCTATTTGAATGAAATGTAGCCCTTAACATGCTCAACATTTTTGCCATTATATTTTCAGCCATCTATTACAGTTTTCGAGATATTAGTCAAAAACATAACAAAATAACGAATCAGGGGCAATAACTCTTATAAAGTCGTTGGATGACTTTGGTCTAATTATCCAAAATGTAACCCTTGACATGCTGAACATTTTTGCCTTTATATTTTATCGGCCATCTATCACGGTTTTCCAGATATTAGTCTTAAACCTTAACAAAATAATGAATCAGGGGCATGAACTCTTATAAACAGTCGTTGGATGACTTTGGTCTAATTGAATGAAATGAAGCCCTTGACATGCTCAACATTTGGATAAAGCCCACCTTCTAAATATGACAGCTGACCGTCAATTTGCACTTCTTTTAAATTGGGAGACTTAATAATAAAAGCGCAAGCATGAATTATGACTTCTTTTTACAATACATACCCATAGTCATCTTAATTTTTTTTTTAAATCAAAACACAACAATGTTTAATACAATTGGAAAATCGTCCAAAAAATAGAATTTGCTCGTTCTGTCCTCATTTTTGACCCCACAATTTTGGCAGATCTCCCTTTTTTTTGCTTTCAAAAAATTATCTTTCTTGTTCCTTCAAATAGTTGTTTTAATGTCAAAGTTGAAAACGGCAGCAAACTCTAATCGACCCGCCATACTGTTGACAAATTCGCAACACGTGACCCGGATCTTGCTCCAGTTTTAGAGCATCTCACAAATCATTTTTACTACACGTGTTCAAAGTTTGTTGACATTCGTCTTATTAGAAAATATATTACATAACCTTTTAATATCTAATAAGGGGATTTGTTTTCTAAAAATATAATCATTTCATTTAAATATTTCAAATTTATTCCTGAGAAACGTGAATACACAAGTCCATTCCGAACTTGTTTCGTATTTCTTTTCGAAAGATAACTTCCAGGTAGAAAAAAATCAATAAAATATATATTTTAAAATCATTCTCATTACAACTATTTAATACAGTAAATGGTTGAAGTGGTTAAGAATGACGAAATGAACACTCGATGAGGACTGAAAGTAAGGCCAAAAAAAAATATGTCTGCTTCGGGTTTCCCGACCGACCCTAATACATTTTTTCTCCAAAATTAACAAAATCGGTAATTTCCGCCAATTTCTGGTATAATACGGATCATTTCCGGTAAAACCGAAAGTACGTTTAAAACCAAGTCACAATAGCGTTTGAATAGGAGACTGATTTATATCACGTAAATCCAAGCGTATTACTGATGATGAGAACAATGGAAGCCACGAGTATCGTGGCACTAAAATATAATAAATGCTGTCACCAAGAAAGCGAATCTCTCGTGTCAGCGCTTCCAAATAGACTGATTGTACTTACGGAGCTTTTTAAGCTCTATCATGAAGAAGTTGACAGAAAAACATTTACAATAACTGTTAAGTGCAGATTTAAAGTGATTGTACATGAAATAATTAGATTTTTTTGTGCAGGTTCAATTACAACTTAAACAGATCATATTCAAGAGCCTTTTATCCCCCAGTCTTTGTCCAGTGTCAGACTGATAGTTTTAGACTGATAGTTTTTAACAACTAAACATTAAAAGCCTTAAGGAGGTTTGAATTTTGAAGTCCAAAACACAAAACCAGACAAAATTATTAGACATAGAAGACACATAGAACAACACTATGAAGAAACACATATTACAATCAGCAACATGAACTTGCATCAGTTATAGAGTGAACTCAGCTGCTCAAGACAGGGTAGCGGTTTCTGCTTGTTGCCACTTATTTTACGGTACCAGACATACATTTGTACATCTATAACTTACTGGTCAGACATTCTTCATACTCAAGGTTTAATAAAACAAATGAATGAAACATTTTGATAACACTTTATTCATATATATATATGCATTTTTCATTTTGTCTTTCAAAAAATACATCAATGAACAGAGAAATTTGTAACTTTTTAAAATATATTTGCAGGTAACATTTTAAAATACAGTGTACTTATATTTGGTTCAAAATTCCTACAAAAAGTAAGTGTATTGTAATAAAAGACATGATTAAAAGGTGTGTATGTTAAAAATTAAACTTTCTACTTAAAACCATACACTTTCATGACTTAAACATGATGCTATTTTACAAATATAGGCTCAACGTTAGTCGAGAAAAAATAAAATGAAAAAAAAATAAAATGAAAATGCCTACCTACCTACCCCATTTTTGGGAGCAATGTAACCCTAAACAGACATTTTTTTTTTGGCCTAATTAACTAAAAATATGAAAATTACGGACTGTCACCAGCCGGTCACAATAATACGGACAATCTTGGTTGTAAATTAAATTGAATTTCCCTCGCTGTCGCACTTCTGTATCTTTTCATATTCATACGCTGGAGTTTGCTCGACTCAAAACGGTTTTCTCTGACACCCATTTGTTATTCGATAGAATTATCTTTCTATATATGTTATTATTCACTGAATAACTGCATGCAACCGTATGCATTTCACCTTGATTTAAAATTGTATTGAGTTCATAGGAACTATTTGCAGATTGAGGGTACTTTGCCTCAACAGATCATCGTGTCAACAATACTCAAGCACGGTCAGTTTTTATCAAAACTACCAGAGCTGGACTAATAAAAAAATCCTTAGAATTTATAATGTTAATTCAAAAAAGAAGTCACAATGATAATGGCACTGACAAAAAGGTTACAAAGAGAATATGACACCACAAAAACAAATGAAGTTGAAAAGACATCACAAAAAAAAACATTGGAAAGACGTCGCCAAACGGACGTTGAAGAGACATCACTTAAAGGACGTTGAAAAGACGTCACAAAAAAGATGTCATTTCATCTTTCAAATTCAACGTAAAAAAGACGTCATTGTAACGTCCCATAAAGACGTCTTCTCAACGTAAAAACAACCAAATTTGCCAGCTGTGAACGTTATTTCAATGTTGAAAACAACATTGTGTGCCTGCTGGGTATGCCCCGCCCCTAAAATTAATAAATAAGTATATTGAGAAACAACTCTATAATAGATAGCAAGGAAAATAAATGGAAATGTGAGCTGTCATAAGGTGCATAAAACGACTTAAATGTATACAATATACTAGTCGAACAGAACCAACTATGAAATTGTTAAAAATAAAAACAACCATCAAACTAAAAAGTTAAAAATTACCCAACGTTTCGAGCAATATGGTATTGATCATGAGCATGTGAAAAATAAAAAGGCTCCTTGAAACCCAGAACATGACTGAGTCCGTACATGATCTACGCACTAAAAAGAAAGAATTAAACTTGAAAGCTGCACATATGTCAGCAAATCCATTTAATATGGAGATTAAAAATACTTTTTGTCTCGCCTGCGACGAAAGTCGCTGGAAGCGAGACATAGGTATAGCAATCCGGCGGCGACGGCGAAGGCGACGGCGACGGCGACGGCGTTAACTTTTTGTAAAACCTTAATAACTTTTAAAGTATAATACTTACAATGTTCATCTTTGGTCCACAGGTGCATGAAGTGATGACCTTTTCAGCAGCACATTTTTAGATGACCTTGACCTTTTTTTCATGGTTCAATACCCACATAAACATTGCGACATAGTTTTACATTCAAATCCTTTTCTCAGAAACTATAATACCTAGAGTTATTATATTTGGTCTACAGTGAGATCTATATGGGTACATGCCAGTCTGACACCTGTCATTTGTCCTTGACCTCAATTGCACGGTTCAGTGAACTTCGAAAATCTGCGACATAGTTTTACATTCAAGTCCCTTTCTTAGTAACTGTAATGTTTAGAGTCATCATATTTGGTATATAGTAAGATCTATATGGGTACATGGGAGTCTGACACCTGTCATGTGTCCTTGACCTCAATTTCACAGCTCAGTGACTTTGTCAATTTTTTCTTCTAAAGTCCATTTTTCTGCAACTACAATGAATAGACTCATCATACATGGCTTATAGCAAGATCTGTATGGGTACATGCCAGTCTGACACCTTTCATGTGCCCTTGACCTCAATTTCATGGTTCAGTGACTTTGTCAATTTTTTCCTCAAAAGTTTATATTTCAGCAAGTGCAATGACTAGATTCATCAGATATGGTCTATAGCTAGATCTATATGGGTACATGCCAGTCTGACACCTGTCATGTGTCCTTGACCTCAATTTCATGGTTCAGTGACTTTGTCAATTTTTTTCTTTAAAGTCTATTTTACAGCAACTACAATGAATAGACTCATCATACATGGCTTATAGCAAGATCTGTATGGGTACATGCCAGTCTGACACCTTTCATGTGCCCTTGACCTCAATTTCATGGTTCAGTGACTTTGTCAATTTTTTTCTTTTACAGTCCATTTTTCAGCAACTGCAATATCTAGACTCGCCATATATATAAGAACTTGCCCACCTCATATTTTCAGATTGATCACTAATGTTTTAATTAGGGGATAGACAAACAGGAAGGGGGGGGGGGGGGAGAAGTATAACTTTGTGTATAAAGTTCCATCTAGTTTTTTCTCTTCGAATGGCATACCTAAGATAATTGATACAAAACTTACATGATTATGTATATAATCTATTTGAGAAAAAGTATTTTGTTGATCATAAAACCAAAGATCTTGTTTATTAAATTTCACACATAAATAATTTCACAACCCTCAATAGCCCCTGGCAAAATTGTGAGAACTACTAAAACATATCAAAACTATTGATCTATTGATTCATGACTTTGTAAATAAGTCTGTAATGTAATGTTAATTTTTGTGTGGATGTCCTTTCAATAAGAATATTTGGATTGATATAAATATAAAAAGGATAAGTATATATTTAAACTTTGTTTCAAAATTGTTATATTTGTTGACACAAAATTTTATATAAATATGGGTGGTTCTGAAATTTAAAATTAGCATACAAAAAAGCCATTGATTTATCACTTGAATGCCGGTTCTCGAAGAATTGACATAAAATGAGCGATGGTGCGCGCAGTATGGTGCAATCATCAAAATTTTGAGACAATTTATTTATCTTTTGGTGGTTTGCACGAAATACTTAAAATGCACAGTTTGATGATCCATAGAAAAATTATTGATTGATTAGTTATTGTTATCCCCTCGCCCAACTGAGTTGTGGAGGGTATATAGTATCTCGCCCGTCCGAGTGTCTGTCTGTCAGTCCGTCCGTCCGTCCGTCCAAGTGTCTGTCCGTTTGTCCCACCTCAGGTTAAAGTTTGCATTATCTAAGATACTACATGTGCTACATCAATCATCTTTGGTCAGTAGATCCGTCTTGGAGAGTGATGCTGCTTCAAATGATAATTGGATCACTCTGCCCTACATTTTCTGCTTGAATGACTCAGGTTAAAGTTTGTGTAAAGGTTCATATCTAAAATACTACATGTGGTACATCAATCATCTTTGGTCAGTAGATGCGTCTTGGAGAGTGATGCTGCTTCAGATGATAATTTGGTCACTCTGACCTACATTTTCTGCTTGAATGACTCAGGTTAAAGTTTGTGTTAAAGTTAATATTTAAGAAACTACATGTGGTACATCAATCATCTTTGGTCAGCAGATGCGTCTTGGAGAGTGATGCTGCTTCAGATGATAATTGGGTCACTCTGACCTACATTTTACACTTGACTTACTTTGGTTAAAGTTAACATTTTCATATCTGAGATACCACTTCTTACACTTCAATGATCTAAGTAATAGTACCATTGAGATTCATACAGCTTTAGATGATATTCGGGTTATTCTGACCATACTTGAACAACGGACGAGGGGATTAGCTGTCATTTGCGACTGCTCCCATTTCTGGTTTAACGTCCAGCGAGCAGTATTTCAGCCATATTCAAGACGAGAATATGTTATAATCAAATCAAAATTTGAAGGATGAAAAGGTGACTGTCCCACTGGATGCCACTGGAAAAGGAGAGATGTGGGTAGGGGCGAGAAATTTTACTCTCCATACAGCTCTTACCTATATTTTATACTTGACTGACTTTGGTTAAAGTTTACATTAATATTAATATCTGAGACACTACATGTTACACATCAGTGAGATTTTAGATGGTATTATGGTGATTTTGAACGTACCTGAAGAACGGGAGAGGGGATAAGCTGTCATTTTTTTTTCTTTTTACAGATATGTATTGCTGTTGTTTATGTGGAAAAACTTACAAGACCGAATGTGGTTATGCAAATCATACATGTCTTATTTGTAAAATGTGCAATCAGATCTTTTCAAGCAAGGTTAATTTACAGCAACACAAATGTAAACAACAAGAATGTGGAAAAAAAAGTTTGATCTGCTATGATTGCAAGAAGGAATATTCAACTGAAAATAGACTAAAGACTCATAAATGCACTTACTGTAATATTTGCTGTATTGTGTATTCCTCATACATAAGATTTCAACGACATTACTGCAAGGAAACAAATACGAGCAGGAAAACGAAAACAAAAAACTCAAAGATAGGAGAAAAAATAAATTCTGTTACAAACAAACAGTTTCCATGTAACAATGACACACAACAGATAGAGAGTTTTGATGAGAATTACAAACATACAGCAGAACAAGTAAAGACAAACAGTAATAAGTCTGAGATATCAAGAAACACCACTGCTGCAAAGCTTAAAACAAATGCCAAGAAAGAAGATACAATTGATGATGTGATTCAGGGAGATGTTGAGAATGAAGTATTTGGCTTTAAACCTGTTGATTTGACATGGCAGATGAACAAAAGTCCAAATATACATCTAACAGTGCAGCAAGCTTCATATCCCCTTTATATTACAGAATGTACTGACATTGGTACTCCAACAGATATAAAGAAAATCATGGGTGATGGAAACTGCTTCTTTCGGGCGATATCATATGTATTGACTGGAACTGAGATACAACATGAAAAAATCAGAGAAGCTATTGTGGTCAACTTACACAACTTAAACACAGATTTAGAAACCATTTTACCTCCTGGCCAGACGTACGATAACTACATTTTACAAAATGAAATGCAAAAACTAGGAACATGGGCAACAGAAGTGGAGATATTTACGACTGCTAATTTACTGAAAACAGATATTTATACATATTCACCATACCTTAACAGATTTAAATGGGTAAAGTTTGCTGCCGATTATATTAAGCCCAATATTATTCCAAATGAGAGATCAATATACCTGAAACATACAAATGGTGACCACTATGATGTTGTACTGTCAACTTCGAATGTAAACAGATCTTTACCTGCTTCAATCGCAAAAAAGGAAAACAAGAACTTGCCATGTGATGAAAGTCTACATAAAGATAGAAATAAAATAGAAAAGAGACAGTTATATATGAAAGCATATATGCAAAAGAAGAGATCAAATGCTGAATATAAAAAGAAAGAGCAGGATTTCAACAGGATAAGGAGAAGTGATACAGATTTTAAGAAATTTGAAAAAGATTTGAATAGAAAGAGGAGATCAGACCCTAACTATGTAGAATACGAGAAAAATATAAATAAGAAAAGGAGGACAGATCCAAAGTTTGTGGATTTTGAGGAGAAATTAAATAGAAAGAGGAGATCAGACCCTAACTATGTAGAATACGAGAAAAATATGAATAAAGAGAGGAGGACAGATCCAAAGTTTGTGGATTTTGAGGAGAAATTAAATAGAAAGAGGAGATCAGACCCTAACTATGTAGAATACGAGAAAAAAATAAATAAGGAAAGGAGGACAGATCCAAAGTTTGTGGATTTTGAGGAGAAATTAAATAGAAAGAGGAGATCAGACCCTAACTATGTAGAATACGAGAAAAATATGAATAAAGAGAGGAGGACAGATCCAAAGTTTGTTGAATTTGAGAAGAAATTAAATAGAAAGAGGAGATCAGACCCTAACTATGTAGAATACGAGAAAAATATGAATAAAGAGAGGAGGACAGATCCAAAGTTTGTGGATTTTGAGAAAGAATTAAATAAGAAAAGGAGGACAGATCCAAAGTTTGTTGAATTTGAACATGAGTTAGACAGAAAGAAAGGGAGTTATTCCGCTAAAGCCAATGATATTCAGCAATTAATAGCTTCCTTTAAGAAAGATGTATCATCAGCATGTACTTATGTCTGCACATCATGTAATCAGCTCTGGTTTAAAGAATCTGTGGTGACTGTTGATAGAATAAAAGATGTAAAGGAACCACTGTATTCGCAGTGTGTACAGAATAAACCAAGTTTGGATGGAGTGGAATATATTTGCAACACTTGCTTTACATCAGTGAAAAAGGGAAAGCTACCAAGACTTGCTATACATAATAAACTTGGTTTTCCAAACAAACCAGATATTTTAGACCTCAATTCATTAGAAGAAAGACTAGTAGCACCAGTGTCAACATTCTTTCAGATGCGTGAATTACCAAGTGGAGGACAACTAGGTATTCAAGGAAATATCGTTAATGTTCCATCTGATAACCTTTCAACAGTTAAAACACTGCCCAGACATCTACCAGAATCACAAACTATTCCAGTCAAATTAAAGAGGAGACTAAGATACAAGTCACATGTATTATTTCAAAATGTAAGACCACAGAAATGTATAGCTGCAACAAAATACCTTTTAACCAAACCATTATTTATGGAAAATGTACCAGAGGGTCTTGACGATACCTGGCTGACAGAACATGTTCAAAAACTGAAAGACACTAGCTGGGATGCTTTTATTAAAAAAGATGAACCAAAAAATGAACAGGAAGAAATTCAAAATAGTGGGAAAATGCTAGAAATAACAACAAAAGATGAAGCTGATGATAAATGTGATGAGAATGATGACTGGTCCGAACATGAAAATGATGATGATATCGACAAACAACAAGAATGTGATGGTGTATATGATACTATGCTTTATCCTGAAAATGTCGACAGTCAAAGACAGATTTTATCCTTTGCACCTAGTGAAGGTAATATACCTGTAAGTTCACTTGGAGAAGCCATTGAAGAATTATCATTTCCATCGATATTTTGTGGTGAAAAGCGACCAACAAATAAAGAACGAACAGTAGCTGTCAGATATAGTGACATTTGTAAATCAGAACTACGTCAGGCTGACCGAAGAGCTGCACAAAATGTAACAAATATATTTTTCAAAGCTAAAAAAATCCAAATGAAACAGATTCAGGATAAAGTTTGGTTATCACTGCGTAGAGTCAAAACTAAAGGAAAGACAATTACGGCAAAGGATTTAAAAGATGAAAACACTGTTGATAATTTAGTAAAATTGGATGATGGATATAAAATTTTCAGAACATTGAGAGGATCACCACCATATTGGGAATCGGCAAAAAAAGATCTATTTGCTATGGTTCGCCAGTTGGGACTACCAACTTGGTTTCTTTCATTGTCAGCAGCAGAAACTAGATGGAAACCACTTTTACAATCACTTGGCAAGATTACAGATAATACAATTTATACTGAAGAAGAAATAAATAGCATGACATGGCATAACAAGTGTAGACTTATTAGATCCGACCCAGTTACCACAGCAAGATATTTTGATTACAGAGTGCAGAAATTTTTCCATTCATTTTTGAACTCTCCACTCATGCCATTGGGAAAAATAAAAGAATTCTTTTACAGAATAGAATTCCAGCAACGAGGCTCTCCACATGTCCATTCAGTTCTATGGGTTGACAATGCACCTATTCTGGATGTAAATGAAAACAAGGATATAGAAGATTTTATATCTAAATATATTTCAACAGATAGAAAGAAACCAAGAGACGACACACAACAAGATCTTGTTAAACTCCAGATTCACAGACATACCCATACATGTAGAAAAAAGAAAGTGAAAGCCTGTCGTTTCAACTTCCCACAGCTACCCATGAGTAAAACTGAAATTTTAGATCCTCTTCCACCAGACTTAACACCAGCTGAAGTACTTATACATAAGAAGCACTATGAAATGATTCAGAAAGAGTTGTCACAACAGACTACAATTGATTTAGGCTTTACTGAATTTTTACAGACACTCAAGATGACAAATAAGGATTACATACTAGCTATAAGATCATCATTAAAGGAGACAAAAATTTTCTTGAAAAGAGATCCAAATAGTATAAGAGTTAATGGATACAATGACACTGTACTACAAGCATGGACGGCTAACATGGATATTCAGTTTATTACTAATGCTTATGCCTGTTTGATGTACATTGTAAACTATGTCAGTAAAGGCCAGAGAGGAATGAGCAATCTCCTGAGAAGAGCTTGTGAAGAAGCTAGGAGGGAAAAGAGTGATATAAGACACCAAGTAAGAACAATTGGAAATAAGTTCTTGAAGCATGTAGAAATATCAGCCCAAGAAGCAGTATACATAGTTTTACAAATGAAGCTTAAAAACTCCAGCTGTGGACATATATTTATAAATACATCACCACCAGATGAACGTCCATTCATTATAAAACCACCTGATCAATTAGAAAAACTAGCAGATAACAGCACAGACATCCAATGTAGTAATGTTATCAAGAGATATGCGAAACGACCTAAAAAGGTAGAAAAAATGTGTCTTGCAGATTTTGCAGCATGGTATGACTTGCAAGTAGAAAAGATATCTAATACTAAACCAAGCAGAGATGAAAAGGAAATAAAAGAAACGGATGACGAAGACAATATTGAAGATCTTTACTTCAGTCCAGATGAATATGAACCTGAAGATGACCCCAAGACTTTACAATACAAAAATGGAATAACATTAAGGAGAAGAAAAAAGAAGAAGGTTATAAGATATGTAAGATACTCTAAGAAAAAAGATGCAGAAAATTTCTACAGAGAAGTACTAATGCTTTTTATGCCATGGAGGACAGAGGAAACAATAAAGCGGCCATTCCAGACATATGAAGAGAAATATAATAATGTAAAGGAGGACATAGAAGAAACTAGAAACAAATATGAACATCATTCAGAAGAAATTGAAGCGGCTGAACAGCAGATGGAGAATGAAATTAATGAAGAAGCTTTTGATAACATTGCTCCAGTAACACAACACAGAGAACTTCATGATGAGGATGAACAACAAACAGAACAGTTACAACAAGCAGGAGAAGATGTTTTTACCAACTATGATATTGGTACAGATTTACAGTGTGCTGGAACAGACATGAAAGAAGAACTTTTAAGAAACAGAATGATAGATTCAGACTTCAGAGCCATGGTCAGATCTCTTAACAGAAAGCAGAGGGAGTTCTTTTATCATCTTTTGAAAAAAGCAAAAACCAGTGATGAACAGCTCATGTTATTTCTAACTGGTGGAGCAGGAGTTGGAAAAACAAGAGTTACAAAGTGCATTTATCAAGCCTTAATAAGATACTACAATACAACCGAGGGAGATAATCCAGATCAAAAATCAATACAATTGGCTGCTCCAACTGGAAAAGCTGCATACCATATAAGTGGGGTTACTCTACATGCTGCATTTAATATTCCTGCTTTTCACAAGTTTCAGTACCGCCCTCTTAAGCACGACGTTTTAAACACAATGAGACGTCAGATGGAACATTTAAAGCTGATTGTAATTGATGAAATATCAATGTGTGGGACCAATCTCTTCTGTTTTATCAACCAAAGAATGCAGGAAGTAATGGGTGTGTCTAAACCATTTGGTGGAATAAATGTACTTGCTACTGGAGACCTCTTTCAGTTAAAGCCAGTGATGGATTCTTGGATCTTTAAACAACCTGATGGAAATAATACAGAAGTATTGTCTACAAATATTTGGAAAGAGCATTTTCTACTATTTGAACTTACAGATATAATGAGACAAAAAGAAGACATCACATTTGCACAGACATTAAACAGAATTAGAGAAGGAAATCAAAATGAAGATGATATTAAATTCTTAAAAACAAGAATTATAAAGCCTGACATACCAAACTATCCAATGTTTGCCACTCATTTATTATACCATAATGCCAGAGTAGATGCTTACAACACAGATCTGTATAACAAGTCAAAACAACAAAAGATTGAAGTCAAATGTAGTGATGTAGTCATTGGTGATGTATCAATAGAAACAAAAGAGAAAATCAAGGAAAAAGCCAAAGATTTTGAAATGGGATTATCTAAAACTTGCTGCCTAGCTGTAGGATTGAAAACGGATCTAACAATAAATTTAGATTTGAATGACGGATTGATTAATGGAGCCAGTGGAATTGTAAAGAATATTGAGTTCATGGATAAGAAGCCATATATTCTCTGGATAAAATTTGATAATGACAATGTTGGAAAAAGTCTGAGAGAAGAAATTCACAAAAAGACTAAACAATTCTCTAGATGGACACCTATTAAAAAGGTATGCAGAGAATTTCCAGTAGGAAGGTATAAAAGTGTAAAAATATCAAGAAAGCAGTTTCCATTAAGACTAGCTGCAGCCAAAACAATACACAGAGCTCAAGGAGATACCCTTTCCGAAGTTGTAATAGAACTACCATCAAGGAAAGAATGCCATATGCATTATGTAGCCTTCAGTAGAGCAGAGAAAGCAGAAAATATGCATATAATTGGTAGTGTGTATGAGGATAAAATAGCAGTGTCACCACTCGTAAAAACTGAAATGGAAAGAATGAGAACAGAAAGGAAAGTAGTATTGTCATTTGTTCCATTATATACACTGGAGAATTACAAGATGGTAATATGTTTTCACAACAGTCAGTCCTTACATTTACATATAGAAGATATCAGAGCTGATTACAACTTCAAGGAGGCACACATAAACATGTTTGTAGAATCAAGATTATGTTCAGAAGATAAAGATGAAAATTACAGCATACCAGGATTTCAACTACATCGTAATGATTTCAAACCTGAAAGAACTTCATACGGAATTGCAGCTTATTGTAAAAACTCACTAAATGCAAGGAAAAGCTGTTTGAATAAAGGAAATATCGAGGTTATGTTACTTGATCTTCAATTTCTACAGATTGTCTGCATTTATTCACGTCCTAAAGAACTGCCCTCAAACTTACTGAAAACGTTGCAAATACTATGTACAGAAATATTGGATTACAAGAAGACAATAGTCATTGGAGGAGATTTTAATACCAATATTCATGCAACAAACAATTGTTCAAAGAAATTACTGGATTATATGAAATCTAAAGGGTTAAAACAACAGATTACAGATTTTACAACAGATCAAAGAACAACTTTAGATTTAATATTTACAAACTGCAAAGAAAACTTCAAAAGTGGAACACTAGAATCCTACTACAGCTATCACAAACCAGTATGGATAGCACTTCAATAAAGAGATGACTGTTAAATTTATTCTAATTCATAGGTTGCATATCAATAATCTCTCAATATCCACTCATCTGACCAAGTTGGAAATGAACAGTATTGGAGTCTCTGGTCTTATTTCATCAATACCAAGCGTCATGCAAAAAAGTCATAGTTAGGTTGTGTAACACTATCAGCTATGGCTCCTAATCTATAACAGCAATCATCTGTCTTCAACAATGATAATATCATCAATATCAACAGTCTAGCAATCTCCACTCATCTCATCAACATCAACAGTCTGGCAATCTCCACTCATCTCATCAACATCAACAGTCTGGCAATCTCCACTCATCTCATCAATATCAACAGTCTGGCAATCTCCACTCATCTCATCAACATCAACAGTCTGGCAATCTCCACTCATCTCATCAATATCAACAGTCTGGCAATCTCTACTCGTCTCATCAATATCAACAGTCTGGCAATCTCTACTCATCTCATCAACATCAACAGTCTGGCAATCTCCACTCATCTCATCAATATCAACAGTCTGGCAATCTCCACTCAACTCATCAATATCAACAGTCTGGCAATCTCTACTCGTCTCATCAATATCAACAGTCTGGCAATCTCCACTCATCTCATCAATATCAACAGTCTGGCAATCTCCACTCATCTCATCAATATCAACAGTCTGGCAATCTCTACTCGTCTCATCAATATCAACAGTCTGGCAATCTCCACTCATCTCATCAACATCAACAGTCTGGCAATCTCCATCTCATCAATATCAACAGTCTAGCAATCTCCACTCATCTCATCAATATTAACAGTCTAGCAATCTCCACTCATCTCATCAATATCAACAGTCTGGCAATCTCCACTCATCTCATCAATATCAACAGTCTGGCAATCTCTACTCATCTCATCAATATCAACAGTCTGGCAATCTCCACTCATCTCATCAATATCAACAGTCTGGCAATCTCCACTCATCTCATCAATATCAACAGTCTGGCAATCTCTACTCGTCTCATCAATATCAACAGTCTGGCAATCTCCACTCATCTCATCAACATCAACAGTCTGGCAATCTCCATCTCATCAATATCAACAGTCTAGCAATCTCCACTCATCTCATCAATATCAACAGTCTAGCAATCTCCACTCATCTCATCAATATCAACAGTCTGGCAATCTCCACTCATCTCATCAATATCAACATTCTAGCAATCTCTATTCGTCTCATCAATATCAACAGTGACAATCTCCACCCAACTGACCAAACTGGAAATTAACAGTATAAGAGTCTTTGGTCTTATTTCATCAATACCAAGGATCATGCAGAATAGTCATAGTTTGGTTGTGTAACACTATCAGCTATGGCTCCTAATCTATAACAGCAGTCATCAGTCTTCAACAATGATAATATCATAAATATCCGTAGTCTAGCAATCTCCATCTCATCAATATCAACAGTCTGGCAACCTCCACCTCATCTCATCAACATCAACAGTCTGGTAATCTCCACTCATCTCATCAATATCAGCAGTCTGGCAATCTCCATTTATCTCATCAACATCAACAGTCTGGCAATCTCTACTAATCTCATCAATATCAAAAGTCTGGCAATCTCCTCTCATCTCATCAATATCAACAGTCTGGCAATCTCCATCTCATGTCATCAACATCAACCGTCTGGCAATCTCCAGTCATCGGACCAAGCTGGAAATGAACAGTATTAGAGTCTCTTGTCTAATTTCATCAATACAAAGGATCATGCAGAAAAGTCATAGTTAGGTTGTGTAACACTATCAGCTATGGCTACTAATCTATAACAGCAATCATCAGTCTTTAATAATGGTAATAACATCAAGTCTAGCAATCCCCACTCATCTCATCAACATCAACAGTCTGGTAATCTCCACTCATGTCATCAATATCAACAGTCTGCCTATCTCTATACTCGTCTCATCAATATCAACAGTCTGGCAATATCCACTCATCTCATCAATATCAACAGTCTGGCAATCTCCACTCATCTCATCAATATCAACAGTCTGGCAATCTCTACTCGTCTCATCAATATCAACAGTCTGCCTATCTCTACTCGTCTCATCAATATCAACAGTCTGGCAATCTCTACTCGTCTCATCAATATCAACAGTCTGGCAATCTCCACTCATCTCATCAACATCAACAGTCTGGCAATCTCCATCTCATCAATATCAACAGTCTGGCAACCTCCACCTCATCTCATCAATATCAACAGTCTGGCAATCTCCACTCATCTCATCAACATCAACAGTCTGGCAATCTCCACTCATCTCATCAACATCAACAGTCTGGCAATCTCCACTCATCTCATCAATATCAACAGTCTGGCAATCTCCACTCATCTCATCAACATCAACAGTCTGGCAATCTCCACTCATCTCATCAATATCAACAGTCTGGCAATCTCTACTCGTCTCATCAATATCAACAGTCTGGCAATCTCTACTCATCTCATCAACATCAACAGTCTGGCAATCTCCACTCATCTCATCAATATCAACAGTCTGGCAATCTCCACTCAACTCATCAATATCAACAGTCTGGCAATCTCTACTCGTCTCATCAATATCAACAGTCTGGCAATCTCCACTCATCTCATCAATATCAACAGTCTGGCAATCTCCACTCATCTCATCAATATCAACAGTCTGGCAATCTCTACTCGTCTCATCAATATCAACAGTCTGGCAATCTCCACTCATCTCATCAACATCAACAGTCTGGCAATCTCCATCTCATCAATATCAACAGTCTAGCAATCTCCACTCATCTCATCAATATTAACAGTCTAGCAATCTCCACTCGTCTCATCAATATCAACAGTCTGGCAATCTCCACTCATCTCATCAATATCAACAGTCTGGCAATCTCTACTCATCTCATCAATATCAACAGTCTGGCAATCTCCACTCCTCTCATCAATATCAACAGTCTGGCAATCTCCACTCATCTCATCAATATCAACAGTCTGGCAATCTCTACTCGTCTCATCAATATCAACAGTCTGGCAATCTCCACTCATCTCATCAACATCAACAGTCTGGCAATCTCCATCTCATCAATATCAACAGTCTAGCAATCTCCACTCATCTCATCAATATCAACAGTCTAGCAATCTCCACTCATCTCATCAATATCAACAGTCTATATTTATAGTTTTCATAACGAGCTATGTCTGTATATCGCGAAAAAAAGTGTCTACTAGAGTTAAGTAATTTAAAAATAATGATAAATCAGCCTTTGGCGAAAGTTTATCATTATAATTGTTAATTAAATAACAAGAGTAGATATGAGCGTTTTACAGTTATTACGAGTCATTAAAACTATTTCTCTTATGATTTTTGTTCATTTGCATTTTTTTTCTAGCCGGGTAAACAACAAATGCTACGACTAAGTTTCCTGTATCAAAAAGTTGTGATGGTTGTGTCATTTTATCATTTCTTATAAAGCAATAGCCATGACTATGATTTAAATTTAATATTGCACATCAAATTGTTAAAAATTCAAAATTGATTATTAATACTACATAAGTAGTAAAGACAATTTTTCACAACAATATGACTAATAAGGTGAACATATTGTCTAAAGGCAAATTTGTAAACAATATTATGAGATAATCCTTTACTTTAGTACATGGAGTACTATCCTTTATAAAAAATAGTGGGGTAAAATGAAGACTGATTAAATAATATAATGTAAGTATTTAAACACCTATTCACTAATTAAAGTCTCTGTAAAATGTGTCTAAAAAATCAACACAAAGTGATTTCATTGGTCAAGATATCTAAACATTATAATAGATTTTCTCATATCAAGGGAGTAAATTGTTTATTATTGGAACATTGGATTGTTATGTTGTTCATTCTTTGAAATGAGTGTTTTCCGTGGGATAGAAAAATATATACAACTTCAGCCTGATGAACCTCAAGGGATAAGAATTAAAACACCAATTTTGATATCAGACAGTAAAGGGTTTAGATTAAGGGATTTTTGTCCAGGATTTGAATTTCCATTTGAAAAGTGGTGCTTATCAGGAGCAAAAACTTCAGAATTAGTGGATTTGTTGGAGAGTCGCGTAGAAAAGGCATTGAAAAGAAACTATCAAATAATTTTTTATTTTTGGAGTGGCACTTGTGATATCACTTTCAAGCAAGGAAATTATATTGAAATTAGAAATGAAGATAATTGTAAAGCTGTTGACAATATTTTAAGCGAATACAGACGTGCAATTAATATAGTTCAAAGGTATCAAGGAGCTGAAATCAAATTTATTGATTGTCCCCCCTTATCAATAGTCAAATGGAACAGTTTTTATGGTTATAAAGAAAAAGATTTTGACAAATTTTATGAACAAGATAAAAAAGCTACAAAGCAAATAAATATTCTTAATGAACATATTCAGTCTTTAAATTGTTCATTGAAAAAAAACACATTACGAGTGAGTCAATACTACATACGAAGTAGAAAACATAGAAATAAACCGACAAGATATTCACTCAATATTTCTGTGAACAATGATGATGGTGTGCATGCCTGTCAAAAGTTATGCTTAGCTTGGACTAAATACTTTTTAAAAGATTCCTATAAAGAGTGTTATGTTCATGAAAATATGATGGACATTTTAGATGTTGAGGTTGATTCAGACGAATTTCTTGATTTGTAAAGGTGAGATTCAATAATATTTCATATTGCAGTTATATTACTTTCATGAACGAAGTTCAGTGGGGGGGGGGGGGGGGGGGGGGGGTTACTGACTTATTTTTTAACATACTTAGTCAATTGAACATTTTTGGTAACATTTTTCTTAGCAACTTATTACAGCCACTCAAAATTTTATACTTGACTTCAGTATGATGTCCCATACCTCAAGAAGCCATTTATGATTTTACAGACATCTACATCATGTTTACCGACTACATGTTTAGTCAATTGAAGAATTTTGGAAACATTTTTCTGATGAACTTAACTAATATCACAACCACTTGAAATTGTTTATGTGTCTTTAGTATGATGCCTCATTCCAAAAGAGGCAATTTCAGGTTTGCTGGACATTTACTTCCTGTTTTCACACTTACTCAATTTATGACATGTAGGGATTGGGAGTATCAAAGCCACAGGACTTTTAGTTGTTATTTCTATCTTACATTTATATTCAGTTTCTACAATCTCATTATTCAATCATTCAATAAGATTTAAAGGTGTTTATATTTGCAAGAAAAAAAAACTATTGTCCTGCATATAATTTAAACCATCAGTATTGAACTGCAAGTCCTACTAATGAACTTATATGATTCTGTTATAGTGATTGCTGAACTTTACAAATGTATACAAAAAATGGCTATGGCAGCAATTAAAAACAAAGGTTGCTGAAAGGGAGTAGCGCCCCTTGCCTCCAGAGCTTCTCCTATAATGTCAAACACAGGAAATATTAAATATTATTACCTAATAATACACTTTTTTACATTTTATAAGATATTAAATAATTCTGACTTTCTAATTTCTTTCAAATAAACATTGTCCCCACTGTTCTATTGCCTGGTTGTGCTCTATTGCCCAGTTCATTTCCATTCATTCAGTTATCAACAGAATATATATCATGCACACAAAAAAAAAAATTTTTTATTCATACATAATGTAATTGAAAAAAATCCTGACATTGGGTTTAACCTGCAGCTTTAGCTCAGCCTGTAGTTATTTTTCTATACATATGCCTTGATCACTCACAGCAACTGAAAATTTTTGTGAAAGATTTCTCAGTTTCTATGGAGGGTCGCACAGAGGAGTAACATACACATACGTATGAGAAATAAAATGCCATTACTGGACAAACAAAAAATAAGAAAAATTGGCTTTCATGATTCATCATTTTCAGTTATCAAGAAACATGGCAAAAACAACCATTCGGCACGACAACATGTGAAATAAAAAAAAACCAGTAAACATGCTGCATGAAAATAACTCTGTGCCACCTTCTTCTACTTATGGGAATGATTTAATATTTTATCTGAAGCTTCATTATGATGTATGTATGTAAGCTATTTTCAGGTTTGCGGTTATTACTATGTAAGCTATTTTCAGGTTTGCGGTTTTACTATTTCAGGTTTGCCACAATTGAATTTGCGGTTATTACTATGTAAGCTATTTTCAGGTTTGCGGTTTTACTATACTCTCTCAAAAAAGAAACGCAACATACAGAAAATAGGAAATTTACTTCATATATTATTTTCATAATTTATGATATAAATAATTTACACAGGAATGCAAAAATTGGCACACTTCTTGTTCATGAGTTCTTTTACCTTGGAATATCACAGTTTGTCACATATTGTCAATAAATCACTCATAAATTGTCAATATCTGGTATGTCCACCATTTGCTTGTAACACAGCCCCGACTCTTCTTGGCATAGATTGAATTAAACGCTGAGTTCGAACACGCGGTATCCTTTGCCACTCAAACTGAAGTGCCTGCTGTAATTGTTGCAGATTTTGCGGTGGTGGTTGTCGTTGGCGCACGCGCCGATCCACTTCATCCCACAAATGTTCAATTGGATTAAGATCGGGTGATCGTGACGGCCAACGGATCACATTGACATTCTGTTGTTCTAAAAAGTCTACTGTTACACGTGCTGTATGTGGTCGGGCATTGTCGTGCTGAAAAATTTCTCTCCGAATGTCAATTACGGGCAATAAATGAGGTCGTAAAATTTCGTCTCTATACCTAACAGCGTTCAGATTGCCTTGGATATGTATCAGCTGTGTGTTTCTGGCATAAGAAATAGCGGCCCACATCATAACACTGCCTCCGCCAAAATTGTCTCTCTCCACAACACAGTTTTGCGCAAAACGTTCGTTTCGGCGCCTATACACACGTATGCGACCATCTCGCTTTTCCAGTTGAAAACGTGACTCATCGCTGAACCATACTCTTCTCCAGTTCTGTAAATTCCATGCACTAACTGTAGTACACCATCTAACCCTCGCTCGGCGGTGTTGGCGTCTCAGTGTTGCTCCAAAGTAAGGTCTTCTTGCCCTCAATCCATGAGAACGTAACCGATTGCGTACTGTCTGTGCTGATATACGGCGCAACCCAGGGACGTTTACAGCTGTTTCTGTTGCAGCAATAGTCCTATTCCGCAGATGGAAAAGTCTGATGTAACGATCTTGCGCCCTGGTTGTAACACGCGGGCGCCCTGAACGTGGCCGATCTGTCGTAGTACCAAGCTGCAGGTAGCGTCCCCAAAGGCGTGAAATTGTGCTACGATGAACATTGTACGTTACAGCAACAGCATTCTGTGATTCTCCGGCCTCTAGTCGTCCGATAGCGATATTCCGGGTAGCAGCGTCTAACCTTGGCATAGCGTCACCTCATCAGAATTTTATTTTACGAATGCATTCATGAAAAGAAATACCGGGTTTTTATACCGACTGACTGAGCTAAAAAATAACCCATGATTTGCACGTGAAAGTCGACCCAGTTTTTGGCAATGCGTAAATCGTAGGGTGTCCCAGATTGCGACCAAAGTCGTTTACGGGTGGATGAATTTAAATGATTGTACCTGGAAACTTTTTATGAAGGTGTAATTATGATCATGTGTACATATATTTTGATATTTATTGGTTATTTGTCCGGAAAAATAATATTTCAAAAAGATAATCTGATGTTGCGTTTCTTTTTTGAGAGAGTATATTTCAGGTTTGCCACAATTGAAAATAAAAAAGACAGCAAAATTAAAACTGCTTAGAATTGAATAAAATTTTACAAGAAGTAATATCTAGCATTGTGGTAGCTCAAACATAGCATCCTTTGCTATCAATGCTATCAATGGGGGGTTTTGGAGGCTTTGGATCAGTATCCTGATACAGATATCGATATTTACAGATTATATTGGCCATTTGACTTGTATATCTCTTTTACAAAATATCATTTAAAAAGTAGACCTTATTAGCAATTTATAATTTTGGAATTTAACATCATAAAATTGATTATCTCTACTCCATTTTAAGCTCAATGATACTTGCTGTGACCTATATTTTACACATGAACGACTTAATTAGGAAGCTAACTAAAATGCCTCACATCAAGTATAGTTGCACTTAGTGATGCCAATATATTTTTAAAGCTAACTCTGTATTTGTATTTGGCAATTAATACAGAAAATACAGTCTAACGAGTTGAGCTTAGCAGGCAGTGGCTGCTTACTATGTTTCTCTGTACATTCTATTGTAAATTTGCTAAAAATTTGGTCAAAACCAGTAAAATTCAGGCATGGATTTTGAAAAAGTTATCGCGGTGACCACTTTATTTTATTTCTGATTTTCATGAAGTAGTACTAGATCTTCAAATTGACCGATTTATTACGAAATCTGAGGAAAATTAATATTAGTGTCCAGCTACCTTAAATGATTTTTTATGGAGATAAATGAAAGTCTAGTGGATCTAACATAATTCAGTTGATTTATATCCATCTATCATCTATTTACTACTTATAAATCAAATGAAGAAATGAATGAAATTTCATTGCTATTCCATATTGCTAAGAAATCTTATATCAAATATTAATTACAAAGAGAAACAAACTTATGCATTTAAACTTAAGGTAGTTTAGATGTTTAGATTTCTGACAAGTAAATGTGTACAATTAAACTTTATAAGTAATATCCCATATTAAACAATATGAAAAAAAAAATTCAGGGTCACATTTTGTCAAAAAGGTATGGACCAAGATACACATTTTCTTTAATATTTATGTAACTTTTTAAGTGTTTAGTTTCGAAGAATGAATTTTCTTAGAAAAAAAATATTAATCATGTACTTAATCAAATTCAGGTCAAATATAAATTGCTTTAAGTGATGAAAGTTAAGTTTGTTTCTCTTTCTATCGATAATTTCAGGAAATTTACAATTGCATTTTTGTTTTCAGTTAAATAACAATGGGCAAAATAAGTAATGCATTCAATGCAGTGAAAACTAAGTCGGAAAATATATTAAGAGAAATAAGGGAATTAGATAGTGTTAGAAAGAACAAGCCGTATAAAACAGCTGAAACTGTTCGTAAAATGGAAAGGGCAGCAAGACTAACTAAGGCTGCAGTAAAAACTTTTCATATTGCACTTAATACAGAAATGCTAGCTGGGTTAGATGATATATTAGTCCAAATTGACACTAATCTTAGTCATTTGTCAACTGCCCAAACCAATCTGGACATAAATGCTATCACCGACAATTTGGAAAAGATAATAAAAACACAGGAGAAGCTTCCAGAAGTGTTGAAAAAATTGGAAGAAAATGCCAAAAAATTCCTCCCTGAAAAATCACAGGCATGCATTACTTTAAATTATATAAAGATGGTTCAATTATATAGTTTTTAATAATACTTTGAAACTTATTTGGTGTAATAGAAAAATTGATATTTAATATCAATTGTGGAGTTAAGAGATACAAGATCCAATAAAATAAGACTGGTCAGGTCAAAAAATATAAATAAAGGAGAAATTACTTTTTTAATCATGAAGTATACATGTATAACAACTAATTTTAGTTTGTCTCTTGTAAAGTTAGTCTTTTATACTTTAACCTTTAAAATTCAACCCCATTTTTAGCTGACCTGGCCTGAATAAAGAATGAAATTCAATTAAGTTAAACCAAATCTTTTAATTTATTTTAATATATATAAATTGTAATAGTAGATATTTCAATATTTTAAATCTCAATATTTTAAATTTAGGATTGTCAATCTGCATCTGGGTCAAGTGGAGACCAAGGCATGACAGCTGGGGCTACTCCCTCTTCAGTGCAGACTCAGTCTGAGGCATGTCTTTTTCTTCTTAAGATAACTTTCCAGTTGTACTTTTTACATGCTTCGCATGTATTTATATTTTTGTTCATTACTTTTTAATTGATTGATTGATTGATTGATGTTTAATGCCAATTTAGCAATATTTCAGCTATATCATGGCGTGAAAAGTTTGGATATAATTGTTGGAATCAAAGCATAAAACAATATATCAATAATACAGACTTACCAATTGAAACATTTACATAGGACTGAATAAACTGAATAAAGAATGAAAATCTTTTTATTTATTTTAATATATATAAATTGTAATACTGTAGTAGATATTTCAATATTTTAAATTTGAATATTTTAAATTTAGGATTGTCAATCTGCATCTGGGTCAAGTGGAGACCAAGGCATGACAGCTGGGGCTACTCCCTCTTCAGTGCAGACTCAGTCTGAGGCATGTCTTTTTCTTCTTAAGATAACTTTCCAGTTGTACTTTTTACATGCTTCACATGTATTTATATTTTTTTCATTACTTTTTTAATACGAAATTAATTTCAATTTCATAAAATAGTAAAAGTCAATCTATTTCAAAATTGGTGGAGGTTTGATTAAATTGGAAAACATCAGCCTCATATTTTTTTATTAATTAATTTCCAATGGTTCTACACTAAATGTGTCTAATTTAACTATAGTTTATTAAATTATGGAATCATTAATAAATATCTACATTTAATATTTGTGTGCCCTGAGTAATGGACTTTTAGTAGTATTTAATTTGATGCCAAATATATCAAATTATCAATATAATGTCAGCTACAATATTTTACTTACAATTTTAAAACTTGTACCAGAACACAATTTCAAGCAGAAAACCCTGGAGTTACAGTTTAGTATAGTTAATGCAGTCC